>WEIT01024959.1:122567-140688 GCA_013389985.1 Dryoscopus gambensis | reverse complement strand
CGGGCCGGGCGGCGGGGGATGCGGGAGGCTGCGCTCAGGGCGGGGAAGGGGCGGAGGAGAGCCGTGGCTGGGGGAGCGGCCTGCCGGCCCCGCGGGTCCCCTCTGCCCGACGGTGGGCGCTGCCCGAGGGCCTCGCTGTGCTGGGGGAACTGGGGGGACCAGTGCTCCCAGTAAGGGCGGCCCCTGGGACGTGCACGGGTACGTGGGGACCGGACCCTCGCCTGACCGCAGCCTGAGGCCCCGCTTCTGATCCGAGAATTTCTGTACACAGTTGTTGAGGGGTTTGGACTATTTCATGTGCGGCGAGGCAACGAATCCCACACCTGGGCCTTTGGGCTCAGAAACAGCACCACAATCAGCCGGTGCAGCTCCTTCTGCCTTGTGCAGACGAGTCTGGTCAACAAACACTGGCGGGCAGAGTTTTAGCACGCCAGTGTCTGTGCTGACACTGTGTTACTCCGTGCTGAGAGGATGTTGAGCCTCCCTGAAGAAGAGCCTTATTCAAGCAAGAAACACTGGCCCTTTAGCACCAGGGAAAGAGCTGAAAACAGGAAGAAGTGTTATAGCCCCCACCTTGATGCAAAAAAGGGAATATGGGATAAGTTTAACTGCCAGTTGTATACGTTGAGCAGGGTCTAAACACCCCTCTCTCATGTGAAATGTTGAGTTTGAAAGAAAACTGTAACTGCAGTCAGCTGAGCTGTGAGATTGCCATACCAGGTACATGGAGAAGGAAGAACACAGAGAAGGAAAAGGGTTTTTTTTTTATCTACTATTAATTTCTGTCTGTTGATGAGCACTGTAGAGTGAAAGATACAGCTAAAAACTGAGATTGAAAGAGAGTCTTCTCAAACAAGGAATGAAAACCTTGTTGTGTGGCACTCTGCCAGTGTCCTGATTTCAGAGTCTAGAAATAGTTGTGTTGTTCAGCAAGGCCTGCTGTAGCCTTTAGCACAGGTGAAGATCTTATGCCAGGAAGAACAGAACTGCTTTACAGATGGTAAGTAAATCTGAAAGAGGACTATTGGCAACGATCACACTTTTGATGTTCAAAGGGTTTAAAATAAAATACAAGTCTCTGGGCATTTGCTGTAGTCAAATAATGTCTAGATGACTCAGGTTCAAAGTAAAAATAATATGTCAGAGAGCTGGGTATCTGGTTTAGTTTAATTCCAACTGAGCATTGCACACTGATGCGGAAACTGAAGTTAAAAAGGGAAGGTTGTTCAAAAATACATGCAAATGAATGAAGTGTTTTCCTGTTAAACTTCCTATTATCATCGGCTGGGAGGTTTTTTGTATCTAGTGAAATAAGATAGCACTAGTGAAATAAGTGCTGATAAAAATTTTGTTTTCTGTATTGCCAGAAAAATCGCGGTGCTGTTTGATGCCAAACATAGCACAAAAACCCAACAAAAACACCCTCTTAAGAGGTCTTTCTTATTGTTAAAGAGAGCTGAATTTCTTCCAGCTTCTGTTAAAAATCTCCTAAATAGAATACCAGGCCACATCTCCACTTCTCTTCTTGTAGGTGGGAAACTACTTGCGCATGTTTCGGGGTTCCCTGTACAAGAGATACCCCTCGCTCTGGAGGCGACTGGCCACGGTGGAAGAAAGGAAGAAGATAGTGGCCTCTTCACATGGTGAGAAGATGAGTAAACATTCCAAGTAATGTTTATCGAAAATTTTGGCTTGAAAAACTGTTCCTGGCGATTCAGAAGCTTGTTCACCTTGAGGGCTGTGTGAATCACTTCAGACTGCCCCAGTGATGGAGCACCCTGCAACAGTGGCACTGGTGGCTCCTGCCTCAGCCTGGCAACAAATATCACCTGATCAAAAACGTTCTGAAATGGAAACATCCATCATGGAATTCCTGGGGTTGGCTACATTCATCACAAAGCAAAAGCCACATCTCCAAACCAATACAATATTTCAGAAGAGATTTTTATAGACTAAGAGGGGCATCCTTGTCTCTTTCGTCAAAGAGGCAGGAGTGTTGCAAGGATGCCCCATGGAAGATGTGCATCTTTGCTTAACTTTGCTTCTTGCAGGGACTGGATGTTTGTGCCTGCCAGAATTTGTGGTGTGTTGCTACTGATGTGACTGCTACAGGGAGAACATTGGTATTGTTTTTGTTGAGGGACTAATAGCAAACAGTTAAATTTCTTAGCAATATGACTTCTTGTATGTTCTGTAGACTAAAGCATAATAAAAATAATGATTTACTCTGGGCTTATGTCTCTTTCCTCCAAGTATCCTGCTGACCTCTTGCTTTCTTTTTTCCCCCAACAGAAAATCAGCGGTCTCACAGTCCCCGAAGATGTAAGTCTCATCTGCGTGTTATTCTTAGCTGTGCTAGAGGAAGAATGTCTACTGTGACCTTTGGTGCTATTACAATAATATTAATGTCTAATCCTCTTCCTCTGATCTCTCCCTGTGGTCGCCCTAATTGTGCCTCCCGATCCCATGCCTAACTCTTCTTTGTCAGAACCTTAGCAGGACTCTCCAATGCAGATGGTCTCTGTCATTCAGCAGGAGCTGTCCTGAGGTTTCTCCCCCTTTCCCGAGTCTTAACAGCTTTTCTATTGATCATTGCATCTCTATTTCTGACCTTTAAGTCCAGTGAGAGTTGATTGTTTTCTGGGCCTTGTAAATATGTACAAGAAGATGAAGCCCAAAGGACACTTGTATCTCTGTTTTAGTCCCTCCTGCAATGCCAGAGAGGGCTTGTCACTATGTAGCCTGTTAATGCTACAGTGCAATGTAGCTTTTCCGTGTTAATTATCGGCATCTTTCCTGGTAATAGATCATGGCTATACAACATTAGCCACTAGCGTGACACTGTTAAAGGCCTCTGAAGTGGAAGAGATCTTGGATGGAAACGATGAGAAGTACAAGGCGGTGTCTATCAGCACAGAACCTCCTACCTACCTCAGGTAACCAGCGTCGGTGAGGGCCAAGCTCAGAACGGAGCTGCTTGGAAGATGTCAGCTTGGGCAGGAAGCACAAGGAGTTGCATAAGCCCAGGCCGTTGTGCAGGGGTTGTTTGCCAGTCTGCATTAAGTCGTTTGCACTGTTGAGCAAATGGGGATCTCCAGAGTGTAAGGATTGGGTTACTGCCCACATAAAACAGGAAGAAAAATCTAAGTGTTTGATGATACAACTTCTTTTGCAATTACTGCATTCCATCTGTAACAGATGTTTTACAGAACACTCTCTGCACATACTGCCTTCTGGAGATCTCGCATTTCTCAGCAGTCCTTTTGTAAAGTATAGACAGAAAATCCAAATATGAATCTAGTATTTATAAAGATCCACCTGGATTCATATCTGATGGATATTTGCGAGCTGGAAAATGGCCTTCCGAGAGGCTGGTGTGGAACATGAGTTCCTGGTGAAACAGTAATATTGATGGTTCCAGAATAAAATAGCAGGACCTTGTAATAGGACTTAAAGTTTAAAATTACACCATTCCTTAAGTAGCAGCAGTGGTGCTGAGGGCCTGCAGGTTAACATCCAGTCTCCTTCAGAGAACAGAAGGCAAAGAGGAACAACCAGTGGGTGCCGACCCTGCCCAACAGCTCTCATCACCTGGATGCGGTGCCGTGCTCAACCACGATCAACAGGAATCGCATGGGCAGGGATAAGAAGAGAACATTCCCTTTGTGGTAAGACAGCTTCCTGCTTCTGGAAAGTAGAAACGGTTACCAAAATGACATGCTGCCAGGGTAGCACTGATGAGTTCAGGTAATGTTGTGATTCATCCCTAATTGACAAAAGACCTACAGGTCATTAACTTGGAGGTTCTTAGTTAAATTGTATGTCTTGAGGCTCTTCGTTACAGTAGCCATCCATGGCTCAGAGCGGAGGTGTTCCTTTTGTCAGGAAAACGGTTCATTCTTTTCCTGATGAGTTCCTTCTATTTCCTGCTGATTTGCTGAGCAGTTGTCACTTGAGGAGCCTGCAGACCCTCTTTGTGAAGGACAGGCTGCTTCTCACTGACATATACCAGTAACTTTGATCTAGTTTATTTAGTGGAAAATGCTGCTGAAGCTCATGACTAACATTTTTTCCTTTATAAAAGTTGAGGCAACCGAGATTATTGTAATCCTAGAAAGCTTCCTTGTTTTAGTTGCAGGAATGTGTTATGATAGATGTGATAAACTGGTATTAGTTGCCATAGCCCTGTAAGCTTGCATTGAGGAGTCTGTCTGTAGACTGATCGGGGAGTTGGAGTGTGGGGATTGCTTCCAACAAATGTTGCCTTCCCTCTATGGATGCCAGATGTGTCATGTGCTCATTGCATATACTCTGTTGTTGCTCTTCACTTTAGCTTTGATGACCATGACCCAGCAGTGATCCATGAGAATGCATCCCAGCCAGAGGTTCTGGTTCCAATCAGGCTTGATATGGAAATTGATGGGCAGAAACTCAGAGACGCATTTACGTGGAACATGAATGGTATGTAGCAAGGAGAGTTTCCTGAGGCTGGAGAGAGAAAGCTGTGTCCTTCACCAAATGTCCTTGCCACATACAGACAAAGATTTAAAGCTCTCCCACTTTGGACTGTATTCAGTGCTTGCATCTCCCTTAGCAAGTGCTCTGCCACTTCCATGGGTTGCAGTCATTCCTGGACACATGTAGTCTGAAGAGTTTAACTGGCATATTTTCCTGAGCCAGTTGATCAGCTCAGTGGTCTGAGACTACTCTGTTAGCTGAGATTAATGGCTGTGGCTTCTGTGACCACACTGGATACCATGGAGTGGGTAAAAAGGCTGTAAGTCCCTGATTCAGTGTGTATGTCCTTACAGACCTGGTACAAAACACCCTTTTAAAAGCAAAAGGTAATGCATTTGGGATTCCCTTTGTCACCTCACCCTGTGGGAGTAATTTTGTGTATTCTGTAAGTGCTCAGTGAATTTCTAAGAAAGTTTATAATGTTCATTGTTGTTCTGTAACAGAAAAGCTAATGACCCCAGAAATGTTCTCTGAGATTCTTTGTGATGACCTGGATTTGAATCCTCTGACCTTTGTCCCTGCTATTGCATCTGCCATCCGACAGCAGATCGAGTCGTACCCAACTGACAGCATCCTAGAAGATCAGTCAGACCAACGAGTTATTATTAAGGTAATACAGGAAGGCAGTAGAATGAGAGCATAATTTGGGTTTCTCTGCTTATGTTACGGGGGACTAAGAGTACAAAGGCTTCCCTCAGAGCAAAGGAGCTCTTAATCCCAGTCCTGCAACCAGATTCTGTTTTGTCCTTTGTATTGAGAACAGAACCAAGGTGATAGATTATTAAACATCCATGTGCCCAGGCTCTGAGATGATGAAATAGTTCAGTTAAAGCATTGCCATCTTCCTTTGGAAGAGCTGAACCTTGGTGGGCAATGCCGAGTTGTCTTCATGCTACTGGAATTAAGAATTCAGTTAAGGAACTCTGCAGATGACACAGGAGTTACTGCTCTGTTCTGTTCAGCCTCTGCCTCCTCAGTTCAATTACCTTGAACAAACCTTTGTGAAAGTGGACACAAATAACCTGTTTCTTCCCTTATCTCCAGCTGAACATCCATGTAGGAAACATCTCCCTTGTAGACCAGTTTGAGTGGGACATGTCAGAGAAGGAGAATTCACCAGAGAAGTTTGCCTTGAAGCTGTGCTCAGAGCTTGGCCTGGGTGGGGAGTTTGTCACTACTATTGCATACAGCATCCGGGGACAGCTGAGCTGGCATCAGAAGACATATGCCTTCAGGTACTGAGCTGCCATCTCCTTGTCCTTATGGGTTGCACCCATTCTGTCTGTCTTAACAATGTTTTGTGCTTGTAGCTAAGTATCTTCTCCTGTTGGGTCCAATACATTTTAGGACCAAATATTGATGAAATGTCAGCTTCTGCTGACAGAATTAATTAACAGGGACAGTCCCTCTTCTAATGTAAGGTCATGATGAGCCCCAGATGCATTTTTTATTTTGTTGGCTTTGCCTAACTTGGGCCATCCACTGTTTCAAGCTTTGGTTTTTTTGAACTTGGACTGATGGAAACTGTATCTCTCTACCCAAGCCTCTGTTAGAGGTGGCTTTATCATAGGCCCTTGTCACAGCTGGAATGCAGCATTGTGAGGTTTGATTAGTCAGCTTTGTAATTTGTCTCCTAAATGGCTTCCAGTTGTGCTGTGCAGTGTTCTGTGGTGAGTTCGTGCACTGATGTTATCCACAGCACAGTGCTGAGTCTGCAGCTGTAACAATCCTTTAATGTACACTCTGAGGTTTTGTGACCTTGGGTCATGGTGACAGTCAAGAAAGTTTAAGAGTTTGGCAAACGCTGTATTTGCAGAGGAGGGGATGGTACTGTTGACACCAGTTTCATAGGGGTCAATTCAAGGAAGCAGGACGACCTGCCTGAGCAGCAAAGGGAAACATGCCTGGCTCTGTCCTACCTCAGGCAGAAGGCTGGGAGTAAGCAAAGAGGAACTGGAGACTGGGGAAGCTGGCTACTGCCATGAGCTGTGGTCCTTCTTCCTGCCCCATCCAAAGGTTTCCTGTCTGGTCAGGCTCCTGTGAGAAATAGACACTGATCTGTTCCGGCCCAGTTGCTCTTGCACTAGTCTCACTCTGCTTCCTCTGGATGTAGTTTTTATCCTGCCAGTCTTTCACAGCATTTACCTGGTTCTAAAGTGATCCCCAGAGTGATTCATATTAGGAAATGGAAAGGGTCCCTTTAGCACATGGGAATTAAACTCTGAATTAAATTGTTAGATTGTGTGTCCCTCCTCCTGATGTTCCTTGGAAGGTGGGAGGTGGCTTCTACCTTTGCCTCCACAACAGCTGACTGATATTTTCAGTTCTGGCTTGGGACCACATCCAACAACAACAACAACAACAAAGCAGTGGGTGGGCATTCCTGAGAGGGATGGGAACTTGCAGGGTAGTAGATGAGAACCTCATACCTGTGGTACTGCAGCACTGTCTGCATTGTGGCCTGCAGTAGCAGAGAGTGAAGTCTGTCCCTTCTTCCTGTGCTTCTCCATATATTGCAGATATCCAAGAAAGTAATCTGTGTATGTGTTGACTCTTGGGAGTGGGGTTCATTTTTCCCTTTGCTTCCACTCAGTCACTGGAACTTGCAGCAAGTAAAGTTTCAGTCAGTACTGCACAGGTTTATGTTAATGCAAACTTCACACTATTCTCTCTAAAACTATATATTGGGCCATGGTACTGAAGGGTGCTTCCTTTTAGGGGTAGTTCAAACAGGCAGATTTCAGGCCTTCTTTAGACTGTGGCAGTATTGTAAGAGGGAGAATAAAAAACTAAAAAAGGAACTCCAACAGAACAAAGTACATAGACATGAGCTGTTCAGAGAGAAAAAACCATCTAATTGAAACCTCGTTTTTTCTGTTGTAGTACAAACATGTCCTCCTCTTCCCTTTTTTTCTTCCAGCAAAGGAGTACTTTTGAAACCTTACAGTGATTAATGATATTTGGGTTCTGTGGTTGGTTAGTTCCTGAATTTTCAAACCACAGGAGTGGTGGTTGCTTCAACACCATTCCATTGATGTAAGGAAAGGGTCTGCTTTCGATGTATCAAAAGAACTTTAATATCTCAAGGGACTGGGGGTTTGAGAAATCATGTGCCTCTTAATCATCTGAGGGAGAGGTGAAACTGTCTTTTAGTTGATGAAAGCCAGGGCACATTTTTCAGCTGGCCTGCTCTGTGCAAAACAAGGAAAGCCTGAAGTCCAGTGGAAGGGCAGGACTGGAGGCAGACAGGTAACTGCTGCCTATGGGGTTTTCAGGGGGAATGTGTGCTACAGTGTTCCCTCCTGGGTACTGAGTGTTTCTGGTGGCAGCACACAGCAGTTCATAGCCAGTTTTGCCTTTGAGACCTGTGTGATGCCACAGGTTCTCTCACACACCGAACCCACATGCCTGAGGAGTCACCTTTCCAAAAGATGGCATTTCCCTGCTTTGTTGGCATGCCCCTGACACTACTGCCAGAGGCCAGGACCCTGAGCAGAGGCAGTGCCTTGGTCTCCTGGGACGCCTGCAGCTGACAGTGCCTTTCAGCCATTCTGGTAGCAGCATTTTCCTCCTCATCAGGAAAAAACAGGGGAGGAGGAGCTGTCTTTCTGTAGAGCTTGGGAGATTAGGGAGGATTTTTCAGTTTCTCTCTGATTCTTTGCTAAAGAAATGTGGTATCTGAGTTGCCTTGCAGTTAGGGTATGCATGAATCCAGCTTTCCATCCCTCATTTAATTCAGTGAATGCTCAGTGTTAAGCATAGTAAGTGAGGTAGAGATCATGCTATCAGTAACAAAAACCCAGTTAATATCTAGTGTTTGGCCTGGAATGTGTGGCATTCTAGGACTAAGATGAAATTCCTGGGTTTGAGTGTTGTTTAGTGGATGTCAGCAGTAGTGGAAGTAGATTTGATTAAAGCTTCCTCCCCAGATCAGATACCAAAGGCTCTGGATTAATTTTTCATGGTAGCATTACTTTGAAGACTTGTTACTTTAGGTTCTTATCTTTGATGCAGATGTTGTGTGTTCCCATGATGATTTGTATTTGCGTTCCTTCCGGGGGGAATGAGAGAGCTGCCTGTGAGTGCTGAAATCCTGTGTAGGGGTGCATGTCCCTGGGGAGGGGGCCGGATGTGTGTGCACACCTGTCCCAGGGCTCCTCTCTCACACACACACTTCTGCAGCTCAGGCTGAGCCACTTTTGAGAATTCAAAGCAAACATTTACATTCCGAGGCTCCTCTATATTTATGCTGGGCTTCCGGCTCCACTGTCAATATTTGGGAAGCTACTCTTAGTCAATTCCTGTTGACTTTTACTGAAAAGCAGCTAGTGAAGCAGTAAATATTTTTGTGCATGTGATAATACAGCTGGTCAGGGCAGAGAAATCTCTGAGGAACAGCTCTTGTGATCTGGGACACAGCCTGGTGTTTCATTGCTTGTTAGCCACAGCCTCTGGTTGCAACAGTAGATCTGAAAAGACTGCTCTTTCCAGTATCAGGCTCCCAAAAGCCAGACTTTTGCCAGGGAGCAGCTGTCAGGGTGTGCTAACTACAGTTAGTAAGTCAGAGCTGCAGAACAGCAAGGCTAGACAAGGAGCCCTGTGAACAGTCCCAGCTCCAGTGCTGCGCTGGGAGAAGCACTCCCAGGACTAATGAATGGGATGAACTGTGCCTTTTGGGGTTGAACGCTGCCAGCCAGGTATGTAATGGCTTGTGTGGGAGAGAATTGCAGGTCCAGCACAAATCCCTCTCCAGTGGTGGCTGGAGATGGGTGTAGCTGCTTTCCCAGAAACTTCAGGTTCCACAAGGTTGTAACTGGGAGCCTGTGGTGAACTTCAGGGAACCAGACTGTACTAAGCGGAGTGAAGAAAGAATGCCGAAGCCTGAAACACTTTAAATGATGCTCTGTTGTCCTTGTGCTTGTGTCTGGGCTGGAAACCCAGAGGAGTGCTCTGGGGCCACTGATGGATGTTGCTTTGTTGCCCTGTGCCCTGCCCTGCAGCGAGAACCCTTTGCCGACTGTGGAGATCGCAATTCGCAACACGGGGGACGCTGACCAGTGGTGCCCTCTCCTGGAAACCCTCACAGACGCCGAGATGGAGAAGAAGATCAGAGACCAGGACAGAAACACAAGGTACCGCCACTACTTTAGACAGTTCTCTTGGCCTGTCCCTTGACAGAAGTTACAAGCTTTGATGTTTTGTCTTTCCCTACTGAGAGCTGGCAGGATGTCAGACTTGCACACCACAGCAGAAACTTTAGCTTCAGGGTATTAAACTGTTACCACCTTCCTCCACAAACATCAAAATGTCTACTTTAACCATCTCCTGCTTGAAGAAAAGTTTCCTTTTTGTTTCTTTTAACCCTTTTTTTTCTTTTCCTTGGGCTCTTTGCTGGTCCAGGGGGATTGTTTGTAAAGGAAGGAGTGAATGAAACATATTGGAGTTTCATGCACTGTCATGCTACCTAGAATCCTGCCACAAAGCTTCCTTTTATGTAGTGTAAAGTTCAATGTGATGTAGCAATGGGCAAGCTCCCAGCTCTAGCCTGACTGATGCCAACCTGTTTGCCAGCACAGGAGCACTCTGTGGTTCCAGGAGAAGCTCTGCCCACCTGCTAAGTGCTGTTTGACAAGCAGTTGAGAGCTTGCACGTACTTGATGAAATTCTTCCTGGCAGATATAAATGAATGGCTAGTATCTCTCCAAAAGATACATGCTGTGGAAACAGTAAATATACTGCCTCAGCTCTTTCCCAGGAAATTTTTTTTACTGCTGATTAACAGTAGCACAGTCATTTTGTGTATCAGCTATGGCTTACTGAAGAGTTTACAATAGCAGCTGGTTCAATCCAAGTTAATGAGCAAAAGTGCCCTAAAAGCTTTTAGTGAAAATAGTGTCTTAGCCTTATCAACAGGGGCACTCCCAGCTGACTGAGGAGTTCTGTCTATGAATAAAGCTGCCTACAAATGCACAAAGCTGTGGCAGCCTCCGCAGAAGCATTGCTATTGGTAAGACCTCACATGACTGTAACATGCACTCTCTCTCTCCCTTAGGCGCATGAGACGTTTGGCCAATACTGCTCCAGCTTGGTAACCTTCCTCTTGTGACACCGGTGCTCTTCCTACAGACTTTATCCCTATTCCTCTCCCCAGATGGATCTAGGATTGGCAGGGGTCTTTCTGTCTCTGAAGGGGACACACATTCCACTTGCCACAAGTTCCCAGTACTGCTGACTTCTGCCCCCACCCCCTCCACCCAAATGCCACGTACCAAGAACACTGTGTGAGCAGTGTGATCTAGCTGAGACCTGCGGCAGGTGTTGGAGCCCTTATATACCTGTGTGTGGACAGTGTAAAGATTCTTTTGTATAGGTGCAACGTGCACTATTAGGACAACTTTTTAAATAAAAGGAATGCATACAACTTAGGCTGAGTTCAGCAAGTTGAATGAACAGTGAATCTCACCATGTTTTGTGCTGTTCTGGTAACTGAGCAGTCCCAGGGCCTAAGATTAATGCTTTTGGGTATAGTGCTGAACACTCAACATGCATTCAGTTCTCCTGGGTGCTTTACTTCAACATGTAAAACAGCCCAAAACCTTTTGGTGCAGGGGAAGGTGAGAAAGAGACTTAAAACTAGAAGCAGCAAACAATTCTCTAAGGATTGGTCTGTTACCACACTTGACACAGTCTGTAATGAACGCGGGGAGGTGTTAACTGGTTTACTCAACAAGGTAGAACAGTTTAACTGAAATCAAAGACTTTAAAGTCATTTCTGTCAGATGTCAACCTGGTGTGTGGTGAACTCTGTTTCCTGTGAAGACTGTACCTGGAAAATAGTAGAGTCTGAACTGGTACAGCAGGTAAAGCCTCCAATCCCTGAGACTGCAGCTTCTCTGCAGCCAGTGCCTTTGCTGTGGTCACTGTCAGCACACAACACTGCCAGTTACAGTGCACAGAGCACTCAAAGCAAAGTGGGTGTCATGACTGCCCTTAGCACTGCAGTGTCAGGATTTTGCAACCCTAGAAAGAACCTGTCTTTCTCTAGAGAGTTTAAAAACAAAATCCATTGAAGTGAGATTTAAAGAAAAATCCAAGGTTGCTTACAAACTAATTAAAATCTATCTTGCTGTTGAGTTACCCCTTCTCTTTGATTGAGTTCCTACTATTCACTGCCAGAACTGATGAGTGTTGCAAGCAAGGCAGATTTTACTGGCAGCCTGACAGTTATGTTCAGGCCTTTATGATAAAGCCATAGGTTTATGATCCTTGCTGATCCACCCACCCTGCCAGCACAGTCAAAAAACACTTTCTGGCCTTAATTTATCATGTTTTGACTTGAGTAATAACAGAGACAGTTCTGATTCCTAGGTGGGAGGGAACCTTTTCCAGATGTTAGTTGGCAGAAACTGAAAACTTGCAATTTAGTAATAATATTATTCAGTCTTATCCTAGGCTCCTGTGCCAGAGTGGTACTCTATCCATTACTTCCTATTAGAGAGGTTGAAAGGTTATTTGAGCAAGTAAGACAAAACCTGGGATTAGCCTCCCATGTAAAACATGTTTTGGCTCATGGACATAAAAACTCCAAGCCTTCCCGAGAACACTTCAGCCTCCCTTTGTTTTATGACCAGGAACTTCTGCCAGCAGCCTCTTCAGGGAATTAGACTAAAATAAGTGTGAAACTGCTGTAGCCTTAAGTTAGCGTCTGTGGTACAGTTTTTTTAAATTGCTGTGAAGTTTGTGATTACTAATCCTCAGGTTCACAATGAGGTATAGGCACACAAGGACTGCGGCACCTCTCTGCTTCTCAAGCCCAGAGAGGCTGTAGGAATTGTCCCTCGAAGCAGCCAGGGACAAGGCAGGACAGTCAAGGGACCAAGTCCAGAAAAATGGGAACTTCAGCCAGCTTGCTTTATGAAGCATTAGGAGTATTGGGGAACAGCCAGAAGCAGCTTTCTTGCTCTACAATCACAATTCCTCGGGTTACTCTGGTACCCTACCTAAAAGCATAGCCCACCTTTTACATTTCAAAGCCCCATCTCAAGCAATTTAAAGCAGAACATCTGCAGGTTTCAAAGACAAACTCTAGGGACTGAAACACCAGCTCTGTTATCATTAGGTCATGAGCAAAGCACCCGGCAAGTACTTGTTGAGTCTGACACTGCTTAGCCCTTAGCACCACGGTGTCCTCTAGAACAAATTACCACCTGTACAGGCCTCTCATCCTCTTCCTAGAGGGAAGCATAAGTGCAGCAAAAGAGCTTGTTCAAGTGAGGTCTGATTTTTGATAAAAGTGTTTTCACCAGAAGACCACAGTGGAGGGGGAGTTGGTGTGTGTGGGGGTGTGTGTGTGTGCTTAATCAGATGCTGGTTACTCACAGTTCTCTTCGTAGTTGGTGGTGGTGCACAAGTTTGAGCAGACAGTGCTGTTACTCAGTGAGCTGTTGAAAGATACGATGTGTGCAGATTTGAAGGCTTTGAGGTCAGGTACAGTCACAGTGTGTACTGCATTAGCAAGAACAGTCAGATCCATTTCGTACAGGTGTCAAGGTAGGGACTAGCTTGTTTAGTTTTCCCCTGAAACTCAGATGTTTAAGTTTCAGAACTAAAAACTTCAACAAGAGTGGAATTACACTGCAGGTGCAGAGAGTCTTTATTACCAGTGTCAAGTGCTGCTCCCAGTCACTGCCTGGAACAAGTGTCCAGCTCAGTCCCTTTGTCCTTTCCCAGGCACCCCTTTATCCCATCAGACATCCCCCCCACTCCTTCTCATGCTCTGCAGCCCTGCTGAGAGCAGAGGGGAAGGACATCTTCAGCTAGCCTGAACTTTGCCTTACCCACCAGGAAAGAGAATCCCAAACCTGGCAGTTTTGAGCAAATTCCCGATGAATTGCTGCCTCTGTGCCTGGCAGAAATGGACACACAACTGAAAAATAAAGACTTTAATGTAAAGACTCTTTGGAAACAACCACCAGAAAAGGAGTGGGGGACAAAAGAAAGAAAGAGGCTGAGCTGCATTCTACCATGGTGCAGAACTACTTCATTGAAAGCCCACAAAGAGGTCTCACAACAGTGAGGGCCAGGTGCATCAGTCTTTGTACAGAGGGCAAGAGTGACCTGGCACACAGCAAGTCATTAACAGCAGGAGAAGGACTAACTGGTTTAACACCCCGTTTGATACTTATTCCACACCAGGTAACTGAGGAGCTGTTACAACTTCAGTCCCTGTCCCTAGAACACCTCTGGAAGCATTCAGGAGTTCTTGTGTGCAAGGCTCTGTGGATCCACTTTGTACAAAGGGAAGATGGGTTACCCACACAAACAGCGACACACTACACATCGGAATGGCAACTGGTGTTATTCCAGTAGGATCTCTGGGCCACAACATAAGTCCAGCCAGAAGAGAGGAATCTGGCCACACAAAGAAGTCCCCCATGTTACTGTGGATGCTGCTGCTCGTTCTGGTCTTGGTCTCTAGGCTGGTGTTCTGGATGATCCTCAGGGAGAGGGTTGTAATTGGGATCCTCTTCAGGTGTGTCAAAAACCATCTTCCTGGCAAGGGACATGCCCATCCCACCAAGCAGGCAGGTTAGGAAGCTGAGCTGAGAATGACAAACCCCCAGCCCTCCTAGGAACACCCCAGCCCTCCGTGGCCAGGTTGTCATGCCACAGCCACCGGCCTATTGCACCATCACCAACCATTCTGCTCAGCTTAATACACAGTGATGACAGTACCTCCTTCCTTGATCACTAGGTCGGATTTGATCCTCAGTGCACAAAGCAGAACATATTCTACTTTCATAAACCACAAAAATACATCAGAAAAAAATCCCACCTCCATCTAGCATTTCCACAAGCAGTAAGAAGACTCTAGTTCTACTAGCAAAGCTGAAAGTAGTGGCAGCTGCTGTATGGGCCCTGTACACATGTATATAATGTGCAAATAATGCAGCAAGGGCATGAACTGTGGAGCTGAGGTGCTGTCAGCAGGCAGTTGCCTCTTATGGTCACAGTTTACAGTGATCAGGTTGAAAAAGCCCACAGTAAAGCCCAGAAAGAATCAACTTTACTTACAGAAAGCTAGGGGTTAACAGCAGCTTCTTTCCTCCAGGCTGGTTGGGGAAAACATCTTCCAAGAAATAATAGATATGACCCACTGCAATCCCTGGGGAGAGATGCCACCAAGGTCAGGCACAGCTGCGACTCCTTTGCCAGCTGAACCAGAGCTGCTGGGCAAAACTCTAAGAATCCCTCAGCTGTGTGCCCACATCCAGCTCCCTCCAGAGCCACAGATGCTGCAGTTTGCTGTGATCAGCACACGAGCAGCCCATCAGCCTGAGGGCAGCACCCCACACCCAGGAAACCAGACACAGCTTCTGCCCCCGGGAAAGACACACCAAAAAGCAGGTCACAAGCAAAAGCCCAGGCCCGAGCCCAGCCACCCAGAAACCCAGCCAGCTCACTTTAGGAAACCCAACATCTTAGGTAAGGTGGAACCAAGAGAAGGTGCCAGTGCCCCAGTAGCACCTATGAAAACTGAGTGCCGTGGCTGCAAGGTGTCTTTGTTCCCATCACCCACCAGTTTTGACTTACCCAGCAAATCGATTATGATGGAGTTGCCAAGGAGCAGAGAGAATCCCATCAGGACCCAGGGCAGGAAGGGGGCTTGGAAGTTAAGAAGCCCAAAAAAGTTCATGCGGATATAAGGGTTCCTGCGACTCCATACATACACCAGCATGATGGTGAAAGCCTGGCCCAGGAAAAACAGGCTGGCAAAGAGTCCAAATAGCTGGGAACTACCGAGTCAAGGAAAAACCTACCCACCCTGTGCACCACCTCCAGGCAGCACAGGGTGCTTTGTGACTAGGAAGCCCAAACTAGAGGCAGCTGATCACAGTGTTCCGAGACATTGCCTATGTCACCAAGCCTTTCCTGGCTGAGATATACTGACCACCACTGTCCCCACACACATCTCCCTCCATGCCACCCCAGAACAAGACACTCTGGAGCAGCACATGCAGGCTGCTCTCTCCTTAAGCTGATGTCTACAACCACCAGAGACCAGAGAGGTCATATAGGCACTTTTACAAAGTGATCATCAAAATGACCTTCAAAGAAGGGCTCTCAGTCTTACAGCACTTGGGACAGTGGCATATCTTAACATCCAGCTCACATCCAGTATCTGTCTTCTACAGAAGAAGTTTCTCAGTGAGATGGCTCTTGGAATTCACAGCCCTCTTCTTCAGAGAACAAGGAGACAGACAGAGGCAAAAATTTCCCCTGCCCTTGTTGTAGTTGGACTCGAAATCCACCTATGGCCAAGCAAGTGGCTGCTGCAGCCATCTGGATGTTAACGGCTCACACAGCTTCATGCAGAGCTCTGTGAGGACAGCAGTACTCTCAGCCATCTGCATAAGACAGCAGAAGACATTCAGAAAAGGTTTATGCTTGGGAGGGAAAGATATTTCACCATCAGATTACTCTGTCACGAGAAGAACTTAAGCTGTGTGATGGCACCTCCAGCTACTGACAGGTTGCAAGCTCTTGGCTCACACTGCCCGACATGCCGACAACAGAGTCTGTGGGCAACCCACTCCTTGTCCTCACGGCTCCATGTTATTGCCTTTGTCCTGAGCCAGCCTCATGCAATCATGCTGCACTCACCAGAGCTCAGTCAGTGGCCCTGTCACAGCTGGACCAGTTCTTGGAGCAGAACACGTGGCTTCCTTTCAGGCTGAGCTTCCCGAGCACACTGCCACATGTCCTCTTCAGGGATGAGGCAGCCCAGCCCCTTGCCAGGGGCATCAGCACTTCTGCAGACATGAGCGCAATCACAGGCAGCTTTTCTCTCCTCTAAGAACACTGGATGAGGCACAGGCCAAGGCAAGGGTGGAAAAGACGAGGAGCACAAGCCAGAAACTGCCCCTGCACCACGTGCTCAGCAGAGCTCTCCCAGGCCACAGGGCATGAGGCTGGCAGGCCTGGGGCACGAGGCCCTCTGCCCTGAGGCACCAAGAAGGTTCATAAACCAGCCATGCTGCTCAGCAGCCAGGTACGTGCTCCACACCACAACAAAACCAGTATGCAGAGCCCTACACTATCCACAGCATCTCAGGAGACACCAAAGAGCCTCAACCAACTCAAAAGGATACTGTCATGAGAAACCCTCCGAAGAGGAACATGAAGACAAAGTCAGCCGTCCTTCCACGGAAGGAGCCTTCTTCTAGCATGCGGCAGTACCTGTACCTGAGAGCAGGAGAGAAGGGAGGGGTTGCAGTATAGGAAATTAACAGCTGGCCACCCTGTGCCCCACAGCAAGACTTTACGGGAAATAAGCCGCTGCAAGCTATTTCATCCCAGAAAGCTGTCAGCCAGGTGTCCAAGCCCCAGAGCAGAACAGTGCAAACTTCACCTCACACCACTGACCCCAAAGACAGAAAGAGGCACCTGCTGTGCTTCAGCCAGAGTTCACCCCAGGAATGGGCATTGCTCTCCAGCATGAGCCACAGCAGCAGCACTGCCAGCTTCCTCAGCCTTTTAGCAGGGCCCGCCCTGCAGCAAGCAGAGATGGAGGGGCAGGAGGGCCACAGCTTCAATTCAAAAGAGCCAGGGAAAGAACCCACAGCCCTAGACTGCTGCCAAGGCAATTCATGCTGGGGAGGAAGACGGATGGGGGGAATTGCATCTAAGCCAAAATGGGGGCAGAGAACTTCACTGAGACCAAAGGATACAGAAATATCATGTTGAAAAAGAAACTGAATCCCAGGGGCCCAAAAAAGAGGAAGTTGGTGATCAGCCTCCATATCTGAAAGAGAAGAAAGAGGAGAGAGAAAAGGAGGTGGACAGAGGTCTCTCCTCATCATACGTAGAGCAGCTCATCACACTGTCCACAGGGAATGCTCAGTCATGCACCTGTCCCTTCAGAACTACCCCAGGACACCAGACTCTAGTGGGACATCCTTACATGATACTCTGACACATCAGAGTATCTCACCTTTCCAGGTGTGGGAAAGATTTCTCTACTTTTCTGGAGAGGACAAACAGCCACAATTCAGCACTCAGAGCCAAATTAATTACTTTTCATGCCTCTCTACAATAAAGCCTTCTCCAACCAGCCCAACAGCAGCTGCCACACACGGTGTAATAGAGAAAGAAGAGATGGGTTTTGAGTCAAGAAAAAAAGGAAATGCCCAAGATGGTGTGTGGCAGGGAGAGGCTGGAAGGAGTTATCTCCATGCAGGTGCCTGTGACAAGAGAGGACGCTGTGTTGATGACCCAGCTTGCACCAATCAGGGAAAGATGGAGCAGTGCGAAAGGAGCCCCTTGGGATGACACAGCACTCACTCCCTGGCCACCCTGGGGAGCGGGACACCCAGGGCCCACCCTGTCACACCCACCCCTCGCTGGGAAGAGGCACAAGGGACCCCAAACCCCATGCAAGGCCTCACCTGGAATTTCCTGAAGATGAGGTCGGGGTTGAAGTACAGCTGGAAGGGGGTGATGAACTCCAGCTGCTGTGGGAGACAGGCACAGCAGCTGCCATCACCCGCTGCCCTCGGCCAGCCCCGACTCCCACCCCCCAGCCCCCCGGGGCCCCGTCCCC
>WEIT01024959.1:23876-122167 GCA_013389985.1 Dryoscopus gambensis | reverse complement strand
AGGCGCGGTGCGCTCATCTGCGGTCCCGCAGTGTCCCCTCGAGAGCCGGGGCCTGTCAGCGCGTTATTCCCCGCACGCCCGCTGGCTTGGAGGGAGAGGAACCCGCTGCGGAGAGCTGGGCTGGGAAAAGGGCGGCGGTGCCGGTGCCTCAGCCTGTGTGCCGGTTGCTTCGCTGATCGGAAGGGTCTTGTATTCATTAAGGCACAAAGGGCTTCGTGTTTTCAGTAATTGCTGCTAGAACCTCTCCTGCCTCCTGGATGGAGCAGTGAGGCGCTTCCCCAAGCTGTGCGAGATCGCACCGGGCTGTCAAGGTCGCACAAGGTCGCCGGAAGAAACCAAAAGATGTATGGTCCCACCAGGTGCTGAGGGCGACTTGGGGAACGGCGGCAGCTCTTGCATTCAGCCCTCAGGAGAGAGCAGAGTCTCTCTGCTGCCCGCGTGTCCAGCACAGACAGTGCTCCTGAAAACGGGAGCTGATAAACATCTCCAGAAACCCGATATCCTTCACTCTCCTGCTGACTGTGCTTTCCAGACCTGTCTGCCCTGCTCAGGAGTCAGGCCGAATGTTACAGCCACCCCAGATTCAAATGAGGAATGGGCCTGGTGTTGAGTTTGCGCTGGAAAGGGTTAAGCTGTCATCGGAGCCTTAATGAGCCCTGAGATTTCCCTTTAAACTCTCAGTTAATGGGAAATGAAATTACCGACGGGGGAGGGAGTCTTTGTGTCTTCCACCACCTCCACCCCGACTGCCCTTTGATGAAATACAAAACCCAGATGGAAGATGACAGGATATGAGGTTAAAGCAATATACTGGGGGAGAGAGGGGAGAAGACGAGACCAGTGGGCGTCTGTTAGACCAGAGAATGGGCTCCTGAGCGCCCTCGGCACTGTGGTGCTGAGAGCACCTCTGATGTTGCTGGGGGGGAAGGAGAAACTGCTCCAGGTCAGAGCTGCATTAGGGATCCTGGGAATGGAGTTGAGTGGGGAACTTGGACCCCAAACTGCAGCAATGTCAATAGGCTTGGCTGTGTGGTTACAGGCTTTTGGTGGGAGCTGGGATGGATGTGTGATGGATACTCTGGCAGTTGAGAAGAGCTGAGCTTGCAGGGAAATTCATCGGGCCGGGAGCTCTGCAAAGGGCTGCCCTTATTCATGTGGCTGTTTCAGCCCAAATGCTGTGCTGCTGCAGCTCAGCCCTCCAGCATGCCACAGAGCTCCCAACCCAGCAGAGTGGTCAACTGAGTCAAAGAACTGAGACTCAATACATGAATAATGAATGAAATAAATGAATAAATATCCTGTTCATTTGGGAATTAGAAGTTTCCTCTCTGCTCTTGCTGCCTGTAGACACCAGACAGAAGCTGAATTTGAGCACCATGATTCCTGCCCTTTCCTTGTTTGAACCAAGGCTGGGAGATTAATATTGGGAGCCTCTCTGCTGGAAGGAGGCTCTCACTAGCTCCACAGAGATGAGAATCCAAAAATTCAATCCCACTTACTCTGTGAAAGACTATGTGCAAATTAGACATTGCATAAGATCTAAAAGAAAGTAATAATCAGTTTCTCAATTTTCCTCTCTTCCCTTCTTTTCTAGCCAAAACTGGAGAACTCTACTTGTTCAGGCTTCTATTTAAGGCCTCTTTTCTAAGGTTTATGGGGGAAGGGGTAGAAGTGATGAAATGCATTGGGAAGCTCACCAGCTCCCACTGGGAGAGGCCAAACAAATCTCAGTGTCACCCTGAGTTCCCAGGCTGCTTTCTGCCCATGATCTCGCTCCCTTCGGAGCTCAGCCAAGCTGACTTCATGCACTACAGTACACCCAGGGCAGCTTTAGTCTTTATTACAATCCGTGTCACATTTTATGGGTTTTTGGAATTATGTCTTTCCACGAGTTTCCCACCAGCCCAGCCACATATTTGGGTTCATATACACATCTTTGTAGTGATGCTGTCGTGCAGCCTTTTATAAAATCATGAAATCTAGCTAAAAGCTTGAAGAAAAGCAAAGCCAACATTTTTGTCTCAGCTGCAAGATGGTAAGAGGGACTGCCAGAAAAACACTGCCCAGGAGTTTTTTCACTGATTTCCTCCTGCATTCTCCTGTTGTCCTGCCCGTGCCTGGGGACTCAAAGCAGATGTAGCACAGCGATGTATCATTGCTTCCTGCCATCTGCTGGGTTCCCCTTCCTTTTTGGAGCAGTTAAGTTGCGGTCAATGTGCAGCATCAGCTTCAAAACCCAAGATGTCAGAAACTCAGGGTTTCTGTACAAACATGTCTGATGCCCAGACTTCAGTCCATTTTGGACAGGCTTTGAAAAAGGTCTCTGTCAGTGGGAACCAGTGAATATGCCAGTCAGGGACTGAGAGAGCCCCCTAAAAGGACAGACCCTGAGAGATCTCCCCAGGTTAGTGTGAAGCCTCCCAGGATGCTTTGTTCTACCATGCCAGTGTACCCCAGTTCTGTTTCCCTGACTGGCCCGTTGATTTCCCTGCCCCTTTTTCCCTTATATGTCAAAGTCCCACCTATGTACCACCCCTGTCTCTGATGCTTTCCCCACCCCCCTCCCGTATATAATCTGGAACTCTCAAGCCTCTGAAGTCTTTGGTCCCTGGTACCTTTCATGCATGGGGCTCAAATAAACCTGTGGCATGGAATTCCACGCAAAGACCCTTCCTGCCTCTTTGCCGTTGGCTTGTCGAAGAAGCTGTCTGGTGCTTCTGTGTGTCTGTGTGAATGCAGTGGCTGCCGAGCGACTTTCTGTTGAAGCTGGTTCGGGAGATCTTAGCACTCCACTAGAACACCCCCCGGATCCAACATCTGTCTGCAGGCTCTTGGAGCTGCCAGAGGAACTAATTAGAAGAAGTCCCAACTGTAACCTTTGCACAAGTCCTTCAACAGAAGAACTGAAACATGATGGTATCAGAGGCAGCTCTTTGTCAGAAAGTATTTACCCATTCTGCATCTGCAGGCTTAGTAACAGTAACCTGCAGCAGAAATTCAGCAACTTCCTGTCCAGTTGCTGCAAACCAAAACTGCAGAGTTAGAAAATAGACAAAAGTGCTGTTAAGCCTCCCCATGAGTTAAACAGCACATAAACCTCAAGAAGGCTCATGAGCAAAGATAAATGGGCTGTTGCAGCATTCATCTCTTTTGTTTGTAGTAAATTATTGTGTGTAATTCATGTTTCCTGTCCATAAATACCAGAGTAACTTGAAGACATGGAATCCATTCTAATTCAGTAAAGACAAAAACAACTCCTTTTGAGCCCATCTGGAACTTGTTTTTATCATAATTGTTTTGGGCTCAGTAACGAGTTCAAGATCTAACTGCCATCACTAATTGTTTCAAGAATAAACAGATGCTTTGTTTAAAGGCAGCAGCTCCCATTTTGCCCAGCACAGCAGTCCCCAGGGTCGCAGGATGAAAGGAGCTGTGCGCCATGTCAGCACAGGCCCTAATGAGCATTGGCGCCCTTGGCAGGGCGCTCACCCCTGCCCTCAGCTGATGGGGCAGGAAAACAGCCCCCAGGCATGCACTTGGTGAGTGTCTAGCTGGTGACGTGCCCTCTGCTCTTCAACACCATTGGCATTTTGTTTGTAACTTCATCTGATGACATTTTGCAATGTGTCCTACTGTGACAAGTCATACCTGGCGTGATGACGCACAGGCATCTCCTCCAGCTGGGCTGTAGGGTACTCAAAGGAGAGCATTCACTCCCTGGCCACATAACCCCAAGCCCCTTGCTTGGATTAATGCTCCACCCCCCTGCTTACAGTCCCAAATCTTACCTTCATCTGAAAACAAAGGTACCCCCACACATCCACTCTGAGAGATTCCCCCTACCAGGTCAGTTCTGTTCAAGGTCTCACCCACGGTGCTCCCCAGGACACGCCATGCCTGAGACCCCTGATAGCCTTGGTGTAGAAGAGGTCTCTGCATGACTGATGCCCTGGCGCCACAAACAAGTGAGCCACACCAGCCAGGGGGACCTTTCTGGAAGGTTATTTCAGCTCCCAAACTCAGTCCCCGGTGGCATGGACAGGAGGAGCCAAGAGCTTCATGAGCCCATTATGCACAGATAAGCTGTGTATTCATAACTGCTTGAGGCACTTGAAATGTTTACTTTTCCATGTATAATCGCCATATATAAATTCTTTCTCCTTCACTGAAGGATTTCTTGTTCCAAATCAGCTAACTCTGGAGTGTGATTGCTAAAGTCCAGAGAAAATTAATCATACAGAACTGAATGGATTTTTAAATTTGTTTGTTTGTTAGAAAGAAACTAAAGATAGCACTTAGAGTTCAGCCCTCCAAGGACATGTGGTTTGCAAAGGGTTTGCTGGAAATCACTGTTAATGTTATTTTTATTTCCTATGGTTTTTAGTTCAAAAATACAGCTTCGCGTCTGGCATATCATGAGAAAGAAGATCTCATTTAAATCTCCTTGGGCAGAGCCTCATCACATATCCAAATAAAGCACCTCTTCCAAAACAGCTTCTGATCATGAGTTGAAGACATCAAACAAGAAAATGTCTGTCTCTTTGCACAGTTATTTTTCTCCAGTGTTTAATAATTCTTGTTAAATTCTTCTGCCTTGTGATCTGTCTCCTACACCATAGGTCACCTCCTACAGCTGTCAGTAGGGAATATCCTTCAGAGACCTTTATTTTGTAACATCCATTTCACAAGCACTGTGGCCAAATCAACAAAAGAACTGAAAAACAATGCTTGTGTCTTATAAAAAGAGATCTATGCTCGGCTCACAATAGCAGCACATCAACTCAGTGTGCTGTCAGCTGCTGAAGACCCCTACAAGGAGTCCGAAAAGGTATTTGTACTTTGGTTTTCACCAGAGGCAGTCCAGCTGCCTCTCAATAAGCCAGGGCACAGCTATAATCAAAAGCTCTGTCTGAAGGGACTGTTAAATAAGAAAGCAGCATAAGTCTGACACTCTGACAATGCTGCACACATTTTCCTCTCCTCTGATGGGAAAATTCAGCAACATTTGATGCCATTTGGTAGAGTCTAAATGCTCTTCTCTCACACACAGAAACAGAGGTTTTGTTCACTCGAGCACTTTGTTCTCTCTGGCCTTCAGGTCACCCAATTTCAACTAACTGCCTGCATCAGTGTCTGATACAAAGATGGAAGGAAAGGAAATAGTTCAGCCATAGCACAACCTACAGCTCCCAATGGACTGGAAAAAAGGTATTTGAATTACTTTTAGGATTTCATGTTTTCTCATTTTTTTCTCAGAGAAGGCCTATTGCTTATCAGGAGGAGGAAAAGGCAGGCTACTAATCCAACATACAGAACATACAGCTATTCTTCTGACATCCAAAAATCCTAGCTAGCAAGGGAAAGCAGCTAGTTCCCTTGGCTGTATCAGCCCTCGTGTCCTCAAAGGACTCAGCTCCCATGTATCTTCACTGGCCTGGAAAGTGTCCCAGTGACTCTGTGTGGTAGCAGAAGCTCTGTCAGCATTGGGTCCCTGCCCTGAGAAACCTCTGTGATGAAGCTCATTTCCTGAAGTTCTTATACAGTGTCTTGAACTTACATAAATTGTGGGGGTTTTATAAAGAACATTAGTAAACTACTGGAACTGAGAATAATGGTGTCACAGCAGGGCACTCATTTCCTACAAAGAAAATCCATTTCAACAACTAAGTTCCATAAACATTGCTTTCACCATGAAATCAGAAACCTGCAAGTTTCTTGAGAAAGCTGCTTGTTTGCAGATCTTATTAATTGTGTTCTGTATTCTATGTGAGTTCTGCAAGAGTCAGGACAAGCAAACAGAGGTATTTTGTGTCTCACAGTGATAGTCCTCACAGGAAAGTGAGAAGGGTTTGCAAAAATAGCCAGGCTAGAGCTTGGGAAAGTCAACAACCAGCCAGGGAGCTGCTCCAGATCTCTTCTTCAATTTACAGTGTAGCATTTGTAGGGAGAATTCATCCTGTAGATCCAAGCCTCACAGATGGAAATGGGGCCCCTTTTCTCCCCTTGAAGCTGGTCCAGATAATTCTGGTGAAAAAACACACTAAAACATTGGAACCTCTCAGTTCATGACAGATCAAAGAGCATGTGTTGATGGTCTTTCCTAATGGCAGGATTACCACTTATTCCTGCAGCCAGATAATTGCAGGCAGAGACTGCCATCACGTTCTCCAAATAACTCCTCTCCCATGTGCATGGCATCATATTTCACCCTGATTATGACAGGTTTCAGTTCAGTGAAAGAGTATTTGAAGGAAGCGGGTGGTGGGTCGCCACAGTACTGCTGGAAACCTGCCGGGTTTATGTGAAGGCTTCTAGAGCCAGGAGTTTGAGTAAATGCAGAGCAGTGGTTATACCCTGGTGACAGATCCTGACCCCAGAGATTTCTCATCTACACCAACTGTGACCCTGAAACTCTGACAACCAGGATAAAACATTGGGAATGCTGGGGTTTTTAAGGTGCAGCAAAAAGCCAGTTAGAAAAACAACCAGTGTGAACATCTCTCAGCACCAAAGCACGGGTAATATAGATGCTGTGTAGAAGAAAATAATCTATCCCTTCACTCCTCATCAAGGCAGCTGTTACTAGAAAAAATAGAGGACAACTTCCTGGAACTCCCAGCTAGCCAGCTGCACATAGATGTAGCCACAGCAACATCCAATTTATGCCCCCTCAGGACCAGGGAGGCTTGTGGAGAGCCTGTGCCACAATCCCCAGCATCTCACTGCCTACCCTTAGGACTTCACTCAGCTTTGGCAACTGCCACAAGCTCAGAGCAGACAGCATGAAGAAACTAGACATTTCCTTTTTGAATTAATTACTGTTCTTGATATATGCTGCCTAAACTATCCACCAGTGCCTGTAGACTTGTACAGTTATGTCTGTTCCCCAGTTAACAAGTTATTGTTTGGGAAGCTGTTGGAAGTATTCATCTAACCCCTGCCACATGCCACAGGCAGCCAAGTGCTGGTATGTTGGATTCAGAGCCTAATACAGCAAATTTTGTACTTCTCCTGCCACTTAGTGGCTGCAGCTGATGCAGCATCACATCCCTAGCTACACATTCACTAGAAAATACCTGGGTGATGTGGAATAGGTTCATATTTCTGTTCAGGTGCAGGAAAACCTGAGTTGGGACAAACAGGCATTTGAAAACATTTCACTTATTTCAAATACTCTGAAATCTGTCAGGGACCTCACAAATCTCACTCTTCAGGATGAAAGGATGTTAAAATCCCATGATTACTCCTGAAGGTCAGATATTTTGTGAAGCAGCACCTTAATGTTACTGCTGGCACTGCAACATGCCTCCATCTCCATCTCTAGGATTCGTAAGGATTCACCATTTCCCACTGCCAGGGAGTGCCTTTCTGTTTCATAGAAAGAAGCAAGGCCATCACTGCTGTCTTCTGTACCTGACAAGATCTAGTGCTCTAAGTGTGGCTGTTTGCTCTGTGCCAGACTATGGAGAGGGAACAGGACCACAGCCTTCTGTACCTTCGTGCACAGCCCTTCCAGCCACAGCTGGATTGCCTATCTGTCACCAGAACATAGACAGGAGTACAGGGAAAGGCCTTGGGTAACCGGGGGTTTGAAAGGCTTGGGCTTCATTCATTCCAGTCACTGGCAGGACGAAGGGAAATAGTCTGGTTTGTCTTTCAGATCTTAGATTATGTTCCAGGACAAACACAGTCAGGAAAAAAAAATGTAGTTCACTTTGCTTTTATCACACTTAATCAGAGAAGTGATACTGGTAACTGTGCCAGATGCTATGAGAAGGAATTTATGTTGTAAACCACACTGGCCTTCAAGAGGGTTTAGACAGATCTGGATCTTGGAGCATCATTTCCCCAGACTGTCACCAGCTTTCAACAAAATGAATTGAACTGTCTTGATAATGAACATGCAGCTCCATTTTGAGAATGTAAATCAGCTGGCAAAACACCTGCCAAATCAAGTGTCTTATCCAAACGTAATGGGTGACTAAATACACATTCCTATGCTGGAGATTTAAGTAATCCTTTAGAGCACTGAGAGTACCAGAGCCTTTGGCAGACAGAGGAAAACCTACGAAAGAGGATGAACAAGCTGCAGAGACTGGTAAAACATCTATTTTACTATTATTATTGACAGATTTTTTTTTTAATTTGAATTTTTATAAGGCTGTGTAAGTACTGTCAGGTTTGCGTAGAATTATTTTTCCAATTCATCACAGTCCTTGGGATAAAACTGATAGACTAATGGCTCTCCTGGCAGCTGCACACCATCACGGTGGCTGGGAAAACAGTGCAGAAGCTGGGCGTTAGGGAAGGCTTGGGAAGGTCACTCTGTAAATACAGCTCAGCTCTGGTAGCACAGAAGTGTTTGCTGGTACCTGAAGGGAGAAGCAAACCATTTTACTTTAGCTCATAGCCACAAAAGAGCTCTATGATACAGGACTTGACAGGGGATGTACTCTATAATGAAAGCAGGGAAATGAGCAGGAGGAGTGGTACATTCCTAGACATTGTAAATGAAAAAGAAATGTGCTTTTGTAGGGAGAGGAAACTCTCTCACCTGGAGAACTAGAATAATTAGGAAGAGCAGAGATATTAGGTGCCCAATCCTCAGCTCAGTTCTCAGTAACAAGACAGGGAAGTGGTGTAGCCATGGAAAGTGCAAGCGAAACGTACCCACTGCTGGCTGGGACAGGAGAGAGCTCAGCTTCTTCTTGCTGCAGGGTTGGAATAGTCTGGCTTTATTTCTGTCCTGGGAGAACATCCTGTCTCAGGCTGCTATGGAAGTTATTTAGAAGAAAACACTTTGAGGAAAGGAAAAAATCCAAGATTATTTGAATTTGTGGTTTTAGAGCTAGTGTGAGACTAGACCAAAATTTCCTTTTCTTTAGTGGACGGCTCTGTAAGAAGAAAATGAGCAGGTAAAGCAGAAAGAGGTCCCCAGCTTTGGGTTATTTAAGTTCTCAGGGTCACTGGGGTCATATTCATGTAGCAAAACACAATCTGGCCTGAGGTGCCCTGCACTGACTGGCAAACAGCCAAGCCTGAGCATGGGCTCTTCATGTTACACTAGAGCTTTCCCAGTGGGAGGGGTTTTTAAGCAGGGGGCTGGCAAAGGCCGTCCTGGCCTTGGGACACCCAGAACATTGTGCAGGGCATGTCCGGCTAGAGACCAGGGGCCTCCAGCATGCTCAGTGGTTTTGAGACGTGGAACAGAGCTCCCAGTCCCAGGACTCCCTCAGGGCACATCTTACCTGTCACAGGATTTCACCTACATATGGGGAAACCAAAGGCACAGGCACAAAACAGTGGAGAAAAGATGTATGTTTTTGCTTGTCAGCCTGGCAGTGAGCTGTCAGCTGCTATGCTGGCCCAGCCAGGACAGCTTGTTCTACACCCTTCAAAAAGTCAAGAGACCTCACTCTTATAGCAAGGCCCGATCCTGTGATGCTGCAGGAGGCCGCCCTTTCCCCTGCCCACGCTTGCCAAGGCACAGCAGCGGTGTCAGTTGGCAATATAAGCAAGTGGCAATACTCATGAAAAAATGTCCTCAAGGAGACCCGAACACGGCATAGGAACTCACTGTCTGTCACGTATTTCACCTGTATCATAATACTGAATACGCAATTATAGACTGCTAAACATTGTCTGCTCTGTATAACATGCAGCATCACAGGAAAGGCACTCTAATCTATAATGTGTGTTATTATCATGAAAGGATAGAAATAATAGCACACCGATGAATCCCGAAGGCCCTGGGTATACATGGCCATGGGAAAATCCCCCAGCTCAAAGTCTGAATGTCTGTTGAGTCATTTTATTCTGTGCAAGGAAGCCATCCATTGTCTGTCCCTTTTCTTCAGCTTCAGAACAAGATCCTGATCCTGACAATATGTGCTGCTGGGATTGGAGGCACTTTCCAATATGGTTACAACATCTCCATCATCAATGCTCCAGCCTCAGTAAGTACTGCTAGTCCAAGTGCCTCCCCTCCAAGACAGACCCTTCCTTGGTGGCTCTGTTGGGCTGTGAACAATGGTGTGCCACTGAAAATATGCAGGCTGCTGCTGCTGAGGGACAGAAAGCAAGGATGTGTTGTTCCCTCTGTATAATTCACATCTGGAGTACAGGACTTTGTTGTCAAAAGCCATCCTTAAGCAGGACTTAGTGTCACAAGAATTTATTCAAAAGCTTTGTTTCAACTGCTTTAGCAAAATCTAAGTCTAAAATTTTACCAACCCTCATCCTCTGAAGTTGATTTTTGCCCTTAGATTCAAACTGAGACCCATGAAATTAATTTTTAAATTATCAAAAATAACTACATACGGTTATAAACCAACTGCAACTTTTCAAGAGCAACAGTTTTATACCCTAAACTCTTTGCTAAAAACACATCTAAGAGCTGGAGGAGACTGGAGGCATAAACACAGAATAAATAGATATATTAATAAGGGAGCCTTTCTCAGTGTCCTTCACCTCTCTGGTGGTTCTGCAGCACTGTCCTTCTCTCTCAGTACATCCAGACGTTCATGAACGCAACCTGGCTGGAGCGCACGGGTGTTCCCCTGGAGAGCAACGTGATCCTGCTGCTGTGGTCCTTCACTGTCTCTGCCTATCCTCTGGGAGGCCTCACTGGGGCTGTGGTTGCTGGTCCCATGGCCATTATGTTGGGAAGGTAAGAAGTGCTGGAGTTTAAATTAAGCTTTGCAGCTTCCCTTAGTCCAAGAGGAATTAGGAGCCCTACAGCAAAATACCCACCATAGTTAAAAATAATGAAAGCATGTTTTCTATCACAGATCAGTCTGCTGTAAACACTCTGGGTTGGTGGGAAGAAACTACCTGACAAGACAGTATTTCATATCTGCAAACTCAACAGGGAACAGTTTTTTTCCCCACATTACCTTCTCATCCCATTCCAGCCCAGCTGAGGTGCTACAGAGATTTCAGCTGATCTCCTTATCACAATAACCACCTACATAATCCCTATAATTTTTGTGTCCAGTTTTATGCTGTGCTTTTAAATGGGAAATCGTAATGGATCAGATTAAGGATTTTTCTTCAAAATAAACTATGAGAATTGGTAGGAATGACACTAGAAAAACAGAGGGTGCTTACAGAGAGTAGTGCGTGCATCCCAGCTCCCCATGTCTCACAGGCTGTATATCCACCTTTTGGTCTGAAATATTTCTGGAAGTATTCAATAAATCTCCACAGTAGTTTGTTTTGGTTTTTTTTTCTCTGTGTGTGAGTGTCTGACAAGTGTCTGTCTTACCTCACCTGTCTTTCATACACAGCTCTACCCCCAGTTCTCTTCAGGAAAAAAAAAACCTAAACCAATGTTACCAACATAAACTAATAGGAAATTAGATTTTGCTTCCCTCTCTCTTGACCCCAAGATTTTCCTCTATGTGCTATCACTTTACTTTGCTCCTCTTATATGATGAAGCAGGCCCCATTATGGTTTGAGGTCCCAGGACTTACTAGTTTCATGGTTATGAAGACCTGAAAGGATATGGCTTCCTTACCCCACTAAATTTTAGAGATTTCACCCAGTACTGCTTTGGAATAAAATCATATTCCATCATAAGTAAGAGAAACAAAGACTGACTGGTAAGGCAGTGAGTGAGGACTAGAGAGAATTACTGGCAGTAATAATAGTATGGGTCAATAGAGCTCTCTTTTTTTTCCCTGGTTTTCAGCAGAAATTTCTCCTGGGACACGTGAAAACTTTCTGACAAAGTTTCACAATGATTACACTGTTACATGAAAATTGTCTGTTTCAGCAAATTAGCATTTTCAGACCAAAATGCACATGGCTTGCTGAAGGAATATTCCTCTCCATTCGAATGGAAACTGCGTGTGAGCACAAGAGCCCTGAATCTGGGGGAGAACTTGGTGGTGCCTCCAGAGAGCCTAAAGCCAGCACTGCAGGGACACCCCGTGCCACACAGACACCTCAAGTGGGGCTTGGATTAACCAGGATGTTCTGGGGTGGGGCTGAGCAGCCCATCTGGAGCTTCCAGGCTTGGCAGGTGAAACCTGCTACATGAAGTGTTTTACCTGATAACTGAACCTGACACATATGTGCTCACAACTGTCTTTTCTCTTGGAAGGAAGATGTCCCTGCTGCTGAACAACGTCTTTGTGATCATAGCTGCAACCTTGTCAGGATTCAGCCGAATGGCCAAATCTTTTGAAATGATTATGCTCAGCAGATTTTTTACTGGTGTGAATGCAGGTACGGCAACATGAGAAGTACAGAAGGACGAAGGTGGTAACAATTAGAAGAAATGTAAATAGGAATGATCCAAGATATTAAAGCAATTAATCCTTTAGGCTGACCAGACACAAGTAAGTGAATTAAGAAGTTGCATATATGGATTTTATACTTTGCTTCTAAAGGCTTTCTTTTAAAGCATACACAGGCAGGGGCAGTTTTGTGTACCACACATGAGCATTTCTGTGCGTGGGGAAAATTTGAGCTGATAATGGATCCCTGTCTGCTTGTAAGAATGTCAGTCACTCGCCAGCATGAACACCAACACAAAAGCTTTTGTAGAGGTTCATCCCTGGAAATAATGATCAATATAAGGGACTTAAAATATGATATTACCCTCAAAAGTGGGAAGTAGAGGGAAACATTGCACATAACCTTGGATTTGGTGCTGAAAAGACCATAGGACTGAGGCCCTGACAGGTTTCAGTTTCATTATCCACTGCTACTGATGAACATTGAAATGTGTGTTTAGTGGCTTATACAAGGCATAGGGGTGAAATCAAAGGTTTGGGTAAATGACAAGCACTGGTAGATTAGTTATCACATGGACTGCAACAGAAGAGTGCAGCTGGCAACCTCGAGAGGTGGCTGATTGCATTTATTCTTGTCTCCTCTGCCCACAAGCTGAGGTCAGCGTTTGTCTGCCTTGCCCAGGTGTAAGCATGAACATTCAGCCCATGTATCTGGCTGAGAGTGCCCCTAAGAAGCTCAGAGGAGCTGTGGCCTTGACCTCTGCATCATTTACAGCCCTGGGGCTGGTGCTGGGGCAGGTTGTTGGACTCAGGTAATGTAAAGCAAGAAGCCCACTTATTAAATCCTTCCTTCCTTCCTTCCTTCTTTCCTTCCTTCCTTCCTTCCTTCCTTCCTTCCGCTTTTGTAAGGTTGTAAAAATACTGCGGAAATTGTGTTTGTTTGTTTTCTCTAGGGAGCTCCTAGGAGAGGAGAAGAGTTGGCCATTCCTTTTAGCAAGCAATGTGGTTCCTGCCCTGATCCAGCTCACAGCTCTGCCTTGGTTCCCTGAAAGTCCCAGATATCTCTTGATTGACTGTGGAGACAAAGAATCCTGCATCTCTGGTGAGTTTAGGGTGACTGTTAGCTCCTCACGGAACATGTGAGACTGGGCCCCTAAATTTTTGGAATGGTGTCATAAATTTTACATGTAGGAAGTTTTGTATCAAGTTGTAAATATGATCACTTCCTCCTTCCAAACTAAAGAACATTCTATAATCTTAAATATATTTGATCTATTGAGGTAATTGAAAGGCATCTTCCTACAATAGACTTATTTGCTACAGTAATAGGGTCAAAAGGTAAGACTTGTGTTCACAATGGCAAATATGTTTTGTAACTATGAAGTGAAATAAATGCTGGTTGAAGAGCTCAGGATCAAATCTGAAGCCAATTCATATTAAAGGATTTACTTAGATTTGTGGCATTCAAATCCTCATATGCAGAGTGGCTGGAATTATTTTCTGGGAAATATGTGCTGTGTAAGAAGAACATCTTAATTGCCAGCATTTCCCAGGGAAGTAATTTGAGATCTGAGTCAGAAGCATGGCTGCTGAAATGGCACTGGTGGGAAATACTCAGTTGTCAAACAGTGGTGAGGCATTTGCACTCCCTTTCCCCCAAATCTTTCAAGTGGCATCACCACAGCTGATCAACCCTGTGAAGGTCACAGCATGATCACAGGCTCTGTCCTGCAGCTTACTGCAGCCATCACCTGCTGCTCGATCCTTCACCCTGCAGAGCAGCAAACTGAGGAGAAAGCCCAGGAGTAAGAGGTTCCCCTGTCCTTGCAGCACTGCAGAAGCTTAGAGGTACCAGTGACCTGAGTGCAGAGCTGGAAGAGATGCTGGCAGAGCAGGCTGCCGTTAAAGGCCAGAGAGCAAAGAACCCATGGGAGCTCTTCCGAAATCGAGCTTTGAGGTGGCAGCTGGTGAGCATCGTTGTGCTGAGCAGTGCCATGCAGCTCTGCGGGAATGACTCGGTAAGCAGCCTGGCACCGGAGCCAGCAGCAGTGCTATGTCAAGGGACACGGGTGGGAGCTCTTGGGTTCAACATTCTGTCAGCAGGAGAGGAACAAATAGTGTCTCTCTGCCTGTGGAGATCTTCACATGTCAGATGTTTGGTTCCCAAAATACACCTGTGCATTATGGGAAGGTTCAGAAGGATGCTGTCAAAATAGCCTGTATGACAGCATATCAGTCACTCTGCGTGGTCCTTCAAGAAAAAGAATGGGATGCATTTTCAGATGGCTTCCCTTACTGGTTTCTCCTTTCTTCTCTCCACAGATGTATTTTTATGCAGCTTATGTGTTCCAAGAGGCTGGAATTCCTCAGGACAAAATCCCCTATGTTGTAATCGGCACGGGAAGCTGTGAACTGATCACATCTGTCACTTGCGTGAGACTCTCAATGCACTCTGGTGACATGCAGCCCCTGTGGGCAGGGAGGAGGCTGTTAATTACAAATTTGGGGGTTACATTGCTTTTCATGCCAAGGAGGCCCTTTAAGCACAGCAGCCAGGCTGTCAGGACCCACAGCCAGTTAGGTTAATGCAGAAGTATTTGGTCAGACATTGCATTGCCATCACTGTCTGAAATCTCTAAGAAGTGTAGCTCTGTTGCTTTGTGTCCCTATGGATAGTGGCAGAGTTTAGGTGCAGCTGGGACATTCTCATCTCCCCTGAACACCCTTCTTGCCACCACAACTTTCTTTCGAGCTTTTTTTGCTATGAAGCAGAAAACATCCTGAAAGTTACTGTAGAGCAAACTAGGCATGGAGTATTGAAATGTGAAGAGGAAAGAGGCAGGAATTATAAATACAGGTTAAATATCTTGCTTTCTTTCACTGTGTTACTTTGTGCAGAACATGATTATAGACTACGCTGGTCGGAGGCCACTGCTGCTGGGGGGATATATCTTCATGGCAGGATGGGCCATTGTCTTCATGGTCGCTCTGAGCCAGCAGGTAACAAACTTTACTTAATTATTTAAGTGGAATTAAGTTGGGCTTTGCCTTTTATATGACTGGGGTGTTCAGTGGTGGCAAATAAGTGTAAGTGCCCTCACTGGTTTTCCATTGGTCTCTGTGGCTGTAGACTCAGATTAGCTGGATGCCTTATCTCAGCATGGCCTGCATTTTCGCCTATATCCTGAGCTTTGGAATCGGACCAGGTCAGTTCCCTCAGTGTTTTCACTGAAACTTTTGGGTACTGCAGGGGTTTGGAGATGTGTGCAGGCATCTTATGGAAACTCTCAGACCCCCTGTAGCTATAGCATGCTCAAAGGAACGAGGTAATTTCTGCCAGTGGTGTTTGGCTGTTCCACAGGGGTTTGCATGGCCCTGGTGAGTCAGTGTTGTGCAGGGTCAGATTGTGCCCTTTTCTCTCTGTGTCATTCCACCTCACAGTCATCTCGGCTATTAGGCCAAGGCACTTGGAAGTGATTCCTGGCTTAATCAGATGACAAGGTTTTGATTTGCTGCCCAGTCCATTAGGGCTGTAAACCAGCATTTGTAATGCTTCACTTTAATCCTAGAAATTGTTGGCTATGCCATCTGATTATTTTCTTGCAGATACCTGGAAGCACGATTTCCAGGTCTATTTGTTAGCCCACTAATGTGCCTTTTCTTGGCAGAATCTGTTTGTTTCTGGGGGCTGGGCAATACACAGGCTGTTGTGGATGTTTGCATGGTGAGTGTGTAGATGTGAGACTGTTTGCCCACATGAGTTTGAAGGAAGGCAGGTAAGAATAGAACCAAGCTGCCAGTGTCACATGCCACACAAGTTGGCAATAATTTCTTGTCCCAGTCCCTCAAGTGCCATGGGGTTGAATTAATTATAAGCCTTTCTCACCGTTGGGTCCTTGTAAGAATAATGTGGATTACAAAACCTTTCCTGGCAGTTCATTCTAACGTGAGAAAGTTTGAATAATTACCCAGTCCTTAATATTTAACCTAAAAATTCACCTCTTGTACTTCATGTTGACTATTCTTGTTAAGATGTGTTCTCTTGTTTTTAATGTAATGTCAACAATATTATTAACTTTCTTGCCATTTATTTTTCCAGCTGGTGTAACAGGAGTTCTGCCCACAGAAGTTTTTGATCAAATGTCCCGACCAGCTGCTTACATGATCTGTGGCTCCCTGCTCTGGTTCAACCTGTTTCTGGTTGGAACAGCTTTTCCATTCATTGTGGTGCGTTCCCAAAGCAAAGCAGCTCTTTAGTGTTCTGTACAAGAGAGAGGTCCTGATAGTGACCAGGAAAAGAGAATATTGCAAGCAGCAAGATAGCACTTCTGTGCAAAATATCTTTATGAGGAAAGTGGCCAGAACTCCTCTAAACCAAACTTTCTCCATGTTTCCTATGGTGATTTCTGATTTGAGGTTGGGAGTGGAATCATTTGGGGCATGGATGATCAATATTCCTCCTCTGTCCTCAGTTGAGAACAGCTGCAACTAAAGATATGATGTAATTTCCCTTCACCAGACCCTGGCACCATTCGCTACGATGATTCCTGAAGCAAAAGGGAGCAGAACTCCACAATATAAATTCCTGTCTTATTTCCTGCTGAGGGTTCCAATTCTATACAATTATGTATAGGGAGAAGGACAGAGAAAGACATTTCAAAAGACTGTTCTTGCTAGGTCAAATTTCCCAGTCTATGCTGGGGTGCATTTGCATCCAGGCATGTGAGGCCCTCACCAGGGTGCACAGAAATATTCCCTGGGTGACTTTAGACCATATGGGAAGAGGGATTTGTTATGCCTATTTGTCAATGTACAGAATGTCACCAACACTGTCTTGTTTTTTCCTCCCCCTCAGAAAAGTCTAGCACATTTCTGCTACATCCCATTCCTTGTGGTCTGTGTCTGCACTGCCCTCTACGTTTGGTTTTTCCTTCCTGAGACAAAGGGAAAGTCCTTCCTGGAAATCTCAGAGGAGTTCAGGAAACGGAACTTCAAAACTAAGATGCGTGCGGGTTTTTATAAAGGCCCTGAGGAGATCAAAACCACCACATTGTAGCAGAAGAAAGGAAGATGGTATCTGGGGGAATTCTGCAGTGAATTCAGCAGTGGCTATGTGCCCTTGCAGGGACACAGAGAGAAGTATGGTTAGGGACAATATATTACTCTTAGGTTCGTAAGTTCACCTTGAAAACATACACTTGAACTGATAAATCCAAACAAAAGTTTAATAATCTGTTCTCACTTTTTAGTACTGAGTAACACGTGCATATTTTAGAATCCATATCAGAGAGTAACAGAAGGATGCCTTATTCTCTTATCATCGTACAGCACCATGTAATGCTTTAGAAAATTTCTTCAGAATTTCTCCAAACAGTAACTTCCATCTCAGAAGTCCTTCTTTTCTTGCCCCTGAATCTGGGCTTTTTAACACAGAAATTAATGCGATTAAATTCTGTTTTCAGACACCAGATGAAATTTTCAGTACCTTGTCTTGGTGCTCCTGTTGTTTCTGTTATTAAGTGATTTCAAATAGACCCCTACTTGTTGAGCAATAGTGAGCAGTTAATTATTTTCAGCTATAAAAACATGTGACAGATGGATTAGAAAGAAAGCTTCTAGTACTTGCTAAGTGGCTTATTATACAACAGACTTTTGGGCATTGCTTTGCAGACTATTTATTCTGGACTGGTTTTCTTCATGGCTTGTTTGTTGTCTTCCAGTCCTATGTTGTAAAGCACAAGTAATTCCCCAGTCCAGTTTGTACTGCTCTGATGGATGCTGCTGGTTCATCTTGTAGGGTTTTGCACCTATGCTCTGCTAAGGTTAAATGTGGTGAGAAGCTCATATGGCAGCAGCTTGTTTTGGATGTGGATCTGGAGATCACACCACAATGTTCTCTGCAGCATGTCCTTGTTGTCTCCATAGAGCACATTGGCAAAGACCCGGATGTGACATTGATTCTTTTTAGTTAACCTGACATAGAACAGGGCAACACTCCTCATTTAATATGGCCTTTCACAGGCATTGGCCTGACTGGTTAAGTTTCTTCCAGTTTCTTCTCAAAGTCATAATCAAGCCACCTCTTTTCTTTTGACTTTGTTTGTATGAAAGTCACAGCACTGCTCATGTTTGCAACAAAGAAGAATACGTACATTTTCAAAATAAGTTGGCAAAGTTTCTTTGGGTGTATTTTTTAACTACATTTTTAAGAAAAATACAGCATTTTTGAATAAAAAAATTGTAAAGATTTCTGGAATGTATTACTGTCATGCTGGGCATGAGTGGAGCAGCAGATCTATTTATCAGAAGAGGAGTCTGTGCAAGAACTCTCTTTCACTACCCAAAGTTTGTAACATATGAAAAATAAAAGTAAACTTTTGTTCCTTTGTGGTTGCTGCTACTTTAGAAGTAATTAATGTATAGACATGGGTGAGAGAACCTACCTCTGCCCTTGGAAAACACTGAGATTTGAGCTATGCAGGATTTTGAGACAAGACAGTTAAGAGCAGGACTCCATAGAATTGGGAAGTGAAGAGGTACTTTTCATTACTATAGTTTGGAGAGAGCAGTGAGGGGCAGATGGAAAGAGTAAAACACAAAGTCAAAGCAAAAAGTGCCACTACCATCATGATGGTAGCAAAATACTCTGTCTTTCATTGGTGAGGTCCAGAGAAAGGACAAGGGACAGAACCCTGGCAGAGAAGAGTGAAGAAGGGAAGAAAATCAGTAAGAACCGTGCCGGGTAGGAAGCAGAGATGGACTGAAGAGACTGCCTGGGCAGAGGGAGAGGGCTGGCACACGCTGCTGGAACATACAGGTCAGAGAAGAGAGAAGTCCCCCAATGTCCAGAGGTCCTCACCTCCGCCAGTTCTGTGGCTACTCCCATGGGTCAGGACTGTGCCTTTTCCCAGAGCCCTGGAAGGACAGAGGCCACTGCACCTGCCAGTATGAAACAGGCTTGTTTAGAAATGATACACATTTACTTGAGTTCCTGACTTTTAGAGCCAGTCCTGTGAATACATGTAGCAGAAAACACTAATTCCAACTTCCAGCATTTTTTTCTGACTGGCCTGAAGTCAGGAGTCTATAAACTGATTAAGCAAACACAAACAGTGGTTACATTTCAGGTGGTCTAAATTGTTAAATTTTAATTGAAGCATTTAAAAAGTTGGTTAATTGATACTGAATTAAAACACCTTCAACTGAAAAATCTATCACACTTGTTCACATTTTCTTATCACGTGAAGCATTAGGCAAAACCACATCTTGAAAAGTGATCCTCAGAGATTCACAGTTGATATTACTGTTTGCAAATCAAATAATTGTGCACTCTTGGATTGATTAATAACAATCAGCACTAGAGAAAACTAGTATTGCTGCTGTCCTCAAACACTGTTCCTCTGCACAAGCCAGCTCTCACTTGCAACCCAGCTGGGGTTGGGATTCTTCCAACGACTGCATCATCCTAGCCTGGGGAACTGCCAAGGGCAGCCACTCACTAGGAGAAGGAATTCCCCCCTAAGCTGTTTAAATAACTTCTAAAAGCCATTTAACAGAACCATCTTGGACACTGCTAGGTAAAGATGCCCTTTAAAAATTATGGATAAAACTAAAGATTTTACAGTCAGGATTTAAAACTGACATTAAACTTTCCTAGCATCTGCCATAAATTATAGGGATACACATTCGAACTTTCGGCCAATGACCATTACTCTTTAAGAGTCAATTGATCAGTCCACTGATAATTCAAGAGTTGGACGCATAGGCATTGCCAGGCTTGCACAAGTTGGGCTTAAAAAGTCTTTGCTGACTGTCTTTGAGGCTCAAGGTAGCACTCAGGAATTTTTCCTTTACATGTGATAACTGATTATCCAGCCTATGACTTGGGGAGTCCAAGCCAGTCCACTCTAGTTTGCGCCAGTCCTTGGACTTCGACTTCTATCAGTGCTTTTCTCGTTGTCCTTTACTCATCTCCCGCAGCTCTTACTGTCCACAGCTGCTGCCAGAGCATGCCCAGAGACCTGGCAGGAGCCCACAGCTCATCAGCTATCCTCAGCTTCATCAGTAACCAACACAATAACGACAAACCAAACAGCAAGAACTTCATGACAAACCAAGGAAGTGTAAACACTGAGAAAGAACAAAATGATGTGTTGAAATATTACCTCAGGCTCCTCTTTCTCTATTAAAAATGGAACTTTTTCCAAAGTAACCAAAGAAAGCATCAGGAAAGACCTAGACTGCAAGTGGGGATGACTACCTTCGCATGCAAGTTGGTACGGAGAGGTTTGATGCCCATTCAAGCAATGACATTCCCCTGATTAGAAATCAGCTTGTAAATGCTTGGCAGTCAAAGTTTGAATATGAAATATTCCAGGCATAGAGGTGCAGCATCATGCTATCATTGCTGGCCAGAATATCCCTAGGACAGTTGGTAACAGGGAGCAGTGGGAGTGGGAGGGGTTGAGGTACATGTATTGCAGTCCTGTATTCTTAAACCTCCTATCAGATAATTCTAAGAAAGGGTGAATAAAGTATGAAACCAGGAATGCCCCTCAATCCCCAAAGTTTATCTAATCTCAGCCAAATCACTGAGCAAAATATTCATTTAGGTGAGATAACAAGTGGGAAAGGAGGAGGAGAAAGGACAAACAGATGGAATTGTTCACAAAGTGATTGCACATTGCACCATGCTCCCACAGCTAGTTATCTATGACAGTGCAGATTAAGATGGCCAAAGCTGAAGAGAGAAGCACTGAAGTGTGTAACTGGGTTCTGGGAGACATCTGTGAGCTTTGTCTCTACTCAGAGTTCTCACTGTCCTGTGCTTTAGTAGCTGTGGTTTCCTATTGACGGCTCCTTGGTCTTGGAGGAGGCAGGTGTGTGGCATTGCTCAAACTGTTAGAGCTCCCAAGGAAAACACAGGACATTTGGAGGCATGTCTGAATAGCTGTACCAGTTTCTTTGCTGTTTTTATTTCCTGCAAGAAAATGAGCTACAACCTTTTTCTCCTGGCTTTTGTCCTGGGCATTACTGGAGCTTTCCAGTATGGACTGCAGGTCTCCATTATCAATTCTCCTGCTGAGGTAAGCGTGGAGAGCTCAAAGAGTGAGCTACCAGGATTTCACTGTTCTCAGGCATTCACTCCTCTATATGCAATTGCTAACTTTTTTACTTCTGCTTTCAAAATTAGACTTATCATGGTTTCTTAGTTCTAAGAGTAGCTGCTACTGCTCTTGTGTTTAATGGGGTTTGAACTTCTGTCTGATGTGACAGAACTGGGAAAGGGAAGCATGAATGATATCCATAAAATCAGCCATTTCTCCCTTACTGAGTTGAATTGCTCCCAGGGCATTCTCATCTCTCCATCTCTCAGGGAGTTCCTTGTACCATGTGCTTTATCACACACACTATTTCCAAGTGGCTGTAAGGTGAAATAGGACAGGGAAGGACTGTAGCTCTAGAGCTGGGTCAGCACTGATACCTGCAGTTGGAGAAGTAAAACTGGGGAAGGTGTTCGTCATCCTGAATGGTACCAAGGACACTCAGCTCATACTATGACCACAGACAAGAGGGAATGGCGGGAAAAGATCAGGTGGCAAAACAGTCAGGGTTTAGCACAGGAACAGAAGACCCACCCACCATTCTCTTACTGGTGCTCACAGCTGATATTTAATACTGATATATTTATTCATTGAATCTCATTGCTAAAACATCAGCTCCAGGGATGTTAATGGCAAACTTCCCATTGATTTCACTGGGGCTAAGATTTCAATCAAGTTATTGATAGAGATGTATCCGGAAGAGCAGTAAGTGGTTAAGAGAATTTAAAAAGTGGTGCAATTATGCAAAAACATGTTGAGTGAATCCATTGCTTGTTTTTCTTTCTTTTGAAGTACATCAAAACCTTCATCTATGAGACCTGGCTGAAGAGATTCGGCTCTCCTCCCAGTGCAGAGATGATCACTTTGATGTGGTCCTTTATTGTGTCCATTTACAGCATTGGTGGGCTTCTGGGCTCCTCATCTGCTGGATATTTATCTGTTAGATTTGGAAGGTAGGAGCAGTGATTACACCAGTCTTTCTATCTACACCCACAACTGCAGAGTAAGAAACTGTGTCTTGGGAGAAACACTGCTTGTAAAGTGGTATTGTGAGCAGCCCAGGGCTTCCAATGAAAGACCAGTATAGTGAAGAAACAGAATGGCAAAATATGTCAATGATCACAAGGAAAATCATACCCTCTCCCTTATAAAGTCCAAAGCAAATCCAGTCCAGGGAAGTCATACAAGAAGTAAGGGTATTTTAAAGAGACTTTCAGAGACAACTACTCACAAAGCTTGTTCTTCACTGTAGATATTGACTGCACTAGAGGCATTAAGAGCTTCAACTAACTTATCAGTCCATGACAAAGTTTTCCCACTGCCATTTCCCATTTACTTAACTGCAGCTGATACAGAAGCCGGCACTGAGTCTGTAACCATGGTATAATTCATGCCACTCCTGTCATGCTGTGAATGACTCAAGGGCAGTATTTATGCTCACATTAATTTGAATTATTTCCAGGAAGCAGGCCATGTTGTTTTCCAATATCCCTGCTCTGCTGGGTGCAGCTCTGATGGGACTCAGCCGGCTGTGTGGATCTTTTGAGATGATCGTTGCTGGAAGGTTATTTTCTGGAGTGTGTGGAGGTAAACTGGCATTCCTACCTGTGGTATTAAATAGTGGGAAGAGCGACTGAGGGTCACAAGGATTTACCTGAGTAAACGGATCACAGATTTTTACTACACTCTGCAGAGAACATGACTGCTGAATGCATTTTTAACTAAATAAGAAACCACAAGCATAATTAAATTAGTAATGTCTGACATCTCCATTTCTCTTTCTTCTGTCTTTACATCCAGTCCATATAAAAAGTACTGCCAACTTCTGAAAAAGACAAAATATGCAGTATTTCAGGGAAACAGGCTCACTCAATAGACAACTGGCCTCTGTTGTTCCTGTTGGTTTTTGCTGTGGCTGATGCTGCCCTCCGTATTACAGACAAGGGAATGTTTTTCAAGCCAATTCAATTAGAATTTTCAGTTCCACCTTCCAGATGCCTCAGATGGTTACATTCTGCCAGTGCTTTTGATCCCTGTGCAATTGGATAAAGATAATACTAACCAGGAAAAAAAATAGAGTATAAATATTAATTAATTCACTGAGCAAATAGAATGTGAAGCATTTGCCAACTTGGTGGTTTCAAACAGAAAATAAGGCACAGAGCATCTGAATAGCCACTGGAATATGTCATCTGAGACTAAAGGAAATAACCACAGTCCTGTCTGTATCTGAATAGCCACTGGAATATGTCATCTGAGACTAAAGGAAGTAGCCACAGTCCTGTCTGTACATGTGGCGGTAGAAAACAATGTAAGAGAAGGCCAGCCTGCTGAAGGACAGATTTCCCAGGGGCCAGTACTTACTTAGTGAAATATTTAGTAAAGGCACAAGGCCACGGTGCATGCTTGGGGCATATGCTTTGTGTCAGGCAGCCACATCCTCAGCATGCATAAAAAGGTATCTGAGAGCCAACCCCCATAGGCTCTGTCCATAGTGGTCCCCTCCAAAACACCAGACCTCTGTGGATTTGCATTGCCCTAACAGTCCTTTATCACTGCAGGTTTAGCTCAGAATATCCATATCATGTATGCTGGGGAATGTGCTCCACGGAAGCTCCGCGGGCTGATTGCCATAACAGCTTCTACCTCCATTGCTGCTGGAAAATTTGTAGGATTTGCTCTGGGTCTCAGGTAAGAGAGTCTGAAACATACTTAATTTATTCTTTTATTAAAATATATGCATGTATCAATGCACGCCTATGCCCAGTGGCTGCTATTTGGGGCAGTCGGTAGGCCGATAACTCATAGCTCTTGTAATAATTGTAGTGTGAGCCTATTTGGATCAGAAGCAGAGGGATCAGCCCCTGCAGGTTCTTCCTTCAGCACTTGTGCTGGGACTGTTGGTCCCTGTGAGTCCTCAGCTGCTGCAGGAGGATACAGGTGGCCTTCTCTGCCCAGCACTGAGCAGCAGAAGCCAACACCGTGCAACTCCTGTGCTGCAGACAGTGACCCCCTGCACAGCCTGCTGAAGACTCCTGGGAGGGAGCTGCTGGGACACACGCAGCAGGGCTGAGGGATGACCCTGTGTCTGCATGTGCACACATGGCCAGCACACATGGTTCCTCAGCCCCTCACTCTGCTGGTTTTGTTCCAGGGAAGTTCTTGGAGTGGAGGCTCTCTGGCCAATTCTCCTGGCAGCCAATGCACTTCCTGCCCTTGTTCAGCTTCTCACCCTCCCCTTCTTCCCAGACTCTCCCCGCTATCTTCTCATTGACAAAAAGGACAAGGAAGGATGCATCAAAGGTGAGGAAATGGGCCATAAATCATTCATTTCAGGAAAAAGGGAAAAATACAGTTAAGCCCCAGATGAGCCTGGAAGAGAGGTACAGGTGGAAAAAAGACTTGTGGTCTTTTGGCTCTGAAACCACTTTCATCTTTAATGAAAGTCAGCCACTTCTGTTTGGATATTTGTGCTCTCTTGGCACTAGTATTTCCCTTACCCTCTGCAAGGGTCCTCTGAGGGATGTGATCACACACAGCTTATATTTCCATCAATGCAGATTCTGCCCTGTACAGTCAGAGTATACATACAGTACTTTCTCTGTGTGAGAAAGAGAGGCCCTGTACTGTGATGCCTATCTGTAATCATTCCAGTTCTTTGGTAACCCTAACAGCAGCCACTGAAGAAACTGAGTAACAGCCACTGTGGGTATTTAACAATCAAAAGACAGAACTCCTTGGATGTAAACTTATTTTTTATATGTAGGAGTCATTTTACCTTGACTGTGTTTTGGAGTGTGCACTAGAACTGCATCTTTATCAGGAGGGTATTCAGGAAAGGATTGGTAAGAATTTATGTGTAACTTACACTGAAAGACTGTCAGCAGCTATTGTCCAAAGGTGAGGTCATGATTAAGATTTATGGGTAAAAACAGATAGCAGTGATCTGGATCTGTGTCATATCTGAGCCCAGATCTCTAGGAAGTTCACATGAAAAGAGCATGAAGTTCTAATAAGATACTCTGCAAAGCAGGAAATAATCTTCTGGATTTATGTCTGTGCTGGCGAGCTTGGTCACCTCTCCTCCTCTCCTTCCAGCTGTGAAGCAGCTCTGGGGAGATGGGGACCATATGGCTGAAATAGATGACATGATGTCAGAGCAAAAAGCCATCCGTGGGGAGAAGGCAAAGAGCGTTTGGGATCTGCTCCGTGACAGAGGCGTGCGCTGGCAGCTCATCACTCTCTTCCTCGTTGTCTCGTGCATGCAGCTCATCGGGGCCAACGTGGTACGTGCAATGCTTTGCTCTGCTCTCTGCATTGCTGACAAGGTTCTCAGCAAAAGTGACCTCTGCAAGGAGTTGTGAATGACTGCAACAGGGCTTGTAAGGAGGGATCTGTTGTTACTGGTTATTACAGTCTTTTCCCGTGGAAGTTTGGGACCTGGGATAAGTCGAGAACTGTGTTTTAGCAAGCGTCTTCTGAAGGCATTTCTGTGGATTTCCCTGTTATGATAAGATTATTTTCTATTTTGTTAAGGCCTAGATAGTTATTTTCTGTCCAAAAAGGCAGAAGCTAGTGTAAACATGGCCACATGTGTACAGCTTTCACAAATTTCTGTTCTTTCCAGGTTTACTCTTATGCATACAATGTCTTTACAAAGGCTGGAATCTCCCCTGCTCAAACCCACTATGTCTCCCTGGGGGTTGGGACCACTGAGATCCTCTCCACAGTCCTGTGTGTAAGTGGCTTTTCAGCTGAATTTTATTCTGCTGTAATACATCATTCATTTTGATCTTTAGAAATACTGTAAATGGAGCTTCAGGAATCAAATTTCTGCAACAAATCAACCATGGAACTGATCACAGAACGTCCTCTCCCCACACCCTGCAAACATGGGCATTTCTATTCCATTTCTGGGAAGAGTGCAGAGTCTTCCTATCAAAATCACAACCATTCTGGGCCAGTCTCGGGAGTCCCAGTCCCCCAACCCCCCCCATCTCCCCCGGAGGAAGGGCAGATGTAATTTGTCAGTCAGACTCAGGCTGTAGGAATCACAGCATTTAACAGTGTAAGCATTTCCACTCTGCTCTCTGGCCTGGCTCTCCTTTGCCTGCAGAGTGCCACCTCTGACCTCCTCTGCCCAGACAATGCTCCCTGCAGCCCTGCACCTCCCCACATCCTGCTCCTCCCTGCAGCTCCTGGTCCTGCTCAGCCCCCCAGATGCCTTTACTCACTCTCCCATAGAAGGCGCCACATCCCAGTCCCCAGTCCTCCAGTGATTCCCTGCCTGGCCAGTGAAGGCAGACACTGGAGCAGCTCACCAGTGACTGCCTTCAGTCTGTCCTTCGGACCTGGCAGCATGTCCTCCTGCTTGCAGGGTTTCCTCATCGAGCGTGCAGGGAGGAGGACACTGCTGTGGAAAAACTACACTGTGATGGCCTTGGCTCTAGGGCTCCTCACAGTCACACTCTCACTACAGGTAAGACACCACTGATGCATTAGAACTGTGTTCATGTTTTATTGTATGGCAGATATCACGACTATTTCCCTCCCCACAAATAATTTTTTAGGGAGAAGAAGTATTTTTGGGGCTAACCATCATATTAATAGGCATCTGTTCCCAGCCATGTACGTATGGATTACAGACAGTAGCTTTAGACAACCAAGATCACTGCCAAGGCTATCTCATGAAATTTCTGGAAGTAGAGGAAATAGATCTGTGTTAAACATTGGCATACTTAGTAGTGATGAACATTTGTAATGGAGTTAGATAAATAAAATTTCAATTTCTGATTTTATTTACTTTTCATTCCCTATCACAGGACTCCTTTTTCTGGGTACCATACTGCTCTGTTGCACTTGTCTTTATTTTCATCATGAGCTTTGGCATTGGGCCAGGTTGGTATTTTCTACTGGAATGGTTTCATTTACCCACACATTCCTTCCTCATTGCAGCCTTTAGGAGAGATCCCAGGCATAGCTGTTCCACAGTAGGCACGAATCCCTACCTCTGATTCAGTGCAGGCATAGACTCCATACTCCATTTCCCTCCATACTATAGTAGGAGGTAAAATTCATTTCCTATTGCACTCCTACCTGCCTTTTTTCTGAAGAGCCCAGCACCACCTCAGACACTTCCAAGCCACTTAAAGCCATGAACTTACGCAGCAAAATGAAGTATGAGGTACAGAAGCATCTTGCAAAATTTCTAAGCTTCCTTTTTTCTTCAATATTTTTTTCAGCTGGAGTGCTATGCCCCTTGCTGACAGAAATATTTATTCAGTCCTACAGACCAGCTGCTTATGTTTTTAATGGTGTTACAAACTGGATCCAACTCTTCATCCTCGGACTTTTGTTCCCTTTCATCGTGGTAAGCAAAGTAGGGTGTTTGTTTCAGTTCAGAGGAAGTTAGATCCCTCTTGAACCCAGAGCATGCTTCTCTTATCAACACTTCATGCAATGGACAGAGCCCAAATTAATTGCAGTTCTGATGGCCTCTTCCTTTTTTACCAGGTATTTACTGAAGTATAGCAAACCCACAAAATGCTTCTAACTGCACAAGTTAGAGTGACATTGGGAACACAGAGACAGTGACAGAGGTACCAACCCTGTCAAATGTCATTTGAAGCAGGATTTCTATCAGCTAAGTCCCTGACCAAGTTCTTTTAGTAAATACAAACCCAGAAACTCCATAACATAAGAGAAAGAAATCAAGATAAATTTTTATGAACACATTTTGTCTCTTTGTTTTCCTGTAGGAAGGTCTTGGTAATTTCTGTTTCATCATTTTCCTGACATACTGCCTGTCCATGGCTATTTTTGTATTCCTGGTGCTGCCAGAAACCAAAGGAAAGACCATGCTGCAGGTCATGGAGGACTTCAACCGTCTGAACTACCGTGGAAAGAAGGGACAGGCAGCCCTACAGCAGAGTAACTGCTCAGTGATGACTGTTACTAGGCTTTAAGAACAAACTCTCCACTTCATATTTTGCTCTTTTATTACTGTAGTGCCCAAAAGCCTCGCTAAGCAAGAGAGAATCCATAGATCCACCAAAAAATCACCTGCAGTGCAGAGTGCAGGATGAACTTAGTGGTTCATCCAGCTCCTAAAATATGAGCTGTATTAATTCCTCTGCAGAAAAAAAAATTAAATGCGGTTTATAGAGAAAATAAGATTTTTGTCAGTCCCTCCAAGCTTGCAGTTGTAAACAGAAAACACAGGATCTGCTATTTTCTTGGTAAAGCCAGGACTCCACAGTTGGAAGAAGTGATTCTGGAAGGTCCAGAGGTACAGCAGACCTGCAAAGAAGACAGAGCTTTGACACTGAAATTATCTGCTTCTATTAACAAGTCAGTGCTGATGAGCTTTCCCAGAGAAGAAGCCTCAGTCCACAGGAAAAGAAATGTTTAGCTCTTTAATCCAGTGGAAGAAGAGTGCCTTGCCTATCAGTGGGCAGAATCAATATGCAATGTTCCCCCCATGTTTACAGTTTTGGAGATTCTTCTATTGGGAAAAACAGGGCTGTGTCAGCACTGAAAGAAAGCAGAGCAGCAGGAAATCACGAGTGAGCAAATCCACAGTGGCAGGATCTCCCTCGTCATTAGCAATGGCTATGTAGTGTGTCCTCAGCCTGGAGAACACTGGGTTTCAATGGGATTGAGCTCCTGAGAGTAACTGGTACTGCCAAGATAAAAAAGAAGGACAGCTCTCCTGGAGAATTTAATCTGTACGTGAGTTTGCTTCTCTCTCCAGGCCTCTGGATAGTTCACATTTTCATTATAAAACCTGGTAAAAAGGGCTCCACCTTTGTGTTCATTGCTCTATGACATGACACTTTTTTGATTTTCTTCATGCTTTACAGTTTCCTGAAAAGGAAATAAAAAGCAATGACTAGGAAAACACATCCTTCTGATTGTGTTTGGATTAGTTTTCACTGAATGAAGAGTCAAGGACAGAGGAGAGCCCATCTTCGGGGCAGTGTTGTTGGGGTCAAGGAATACTGTGTCTGTCTTGTTCTGGAGATGAGATCTTCACTACCAACTGATGCAGATGCTGCACAATAAATTTTGCAAAAGGATCTGAATACTGAGTGGCAGTTTTCTTTCACAGCCCTAAGGCTCCTGCTGTTTTATCTTCACACTGTCCTCCAGCAATATTTGTGGCAGTGCCAAAAGCTAATGCCAGCAGCAGGGGACTTCCCCAACACAGCCATCCCTCCCATGACAATCATCGTAGTACTAGATAAAGTTTAAAAAAAACTAGATAAAACTAAAAAAACTAGATAAAGTTTATTGTTTCAAGGCTTTGGATCATGGATTGCAAAGTTCCATATTAAGAATCAACATACATTCCTTCTTCTGGTCAAAAATGCATGGGGAAAAAAAGAAGCATTTGAAGTGTTTTGAAAAGAAAATATTAGGTAAGGCCTTTTAAAGGTCTTTATTTGATTTGGTCTTTCTCAAGCTTACTGGTTCCCAATGAGGAAGACAAGACAAGACATTAAAAACTCATTTCTTTATACATGTCTTTCTACAGCATGATTGTGTTCAACCTGTGTTACTTCTTCCCTCTTACTAAAGACAGTCCACAAGAGGGAAAGCATGGTAAATCATTAACACTGCCATTAGCTATTATGGATTGGGAATAAAGGTTGAAGAAGTACTTGTGAATCTGCAGTGTTGGATCCAGGATCACACAAGTGCAACACAGGGCATACATCCATCTTTGAAGACAAAATCCCTCCAAGTCCAGGGTGTTGGTTGAGCTCCATACTGGGTCCGCAAAAAGCACATTTCTTGTAGTGTTCAAATCCCAGGTGGAAGAATTCATCTTGTCCTCTTCTTTACGAAAATAAATAAAAACTATACTAGACATTTAAGGCTTGTTTTTTTCCGTTGTACAGCACTGAACAATAGTGTGAGGCCAGATGACAATGAGACTGCAGTAGGAGTATTCTAGGAGGGACAAATACAAGAGGAGCAAGAGGAACAGGGCTCTGCAGGGACTGTTTGATTAACCAGATGTTAAAAACTGGCCACAGACAGTGTTTAGAAACCTCTCCAGAAAGGTCCAGAGCTGCCATGTGCGTCCTTCCTTCCATCCTGTAGAGGTTTTGTTCGCAATTTTTATCTTCTGTGAGATAAGAATTAGGAGGAATGCAAAGCAGGCTCCAAACTTTAAAGAATATAAAGAAGTTTATTAACAGAACTAAAAGAAAAAAAAAAGAATAAACCTTCAGAACCCTTCTCCTCCCGCCATCATCCTTGCTTCTCCCACTTACAACATAAAGACACAAACTTGGGATTATTTCAGTCAGTTTAACACCTCTATAATAGTTTTTCATCAGTTCACTTAAGGACAGGAGTCTCCTTTGCCCATGTTATGGGGCTTCTCCACCAGAAACAATCTTCTCGTGGCTTCAATATCACAGCAAAACCGCCGCGCAGGGTGGTTTTCTGTTGGCATGTGTGAGTCCCTTCCCTCGAAGGGAAGGCTTTCTCCACAACTGTTTTCAAGGGTTCAATCTTAGCTAATGGGGTACTATTTTGAGGATGAGCTATTCAAGGGCAAAGGTTCTCTTAATCTATCTCTGGGATCATTTTCATCTCTAGGAACAGAGGTCATCTTCTTCCTCCCTGGGAGCAAGGGTCTTCACTTCATCACTATCTCTCTCTGTTCAGGCTTCTCAGTGGATCACAGCTACTTCAACATTTACTTAATTTCAGCACAGGCACCTTTGCTCGTGGCAGCTTGAACACTCTACCCACTATGCTTATCGCGAAATTTCAAGGGTTCTCTGGTGTATCATAGTCCATCACCATAGCTTTACAAAAGAATTTCAGCTTCTAGGTTTTAAAGCATCTCCTCTATCTCCTCTCTCTAGGCTTCAGCTCTTTCTTCTTCACTGACTTGGGTGTCACTGTCATGGTGTCTATTCATGTGCCTTTGCCCTTCCCTTTCCTCTGATCTGGGAGAGGATTGGTTTCATTTCTTCTGGGGAACTTACAGCGCTGAAGGGGTTAATCTTACCCGTGCTTGGGCCCTGCAGCTGGAATTTACCTTTCGCTGGTGGTCACACAATCTCTGCCAAACTGCGGCTGGACCAGAGAGGGGGCCATCCTCGCCGCGGGACCGGTTTGCACGGAGCACGGCCACGATCTTGCCAAGCGGCACTGGGAGGGGCTGGCCCGCACGGAGCTGCTGGCCGTGGCCTAGCCCGGCCTGTCGGGCCCAGTGGGCACTCCAGTTACCCGTCCAAGGACTGGAAGCAAGAGAGCGATTCCTGGGCTTGTTTATCTTGAAAAGTGCCTTTTACAGACGTGTGTCCAGCTTCTTAAGTGGCTTAACAGAGTTGTCAATATTCAAATTAGCCAAGTGATTAGTTCTATCAGGTCTGGAGGAAGGTACAACAGCCCCTTGCAAAAAAATCACTTCCGTGGCTGGTGGAATTTTTTTTTTCTTAACTAATACTCCAAGCTGTGTTAACCCATGACACATCCTCAGCTCAAAGAAAAATCTTCCTTTCCCCTCTAGTTCCTCCAGGCTCATCAGCTCCTTGCCCACTGAGACGTGGAGTCTCGCTCTGGCACACAGTGGGTCAATTCCACTGTTACAGAGAGGAAAGAGTGAGGCTTGTGAGTGGTTCTGGAAAAACTCTGACGCTTATAAAGAGCTGGGTGTTAGCAAGGACACAAAATGCCAATATGCCAACACTTTGTTTCCTGCATCTGGGAAATTGTTCAAGCAATTTTTAAACTTCTAGCAGTCAAGAAGAGGCGTTATGGCTCAGCTACAATTCTAAAGGCCTGTTGAAGACAAGAAGGGAGGAAAACCTCCTCTGCCTAAGCTGCGTGTCAGGGAGGTGAAAAGGGACTCTGCTCCCCTGAAGGAAGATGGTAGCACTGTCTGACTCCTCACACAACAGGAACACGTAGGTGTTTTAGCAGTGTGAGTAAGGGGGAGTGCTCCCAATTCAAGAAGGATAAACATTTACCAATGTTGTAATCAGCTTGTCATAATTGGGTCTCAGAATAATTAAACCAGCATGAAGAGGCCCTGGTCAGAGTCAGGGGAGGACATAACTTGGTAAAAACCACATAGTTAGAATTTAACTTCTGTGCTATGATCTCTTACAATCTCAGTGTGGGACCCATCTCTCTCATCTGACAGACTTGACAAAGGCTCTCAGAGCGGGCAGGGTTTCAAGGGGAAATGGCTGGTTTCTTCTCAGACCTGGTGAGTATCCAACTTCTTGTGTTCTAGCCCTGGTCACTAACAGCAGGATGGTCTTTAAAGATTACAGCAAAGGGAATTGTTCTTTCTTGTAATTAAAATGAGCAAAAGAGCACGTTCTTTGGACAACACTGGTTCAGCAATAAGACTGACTAAATGGCACCTGCAGAAAATACATTAGAAATGCAAAACAGTGAGAGGTTTAAAAGAGGACCTAGGAAACCAGGAAAGATGGAAATTTGTGGAAAGATAGAGAACATAGTGAAAAACACAAAACACAAAAAACCCTCCCACTCCACTCCTCTGCACTGTCAAGAACAACTGAGGATACTCATGAGTTTAAAGTGTGACCCGGCTAAATGCCTGAAAACATATGTGTTTGTGAGGAATGCTCTGAAATTTAGTGTACATCATAGAAACACAGCATTTCATATAGGAGTCATTCAGATAACGCCTCTAAAAATGTTGTTTCATATGAGATTGATAAAAGCGAAATGTAAAAAAAACCCAAGTTTTGAGATGACAGACTTGAGTCATCTCTGGAAAATGGTGAACACTGTCCCTGAGGAGGCAAAGGTGAAAGCAAAGAGGGATTCAAGAAAGCTGTAGCTTCTTTCTAGTACAAACGTAAACACAAATGATCTCAACAAGCCTTTTATGATTTTTCTTTTCTGTGGTTAGCAGAACTTACAGAATTAGAGAATGTATCTTTTCAGATTGCTAATAACCGGGAGAGGAACAAAGCGGAATGTAGAGATTTGTATTGTAACAACTTCCCATGAATTTAAGTTGATTAATGAAAAATTCAAGATAGGTTTTTGCATTTTGAAATTTCTTAATCATAGAAATATGAAGATATAAGATCCTATAAGTTATCTCATGGTCTGAAAGGCATGCCAGTATCAGGAAATTAGGATGTGTTTCATTCTCTTTGGCAGGTTCAACACCGGAGGTTATTGTTAATGATTATGGTGCTGGGAATTGGTGGAACCCACCTCTCTGGTTTTCAAATGTCTGTGATAAATTACACTTCTCCGGTAAGCAAAACTGGAAAAAAAAAAATCACATCTCTAACTGTTCCTCATGGTCCTAGGCCTTACCCTTTGCAGATGGTTTACAAAAGCTCCTACGTGTTGCTATGTCAGTTTATTCCCAGCTGTTTCCAATGCCGTACTGTCCTGTCAAAGTTTGCATGATTGCTAGGAGCTGTGCTCCAAAGACAACTTCCCACAGAAGTTTGTGGAAACAACATATTGAGATACCTCCTCAAAGTTTATGCCATGGAGAAAAAAAATTAAATCTAGCTGATGGAGTCAGCCTTCAGCTCAACCCTTTTCTCTTTATATCCATTACTGGCTGCAAGAACATTAGCACTTTACTATGATGAATAAAAGGTCCTAATTTTTTGGTGTAGGAGAGCTCGGATTCAACACAGTAAAGAGTATAATTAATTTTTGAAAGATTCTCTTATACTATTAGCCTGTATGAGACGAAATATCAATCCTAATTGCAAACAAGTGTCCTATAGTCATGCTTTTAGTCATGACTATTAATCTAATTTTTTTAAATTGTAAAGATTATGAGGAACATTATGATTAGTGCCTTGGTGGAACAAAAATCTCTTTTTCTGTCCCAGTACATTCAGAAGTTTATCAACGAAACTTGGCTGGAGCGATACGGTTCTGTGCTGCCTCAGGAGACCCTGATGTTACTCTGGTCCCTGATCGTGTCTGTGTACTGCATAGGTGGGATGATAGCGTGTCTGTGCAGTGGGTACCTGACTGCAAAATTTGGAAAGTAAGTATATTTCCCAGCATATTGCTACCCAGGGCTGCAACAGGCGAAGCTATTAAATATTATTCAACTAATAGAAGGGATACCAGAATCTCACTGCCCTCTGCTGCCACAGAATTTACTCAGCATGTAGGACTACACCTGGGTGCATTGGAGAAACAAGAACATGCAGATATTTCTGATTCCCTTGTCACAGCTTTTGTCACATACAATTCCTGTATTTTTGCTAACATTTTACCCTGCAGGAGTTTCCTTCAGCCTCATGGTTTGCTCACACAGCAAGTAAGAGGAATCTAGATTTTCCCTTTCCAGTCCTCTGCAAAGACCTCATGCCTTTTCCTAACCAGATTTGATTGTCCTATAAGCAATGGGTTTAAATCATGACTTCAGTCTGTAAATCCAGAGGAGAACAATCAGACATTAGTTACAGAAGAAAAAGTAAAACGTGGATCATATCCATGTGTTGTTTGCTGTTGCAGGAAGAAGTGTCTCCTGTTCAACGATGTGGTCCTAATAACAGCCACGCTGCACACTGCCTTCAGTAGGAGAGCCAAGTCATTTGAGATGATCCTGGTTGGGCGCTTCCTCGAGGGCATTGGTGCTGGTAGGACTCCCCACTACTCCATGTTAATGTGACTTCTTTGGGGTGGATACAGAAATCTTCCTGCTGGGAGTACCCAGGAATGTGCTGTAACCCAGTGGAACAAGGAACAGATTGGGGCAAGGTAAGAGAAGCTGTCCTTTGCCTTCAAGGGGTCTTGTAGAGAGATCTGATGGATTAGCTAAACATCTTGCTTAAAGTAAAAGGTACATTTTCAGCCTATTATTGCAGAGGATATATGGTAAAGAGTTCAGAAAAGAGAGGAGAGAGCTGAAGGGGAACTGGAAAGGGACCCTCTCTCTTTCTTTCTACAGCTTTAGCACTCTCCTGTCTTCTCCCTGTAGGAATACATATGAATGCCCATGTTCAGTATGCTGGAGAGATCTCACCTAAGAAGTTGCGTGGATTTATAAATGTGACCTCCAAAGTGTTTCTTGCACTAGGAAAAACTGTAGCAAGAATTCTTGGATTAAGGTGCTTGTGCTACTCCTTCTCAGCCTGTTTTATATTTCTTTTTCTTCTCTATAGTAGGGAAGCAGTGTTCTCCCAGTCCTAGAAACAGATATACACCAAGGGTAGGGTTTTATTTTGCTTGAATACAGCAGTCAAAAAGGAGGCATCTACCTCATAGAAGTCACTGAGGTTTCCATGTCATTCCCTGGGGAGAGAAAGGCCTGCCCTTAAGAAGGATGACTCCATCTCTGGCGGTGCACTCTCTCTGCTGAAGTTAATAAGAAAAGACTGTATGTAAATACTCTTAGTAAATTTGTGAGATCTGAAAATTTTGCTAATTTCTTGATAACCTCATGCAGACTTGCAGTATTGGTTCAAAAGGCTGTTGTGAGAATATTCTGACCTTCAGAAGTTATTCAAATTCTATGAAAAATCCCAGTCTTGCAGAAGAAATAAAGTATTAATCTATTTTCCTGTCCCTAACCTAAACATAATCTATTTCAATTAAACTCTTCAGGGACTGTACGTATTTTGTGTCTCTTTAGGTAGCCTAGAATTTAGAAAATACCAGATTAGTTATAAATGGTGATTTTACTGGACTATAAATAGATTCTAACATGTTTTCATAGAGATCTTTTAGGAACCGAAGACATGTGGAATGTGCTATTGTCCTTCTCTGGACTCGTGGCATTGATTCAACTGCTCTTTTTGCCATTCTTTCCTGAGTCCCCACCCTATCTCTTGCTGCAAAAAGAAGACAAAGCTGGTTGCTTGAAAGGTAAAATAAAACTTTAGATCCTTATTTTGTTAAATCATAACTCTTGGGAAAGTGAAGCTGACAGCAGGAATTGGCTTTTCTATTAGCCAGCTACAGATTTCTTGATAATTACATGATTAAAGTCCTCCAGACCAAACAGAGTCATCAGGAACATTTAACATTTCAGATCTACCCCTAACTGCTACAGCATTTTCCAGGGAAGTTTCACCATGTTCCAGTAAGTGATGTTCCTCCCCGTCCTTTGCTCAGTAACTGATGAATCAAAGCATGGACTCAACTGCAAATGTTTAGTGTCATTAAAAGTTGAAAACCACAGAATTATGAGTAGATCAGATGATGGAGGAGTATACTTCATTCTGTCTCTTCCATAGCCATGAAGCAACTCTGGGGAGAAGGGAACTATCACACAGAATTCGATGACTTGATGAAGGAAAAGGCTGTAACAAAAGGCATGAAAATCATGAATGTCCTAGAGGTGCTGAGAGAACGATCCGTGTACCCCCAGCTGTGTACCATGCTCCTCCTTTTGCTGAGTCTACAGCTCTGTGGCCTCAGTGCAGTTGAGTATGCCCTATTTCCATGCTTAGGTCTGCTGTTAAGTCTCTGAAGTGCCACAACGCCAACTTGTCCCTTTCCTCTGGGGCTACATTATTTCTCCTCACACAGAGCACATTGCCTGAGACCTATGCTATCAACCCCAGTATTCTTCATACCTTTAAGGGAGCTTCTAACGTGGGAAGACAAGAGATCCAAGTCAGCCTAAGTTCCTGAAAGAGCACGGTTGCCTTCACTCCACTGGTGGTATGACCAAAGAGTCTGTACAGGAAAGGGTTACAAGTATCTTAAGTCTTGCAGCAACCCAGCATCACTTTCTTTGACTTCTGCAGTAGAACATGGCGAGCTATCGCCATCCGGTTTCGTTTCATTTGATAAAGGACATTTATCCATTAAGTAATATCCTTTCAGCTGTTTCCGCATAAAGGTGGCTGAGCCCAATGCAGCCCAAGTTGGCAGTCATTCCCCTCTTCATTTTATCACTTGTCTAGGGTCTCTCTCCATAAGCCATGGTTCAGCCTGTGTGCTCTGCTGGAGGTGGTTCATTCCAGCTGCCAGCAGTGGAATTCCCTCTGTGCTCTGCTGGCAGGGAAATGGTGCCCATTCCCTCAGGGACTCTGCAGATGAGCAGCTTCTGTTTAGCAGCTGGAAAAGGGCAACAGAATCAACTGTTTGGATGACAATGTATGGTCTGCTAAGACTGAGATTTGCTTTTCTTTCTCTTGTCTTGTTCCTTTCCTTTTCTTTTATGCCAAAACGACACCTTTTCCCCAAGTTTTACAGGCAATATGCTCCTTTCAACTACTCTTTTCTCTTTTTTCCTTTTTTTTTTTTCCTGGACTTACAGATTCCTTTTCTTGATTGCCATTAACCTTTTGATTTCTCATATCTGAAGCAGTTATGTCACCTCTCCTAAACCCCAATAATGTATTGCTGTTCCTGCAGTGATGACAAATCTAGTTCTAAGTGATGCTGGATAAACACATATCACATCTATTAACTATGCTTTCTTTTTCTTATTTCCCAGATCACCTTCTACACCTCAGAAATTTTTCGGACAGCCAACCTGCAGGAAAGCATAATCCCATATGTATCTCTAGGAGTTTCAATCTCTGAACTCATCTCTATCATATTCTGTGTAAGTCAGAGCTTCCTGGGGTTTTAAGAATCAAAGTATTCTTCCTTAAAGCAAATGAATCTTCTCCTTATGAACCAAAGAATTTTTCTGTGGTGCTGCATAAATCTGTACAGTGGTTGTTAACCACCCACTGCCAATTTTGTCCCAACTTTCATGTGTTTCTTCCCATCTTCATTCATCTTAATTTCTTATAAGAATCCCTTATGAAATGTCATTCAAACATAAATATGTGTACTCATTTCCATATATTTGTGTTTATCTATACAGTCAAATGGAGTTGTAACAGGCTTCCATTGACTACAGTGTTTAAGAAGTAGCTGCAACACTGGGCAGTGATGGTAATTCATAGAATTAGAGAGTCTAGAAGGAATTCAGTAACACAACAAACTTGGTACCAATAAGACTTGTGTTCTCTGACGTAAAAAGAGCTCAAGGAGAATGCTTGATTTGTTGGATGGCTCACAGTTGGATTTTGCCATGCTTCCAGTGACAGGCAATTTTTTCCTATTCCTCAGAGCTCCATAATCGATCGGTTTGGACGTCGAATGCTCCTGTGTGGTGGTTATTTGCTGATGGCACTGATACTGGTGTTGCTTGAAACAAGCCTTCTGCTGAGCGTAAGCAAATGTCTCTCTAGGAGTACACCTGCATCAGAATTCTCTGTGAAGGACAGCATATAGTCAGCCTTAGCTTTCATGTCCAAACCAGCAGGTCAGAATATCTTCTAAATACAGGCTCACTTCTGTAGACGTGACACCACAAGCTGCTTCTGGCCTTCCACTGTGTTCAGTAAAGAAAGAGAAGTAGGTCTAGAGAGTGTCTATTACCCAGCTCAGCACCATGGGCTTTTTCACAAATATTGCTGCTCCTGTGCTTGGATCAGCTGTGCTGCAGTTATAAAAGTAATTTTCATTCTCTTCCCTCCCTTCACCTCTGTCTAGGATCAGTTCCTCTGGTTGCGTTATTGCAGTGTTATTCTCATCTTTTTATTCATCTTTGCTTATGGAATAGGACCAGGTAAGTACAACAATAAAAGCAGCAGGAAAGCTTGGACCACAGGTGTAAGCACAAGCCATGAATGTATAGAAGTAGAACTAGAATGTGTGAGTATATCTTTGAAAATCAACAGCTTAGTTGAGACTGAGATTGAGGGAATCAATTTTTGATCAATTAATTACCCAAGAAACAATGTCTTTAACAAATTGTATTGAATCATCCATACCCAGATGAATCAGGACCCTGTTTTCTGGATTACAGGTTCAAACCAAATAAATTCTTGTTAATCAATTCACGAAGACTTGTTTTGCACGGTGTGAATACTGTTCAGTGCATACAGGTTCAAACAGCTGATCTCTGATGAAGGGCAGAGATAGGTTTTTCTAAACTATCAGAGTTTTCTCAATTTACCTCTAAAATCCTACTTCATGAAAGTATGCACCTGACAGCATGCATAATCTGTTTCTTAGCACTGCTGTGTCCTTGCTTGTCCTCTCTTAATGTCACTCTTGATCGCCTACATCAGTAACACCAGACCCAAACTTACAGCTCTCTGTTAGGACCTCACTCACCTAAGACCAGTATTTACTCTGGAAATTCTCTGACTAAACACTACCAGTAGTCACTAAAGTCTCCAAATTCAACAGGCAGCCTTTAGTATTGTAAGGGTTGTATATGACAGCCATGAATGTCTTGAAAACACAACAGAATTCCCACAGCAGCAGAACTGAGGTAACTTCTATGGGAAACGGTCAATTACAACAATGTTTCTATCACTTTTTTATGTTGTTTTTTTCCTCAGCCGGAGCCGTTGTATCTGTCATGAATGAAATCTTCACCCTCTCAACAAGGGCCTCTGCTTTTGTAATTGGTGGAATCGTCATTTGGCTAGGCCTCATGTTCACTGGAATGATTTTCCCCTTTGCTGTGGTATGTAATTTGATTCAAATCTTCTCTTTGACTCTGTCAATTTAATCTGGATTTCTAGGCTGATCTGGACAGGGAGTAGGATCAAATGACTTGTAGGTGATCGAAACTGTGAATCCCTTATTGCTACAGCATATGGAGGCCATTTACATAAAACACTTCCCAATACTTCAGAAACCATCTGCTGCTCCAAGAAGAGATTGAAAAGATAAATAAATATTGTTTCTGTAAAATAATCCTATTCCTTATTTCACAGGAACAAATCAACTAGTTTCAAGAATCTATAGGGGCAAGTGTTGCCAAGGAAATCACTCGTCTTGTTCTATTTTTTATCTCCAGATGCTTCTTGGTCCTTTTTGCTTCCTCATCTTTATTGCTGTCCTGGTCATTTCAGCGGTTGTTATCTACCTGTTCCTCCCAGAAACAAAAGGGAAGTCAACCTCTGAAATCACAGAAGAATTCAAAACCCTCCAGTTTAAGAGGAAACGTCATCAGGCTATGGAGATGAATGCTGCTGAAGAAAAGACATTTTGCACCAAGCTCTGATAAGCCACCATAAGTAATTGCCACTGTTCAGGCGGAACACATCAGTTGTATTTCAAGTCTTTCTCCATTGGTATCATTTTAAAGCAGCAAGATTTGTGTCTATGTTTCTTACTTTGTAAGAAAGTTCTGCTCACGATTAAGAGTAGGATGAAGAGAGGATTAAAATTAAACATAGCCATAGTTCTCACAAACAATTTTCGTGTCATCTCTTTATGTTATCACACTGTAAAGGACTTAGTATTGATTGTGAACACTGCACATGAACAAACACCAGGTAGAATAACAACTTCTATTTCTGTGAGCTGACATCAAGTAACTGTGTGTCCTGATTGTCTCTATGACTGTCAGGGATCAGCCCTGATCCCTGGGCATTTGGTACAGACAAACTCTCACTTGCATCCTCCGGAGCAAACTGACTGCACTCTCCATGCATATCAGTTGTAGCAAAATCAGGAGGAAGTTCTTGTAATACATTCTGGTGCCCTATGGATGGCACAAGGGTTAACAAATACACGTGCAGTGCTGAGAGCTGGAAGACAAGAGCCCTGGAGAGAGAGAGAGAGAGAGGGAGAGAGAGAGAGAGAGAGAGAGTAAGATTTTGAGAGAGTACTGAGAGAGTGGACAGTTTGCAAATTCAGCCCATTTTATAAATAAGTAACTGCTCAAGTTGGATCTGCCAGCTGTGTACTGGCCTAGGACACACAGTACTCTGCTGCTGCACATCTGCACACAGTCCTACGCTTCACCACTGCTGTGCTCCACAGCACCTCTGGACCGTGCTACTCAAGGGCTGCCAGTCCTGCTGACCACTGCAGCATCCAATCACTTGCCTCCCCAAACTCTTCTACCTTTGTATAGGATGATCAATTATTTTTCCTTTTTCTGTCATGATTACAAATCGTATTTCATGCCTCCTCTTTAGCAAGATCATAAGTCCTTTCTTTCTGCAGTTTAACCATTCTTATTTATTATCATTGTGCTGAGGTCTGAATTAGTGTTGTGTTTTAGGGAGTTTTCTATTTAAAAATTTCAAATAATATACTCACTGCTTCTAAAGGAATAACAACAGAAGAAGCTCTGATACTAAAGCACCAGTGTGTGTTCCAGCAGTTTAAACCTGGATTAGATTTTATATTCACTCCCTTCATCACTCCTTCTACCAAAATAGGGAGCACTCATACTACTGAGTGTTCCCATTCAGAGGGCCCTCTCCTGTTGAGGGACTGAAATATTTAATCCACCCATTTTACGCATTGTCCAATTGCTACAAAACCCAGAAATCAACAGAAATCATACGAAGTAAACATTAACCTCAGCCTCAGAGTAGGATGGTTACTTAAGCTGAAGGTGCAGAAGAGGCATGAGAGAAAACACTTCCTCAGTTTGACAGAGTTCTGTCTGCCTGGAATCAGCCACCCTTCTGATATAAGATGGACAAGCTGCTTCCAAAAGTGGTGAGTACTGCAGCCAGCAGCACCAGCTGCTAGCAGTTAGCTTTCAGAAGAACTGAGAGATTGTCTGTTGCAATCACCATACCCACAGAAAATGCATTACATATTTACCAAACGTCTTTCAAAGTAATAGGATAGGCAGGGGATAATCCTTTTAATTTTGTTACTGTAAAAATTAGAGCTAACATTTAAAATAAAAAAAATTAAAAGACACAGACAACATTCTGGGCTAAATCATCACAGAAACTTTGAAGGAAGTTCCAGCTGGTTAGAAAAACTAATTTAAAAAATTAAATTTATCTAGTTCTTAAATGGTGAGGTATTTCTGTACCATTTTTACCTGCTCCTGCTTGCTTCCATGTCCAAGTGTGATACTCTCAGGCTACTCTCCTAGCTGGTAGCCTGATAACGTTATGAAATGGTACATTTAAAAAGAAAGGTTTTGTGGATGGTTTAGTTAGTTAAATGTGAAGAAGAGTAGCAAAACTGAAAATCTAGAATCTTTATCTGACTGATCTTTTTTTGCATTGATGCTGGGCATGTTCTGCTGAGATCATTTAAGCATCATCAAACAAGCCAATATCCTAGAAATGCAGGGGCTATGATATCACAGCTTCTTCTGTGATGAGCTTGTACTGTTCCTTGCGTGTTCAGTACCAGTGGTTGGTTGTAACGCTTTTTGTGTTGGGAATTTGTGGATCACTCACAAGTCCCTTTCAAACCTCTATGAACAAATCCTCATCCATGACAAGAAAAGCAGATACAGCACTTTCAAGAGACATTGATGGTGGGGTCAAAATGTAAAGGATGCTTCCCAAATCAAATTGCAGATTGTTTCCATTGACTTTCCATTCCCAGCTCTTTCCTCGCACCCTTCTTTGCAGAAGAAAAGAACAAGAGCTTGGCTATAGCTGCTTCTGAGTGGGCATACCCAGGTAACAAACACATCAGTCCCTCCACTTAACAGATGTTGCTGCCATGCCCTCTTCCCTATGCCCTCTCTGATGGCGCAACTTGCAGCTTCCCTAGCATTGTTATAAAGAGGAATTTCTAATGCCTGAGTCTCCTGTGTGAAAATAAGAACAGCGTGAGGCAAAATGGAACATAAATGTAACATTTATCTTCTTCCATGCTGTTCTTTCCCAGTCTGCACAGGTTTCACAGTGAAATGCAATTGCAAGTGGCAGTACCTCTGAACTGTGCTGAATAGATATTAAAGCCATAGAGTCACTAACGCAATAGAGAGATAGAAAAATACACGTTGGGATCAGTGTTCACTATTGGCACTGTATAAGATCAGTGGTGTGTTCTGCTGTGGTAACTTGCACTTTCACGTCTCAGTTCCTTCTCTCTGATTTTACTTTCTTTGCTGGTCCTTTTGCAGGAGCTGGTCTCAGCAGAAGCACAGCTGGAACACTGCAGAGGGACTGTTCATCCCTGTCACACAGCGTCATGGCTGGTTTAAAAACATGAGCCTTGGATCTCTCTGTCCGTCTCTTATGAAGTCCAGCCATGCTGACTCTGATACAGCTCCAGCATCTCCTACAAGAAGTCAGGTTGCTTTGCTAGGCACCTTCTCTGCTGCATGGCTTAATGAACCTTTCCATCTCAAACATTCATCCTCCCAAACCACACTAATCCAAAGTGCCAGACCTCAGGAGGCCTGTTCTCCCAAATGCTCACTATTGCTGCATCTCTTGCAGTTACTGATAAACCAGTGAGTATATGATTAACCTGCCAATATTAATGTTTGTGAGTTGTTTTAATCCCATCCCAAGGTCTCTCTTTCATACTTCTGCAAGCAACATCTCAAATTCTTTTGACTACTCACCCTGACTATCTTGCCTTCAGGAAAGAAGAAAATTTTAACTATTTAATTTCTATTGCTGTTTCACACCTAAAGACTGGAATGTATCCTGTCTCAGTATCCAAACAAACTGGATTTCATGAAGTTAAACTTTGCCATCATTGTCATCATTTTGTCATCATGTTCAAAATGCTGTAAAAGGAGGAGCAAAAAATAAAATAAAATTATCTTTCTCGGATTTATTTCCAGGAAAACCTCATCTTTTTCTGCTTCCTTATCTTTACTGGGATCCTCATCAGCTCAATATTTCCATCTTCCTCCTCCTTCCAGAGATAAAGAGGAACTTGGTTATGAAAATAACCAAAGAATTTGGCGCTTTAGATTTTAGGAAGAGACCTCATTCCTTTACAGGAAATACTTCTTTTGAGGAAGTATCACCTACACCAGCTGGTCAGCAGAAAGATCATGTATTAAGGTCATAAAAGACCTTGATGCTTATGGGAAAATATATTAATATTTTTTCACAGACCCAAGTGGAATCTTCCTGAATGAGAGTCACTCTCATATCACCTTGAAAATCTGAGAGCAGTCTACAATCAATAAGTGATTGTAACATGAAATATGTGCTATGTTAAACTCTTAGATTTCACTTAGAACATGTTTTGTACCTAAATGTCTTCTTTAGTTCCAGTCTCCACGATTTTGTTATTCAAAATTTCTTTTTGAGTTTTGGATTATAACAAACCCAAATCAAATCTAAAAGAAACGACTGAGTTTCTCTCAGTGCGAAATTAAACCAAAGATGGCTTCAGTCATCCACAATGAGCAATCTAGTGTGGCTGAAGCTGGCTTAGAAGCAAGTCTGACTTTCAGCTCTTTGAACAAAACTGTTTGACACATCTCATGAAGGTGGGTTTCATGTGTTTGTCCATTTCACAACAAACAGTTCTTACACCTCTATAAAAAAAAAAATTACGAGATCTCCTTAACTCGGTGATAATTCTTTAACCATGAAAATCTGCACATCTTTCAGTATAGCAGCTTTTTCAAGAATATAGGTGACATTGTCAACAGAAATGGTCAATTGACAAAATCCAAGAAGTAAACTCCTAGAATGAAATTCTCCTAAAATTGCTAATAAGCTGAAATAGTACCATGGCTCAGAATTACCATAAACCCATTTAAAATGTAAGAGAAATTTCACTGTGAGCTGGTGGAATTTGCTGCTATTTGAGGTCCTCAGTAATTATTTTCAAGGCGTGAATCCTTTTGACATAGCCCTCCTACACCTCACTACTATTTGAGAAAAAATACATAATGAAAAGGAAACATTAACATTTTAAAACAACAGCCAAGAGATGTGCAAGTAATTATAATGTTGGTGTTCAAGAGAAAACACAAAAAGTGCCAAATCATTCTAAACACTATTGCAAGCCAGGATAAACAGCACTTACTATGCAGTTATACAGACAATAGTTGGAATTACACGAGTAACCAAGGTTTTAATATTAACATGCATTTTTTTCTCATTTATTTAGACTCACAGTATTTGCAGTGAACCCCTCTGTAAATAATTGCATTCTGTGTTTTATAAACTGAAAGTACAAGTCTTGAAGGTGAGCTTGAGCATTTACTGAGGGCTTCAGTATAACCCCATTGCCCCATTTGCCCCCATCGCAGGCCTTGCGGGCAGGGAACAGTCCCCTGGCATGAGGAGAGTGAGCAGAAGATTTTGAAGGCAGGAACAGCACAGGGCTCCAGCCACACATCAAAGTCCCAGGCAAACCAACCTCTCTTTTCCAAGTGCTCGCTCCAATGGAATCTACATAGAGCTACAGCTTGAGCTCTACCTCACAAGAAGGGAGCCTCTGGGGGTCAAAGGTGATTTTTCAGTGCCTGCAACACTGATTTTGGAGCCGTTCTCTGTCAAAGCTGAAACCTGAGCGAGTAAGATCCCAGTGCTCCTATCCCAATTCATTAGGGCATATTTACCTTCTTTGCCAACTTCCCTGAGTCTTAGTCTCTTACTGCTTTTTCACCACACCTGGTCGACAAACATCCCCATAAACACCAGACAACAAATACCCTTCCTCAGCGCAGTCTAACTGATTCGTAAGGCCAGAAAAGCAAAATTAGGCTTTGAAATTTGCCTATTTTCTTCTAATTACAATATCTACTGTATCAAAGAATCTGAAACAGAACACCACATACTTATTAATAAATAACAGTACCTAAACCTTGTACCAGCTGCTTTTTGCTTTCTGCCCATTATGGCAGATATATGCACCAGTCTGTACCATAGAAGTAAAACATTTTACTTTTCCTGGAAAACTGTTCTCATTGTGTTGCCTGAACTCTTCTTGTTTCCGTTCCCAAAGCCCTCACTAGTCCTCAGATGCAAATTTGCTCTGCTTTGAAACTTTCCCCCTGGAGACTGGACTAGATGTAATTATTTCCTGAAATATTTAATCTGGCAGTGTTAACTTTAGCCAGTCAAAGTAAATATAAGTGAGTGAAGAGGAAATAGTAAAAATTTAACTCTGATCCCTGAAGCCAAATGCCCATTGCTGTACCAGCAGGCAGGAGACAGAGAGACACAAGGCTGTGATGACAAACCCACATCACACACCAGACAACCAGCCCCCAGCCAGAGATGACCGGCTTCCTATCAAACCTGGTAAGTACTTGGAGGGGTGTTTACATCTCTGACATTTTTGTGTGATACTGGGGTTTCAAAGAACACAAAATTGGTATCTTGCTAAGAACAAGGCTTCCATTCACTACAAGCATCTTAGAAGTGGTTCTGCCCACTATTTTAAGGTATTACAGCACTTCATGTGCTCTGCCATCAATTTTTTTCATATTTTTATCAATATGTTAATGTGTCTTAAAAGTTTTCATTGACTGGAAAATATTTGCTTAACTACAAACATAATTTGCTTTGTTTACCTGACAAAAAAAAAGTGCTTTGTTAAATACAAATAATTATTTAGTACAAGACATGGCAGGCAGAGGCTTTCAGTAGCAGGGAACTGGATGCTGGCAGCTGTGGTGCCTTGACAAAGACGTTTGTGGAAGCTGTACTTCCTTGAGCTGGCTGTAGGGAAAGCACAGGAGGATGTACGTCTCATGCCAGGGCAAGCAGAGGGAACATTCCTACCTGAAAATCCCCTGAACAAATGAGATGTTTCTGGAGAATGAAAGACACATTGTAAGAACAGCCTGATGTGGCTACAACCTTGAGAAGATTTTGTTCTACTTCTGCAGGTGCAGTACCAGGGGCTCTTTCGAATGATCACTGTCCTGGGGATTGGTGGTACATTCCAAATTGGCTTTCAAATTTCTACCATCACCTACATGTCTCAGGTAGGCAAAGATGCACCCGACACAGTGGTTAATGAGAGCACTGGGTCTACACTGCTGACTGAGGATGCTCCTCTGGCATTCAGAAAGGATTTAATCACAGTATTCTCCTCTCATTTCCCATTTGCTGTGCTGTGCTATCGTGAAAAGCCAAACATGTCAAAGTGCTGCAAACAGAAGAAAAGAGAGATCTGCAAGTTGTTGTTAATAGAATTGTTCCTCAGAAGACACACACTGACTTAGGCTGGCATCTGTCTCCCCATAAATCTTACAGCACATGTGCCTGCTGCAGTGGTTTCTGTTGGAATATTTATGGTTATCCATCCTCACAGAAAAATAGAACAAGTAAGCTATGCTCTAGGAAAATGTCTGCTTCTCTCCACTGATCACAGCTAAAATTTCCATTAAAGGCACTGAAGTCTAGAGGGAAGACATCATTATTTTGTAGACATCACCTTAAGGGAAAAGCATTATTTTCTGGCTTCACAGCACTAAGTTCTGAGTGAAAAAGTATTTAGGAACTGCACTGAACAGGCACTGTGTAATGTGGCATTCTTGGCAGGTATGTGAGAGAAAACCCATAACTCCTTTGCAGAACTTTGTAGTACCGTTTACACTGTTCTTTAGTACCAGTCCATGCCTTATTTATTTCAAGGATAAAATCCCAAAGATTGAACTTTTAATGGCAGAATGAGCATAGCACACTCTATTATACTATGTCTGTTAGCTAACACACAATTTTAAAGCCTATATGAAATAGTAACTTCAACTGAAGCAACAAAATTATTTTGCAAATATAACAAAATACCTGCACTGCTATCACAAGCATTGTTAATGAAAATTCTTTTTTTGTCTCAGCATGTTAAGGCTTTCATTAATGAAACTTGGCTGGAGCGATATGGCTATCCCATCCAACAGGACAACCTCTTGTTCCTGTGGTCTATCATCGTGTCCATCTTTGGTATAGGAGGTCTCTTGGGTTCTTCAGGAAGTAGATACCTCACTGTCAAATTTGGCAAGTATGTATGTTTAAAGACAATGTGTCAGTTGGATGTTAGCTTAAGGAAATGATAGTCGAGGTTTTAAATGAGACAGACTTTAGGACTTAGCCGTGGCTGTAGCACGGCCAGCTTAGCTGTGGTGTCAGCTGCTTTTCCTGCTTCCTGCCCATGTCCTGTGGCGTGGACTAATCAGCTGTGCTGCCAGCCTGTCTCACCAGGTACAGTTACTCAGATTGGGTTAATCTCAGCAATGAGGAAAGGCAGTGCCTGGCTGAAGTCAGAATGGGTTCTTGGAAGTGCTATTCAAAATACAGAAGCATTGAGATCCTTGTTGGTGCTACAATAATGTGTTTCATGATGGATGTTCAAGTGCAGAAAAGCTTTCAGACTTTTCTCTGCTACACAACGCAGAAATGTTCCCAAACTCCCAGGTCCAGTCACGTGCCAAGGCACACCATGAGTCCAGAGTACCCAGTGTTTATTTTGTCCTGGACCACATTTGTGTAATTTCACAAAACTATCAAGACAGCTTCAGCCAAGATTTCCTGCATGGCATTAAGTGCCATTTCCCTTCTGAGTTACAAAAAATATTTTCTTGCACTTACAGAAGGAAATGTCTCTTGTGCAACAATGTGCTCATGATAGTGGCAGCATCTATCATGGGCTGCAGTAAAATAGCCCAGTCCTTTGAGATGATTCTAATCGGACGCTTCATGTGTGGAGTAAGTGCAGGTGAGTGATTTCTCCCATAGGTCAGCAGGATCTCACAAAATTTTACATCTTTATTCAAAGTAAATAATAACCCCTCACTAAGAAAATGAAATATTAAAATCAGTGATCTTTTGTAAGAAGATTTTTCATAACACCTGGCAATAAAGAGCATAATTATTACTAATTTCACTGACACCAAATGAAATTCAGCTTTGCCAAGTGTATAAATACTCAGAGTTCTCAGAAATATTTTGCTATCACATGAAACAAGGTGTTTTTCTGAAGGAAAAAAAATTTATAATATTTTCTTAAATTTGGGGAGCTGTACTGAAAATTGTATGGTTTAAGGCTAGTATTTTCATAAGGGGGAGAATTCCAAGTAGTAAATCCTTGGGGTTAATACACAGATCTGGGCTTAATAAAGCAAAATCAGTCCTGGCAAGTAGACTACAGGCAGTAGAAACATCCTGTGCTGGTATCAATATTTTTTTGTATTCTTCCCCTACACAAAACTTGCTTTTTCATTTTTGCATATTCACAGGCATGCCTATTTTAACTTATTAAAGAGTTAACCTAGAAGTTAATGCCTATTTTTCAAATAACCAATTTTGTACATTGCTTCTCTGACATACAGTTGTGTTGAAGAGCTATGGTTGTAATTTGAGAAAAGCTTACCCACAGGGGCCCTACTCTGATCTAGAATCTGTATCATGCCTCATTCAAAAACCTGATTTTTGTTGAAGACATTGCAATCAAAAGAGATTGCTTTGCCATCACATACAGCCAAGAGAAGAACATGTTGCATTTGAAACAGATAAAAGGGCCTGTGACCACCATATCAGGAAAAAGCTTCTGTTCCCAGACTAGTATTCAGCATGTCTAAGTTAATAAGTATAACTGGAAACACCAACTCTGCCTGAAATCAAAAAATTTACTGCAGGACAGCAGAAAAGAAATACTCATGTCTCCATCTAAATCACATACAAATGAACATTGACTATAGCACTGTATGTGATAATTTGCCATGAATCTACCATACAGCTCTTCAATAGCATTATGCCAGGGAAGGCTGAGATTATGTGGGTTAACTACAAGCATATTAAATACTGCTAAAAAATGATTAGTTATTCAGCACTTGCATACTCTAGGTCCTTTTAAATATGCTAAGGCTCACAGGAGATCTTATGATGAGTATGCATCTACACTTTAAAGGGAAAACTGTACATTTCTTAAGATCAGGAAACTGCACTCTGCAAAGAGAACCAATACTTTTGTAGAAACAGTTAAAAAATCTAATCCTGAAAAGTCTCATATGCGGGTTGAGGTATGTGCCAGAGACAGCTGTATTCTGTAATGCTTAATTATTTACATCCAGTTTTATTTCCAATGGTTATGTCTTCTTTCTTCTCTCCCATAATCCCCTCTTCACCTCAAGGTCTCTGTGTTCCTCTACACCACCAATATGTTGGAGAAATTTCCCCTAAGAAGCTACGTGGATTTGCAAACTCTACTTCCTCTTTCTTTTGGTCGTTGGGAAAAGCCATAGGGCAAATTTCAGGACAAAGGTATAATGCAATTGATTACCCACACAATTCATTTCTGGATCCCTTCTACCTTTTGCTTCTTCCTCTGCTTTTCCATCCATTTCTCTCTCTCCTCAAAGCTAATGCAGTGAACTTTTACTCTACACACACATTTTATCCCCACCAGGGAGCTGTTGGGCAGCCAGTCCCTGTGGCCCATGCTGATGGCCTCCTGTGGACTCCCAGCACTGGTCCAGCTGGTCGCGCTTCCCTTCTTCCCAGAGTCCCCACCGTATCTCCTCATGCATAAAGGAGACCAGGAAGGCTGCAAAAAAGGTAACTGAGGGCTTCAGGTTCCTGTTCCTCACTTGACTTAGAATCATTTCGTGATGCTTGCTTTCCCCATATGGAAAGAAATAAATAGGACAAAGTTCCTCCCTGCTCATTTCCAACATGGCTTTGTGAATACCTACTAAGTCCATTATTGTTGTAGTCCCCACATAGAACATTAAACTACTTCCCTCTACAGCTTTGTATTACAAAACCTTTTGCATTCAGCTGACACCACCTGCACTGTCAGTCTGATGATTAATGCTAAAGGATAAATGAAAAATAGCTGTTTGCACTGCAGGGCTCCACTGGGCACCCTTTAGCTCTGGTTGTTGGCTGTGTACCTTGCTCACACCCTGAGAGAAGGCGAGAAGGCAGAAAAGTGGCCCCACGGGCAGGGAGGGAACCACTGTGCACCCCATTAAGCCCCTCTGTCACAGCAGGTCCCACAGGGCAGGAGGGGATCAGGGGTATGGAACACCCTATAAGACACCTCTGCCTCTCAGCACAGGCCCAGCCCATGCACACTGGGCTGCAGACACTTGTATCACCTGCTCAGAAAACTTCTTAGGGAACAAACAGATGAATTAACATGGCAGGTCTCACTCTCCTTCTTCACAGCCATAAGGCAGCTTTGGGGTGAAGGTCAACACCAAGCAGAGATTGATGACATCATGAAAGAGAAGGCAACAATGAAAAACACCAAGATCTTGAGTGTCCTGGAACTAGTGAAAGAACCAGCTTTCCGTTGGCAGCTGTACATGATAGTTATTCTGACCGCCACAATTCAGCTATGTGGCATCAATGCAGTTGAGTGTATTTCCCCTTTAAAGTCCCAAGGTACCATGGCTCACAGGAGCTTCCTCTGTTGTTCTCAGGCTCCTCAGACCAAACCTTGCTGTCGGCAGCCCTTCTACAGGGCAGCAGCAGCCACAAAGCTTGTCTGGGCTCTCTGTGTGACATCTCTCTGCCCAGCTCTTGGTCCTTGCTGGAGGTGCCTGCCTCTCTAGTTAGGCTCATTGAACAGCCACCTTTGGGAGCCATTGCAGGGCTCCAGAACTCGCTCTTACAAATGAGCTCACCCTCTACTGGCAAAATCTGCAGTTTTACGTGACTGCTTGCTGCAACTGCTGCTATTTGTCCCCTGGCTCCTAGCACCCTAAGATGTTGGGATGGCAGTCTGCTCACTCTACTACACAGCTAACAACAAGCATGCTCCCTGTTATGCAGCTTCTGCAGCTCTGCTCTTCCTCACAGCAGCACTTTTCTGGGATCCTTTTGAGGACACAGCTTTGCCATTATCTGCATGACCCTCCTACCTCTAACATCATGATGCAGCAGCATCTGTAAAGGAAATACACAGATGAATCTAACACAGCTTAAACTGGAATCTTTATCAGCTCAACATATCTCCAAACACTAGCAGAGATATTTCAAAAGGTGTTTGTTTTACCCCCTCATGACTCCATAACCTGCTCTCTTCTTTCTTGAGAATATCCTACAATGATGGGTTTGGATGGGTTCTGAAAACATGATACCTTTTCAGAAACCTGGGTGTTTCTGAAAGCACCTAAATCTGGATTCTGCAAACCTAATTGCATTGTAGTGGCTGGAGGTCCAATTATCCCAGTAATTTATCTTTTATTAAATTAATTAATAAATTAATTACATTTTATAACATTTTTGTCTGCTGGTAAAGTGAATATTACCAAAAAGAGTACAGAATTCTAGATCACCCCAAAGCTGAGCTGCATGCTCCCTGATTAGCAGCTCATATCTAGGGCAGTGTTACACAGGTTCAGGTACGAAATCAATTATTTTCTTCTCTTATTGTTTCATGGGGTTTTTTCCAGATTTATTTTTATACTTTTGAAGTCCTCGAGGCAGCTGGCTTTGATGAACAAATGGCCTCCTACATGACCCTCTCTATTGGACTCTCTGAACTCGTAGCTGCTGTAGTCTGTGTAAGTCACATTACCAGGGGAATGGGACTCACTTTGCTCTCTGGCAGTGACACTGATGTGATTTCTGTCCTTCAGAGCTCCATCATTGAGCGACTGGGCAGGAAAGTGCTCCTAAGAGGAGGCTACTGGATCATGGGTTCACTGCTAGCTGCTATCACTGTGACTCTCTCCCTACAGGTGAGGAAATACTGCTCACAGCAGATTTCTCTGTCTATTCTATTTCTGATCTAAAGCTCACTGGCAGGACCATGCTACTGAGAAAGGAAAGTGAGGCTTAGATCAAGCTTGTCTTTATGTAGAATTAAACTCTCTCTTAGCCAGTAGTCTCTTGTACTCCTGCTGTCCTTTCAGCATGATCCTATGACCTTAGCAAGGAGCATATAAAACACTGGGAGACTGGTTCCTGACTTCATCAGACTGCAAGCACCAAACACAGGCCAATACAGATCACAAGACAGTCCTAGGAAAATGGCCCTTTCTATTCATGCTGTTTTTAACAAGTAACAACAAATCCCCAGACCTTTTGCATCAGTTAATTTGAAATTGAACTTTGCTGCAGAAAATTGTGGAAAAGCACTATCTGTTCACAGACTGGAGACCAGTTGGCCTCTCGAGCAATGATACCTCTGTGTTATTGCTGTAGCTTCTTCAGAGGCAAATCACCCGGGTTACCAGTACTCACCCGGAGCTCTATAGATACACTGTAAAATTAGCCTGGAAGCAAGGTGGCAGCAGACTTGTGTTTTTGTTTCATTCATGACGGCTCTCAAACATAGGAGAGAGAAATCTTTTTTTCCTAAAGTATCGAGTCTCATTTCTCCTTGACTAAAATCTAGAAAACCTCTTTTTCAGCACTAGTTATTAAATCTATAACTTAACAAAAGTGAAGAAAGATGTGATTTGTCCTTCTCATATCTCTAAGGATCGGAGGAAACACTATGATGTCAAAAACAAAGAAGGGCAGAGTGCAAAAGTACTCTTCAGACTTGGTTTAATTGAAGCCTTCCTAGATTTGCAGTTGCTCTGCACTAGCAGACCTGTGTTTCTGGTCACCTAACCACAACCTCAACTGCTCCATCCACAGAGTAAAGCACTCACATCTCTCAGTCCCCACACACTGAATATTTCTTTCTTCAGGTGACAGTCCTGGAAAAGAAGGAGCATTCCTGACCTAGGGCTATTAACAGTTTTCAAACAGAAGTTGGTTATGGGCTTTTCTTCCCCCAGGACTGGTACTTCTGGATGCCATACTGCAGCCTTGCTCTCATTATCCTGTTTACATTTGTCTTTGCTGTTGGGCCAGGTAAGGTCTCAATCAAAGGAAATAAAGGAATTGAGTCATGTGAGCTTATTAATAGGTCTTATATAGAATAATATCTAGCATAAATAAATTCATTTAACATAATCTTGTAGTCATTTAAACATTGTGGGTCCAATTATTCACTGGACATAAAATTCATTACCATCAGGTTTGGGTTTTGCTGACAAGAGGAAAGCAACACAGTGGAAAAATACAGCAAAAATAGAGCAAAAGCAGATGGGTAAAATATTTTTTTTAAATGCTAGGGGGGAAAAAAAGAGAAAAAGAAAAGCAAGAGTTCTTTTAAATTCAGTGTTGTGTAATGTCACATATTATCCCACACAGACAGCAGTGCAGAAGACCTACTTTGGAGTAAGATTTTTCCGAGAATTTATTGCCTGCTACTCATTAAATTTTATTTTATAAAGTCTAATAATTTTTAAAATATTTGCCTTCTCATATGGCAGGGTTGAATTATTTTCCTAACTCAAAACAGTTGAAGTCCTGTGACTTCAAAACATAACTGGAATGCCCAGGAAGTAAATCTGGGAAGATCACTCACTGGTGATCTATCAGAATCACACTGGGAATTATTTTTAGCAATAATAATTGTCATTCTGTCCTGACACATCTTCTTTCATGAGAGGATGTCAGGCTTTCTCAACTACTTAATTCTTGAATCTCCCCAAAATCTGAGTATTTTACCACTTCAATAAACTGATGCCTAGCAGTTTATTAGAGGCCACAAACATTTTATTTTATAAAAAAGAGCAACATGCTCAATGTCCCTACACAATTCTCATACTCATGCCAGTCCATGACAGTAGCATCTGTTTCCTGACTGTGTAACAGTAACACTCAATCCAAATGTTGAAGCTAAACATAGCAACAAGTAAAAATGCTTATTCTTCTTTCCTTTCAGGTGGTGCCACGGTTTCCACCAGGGTTGAAATTTTCAAGCTCTCCTGCAGACCTCCTGCCTTTGTGATCAGCGCAGTTCTCAACTGGCTGGGAGTCTTTGTGATCGGCACAACCTTCCCGTTCATTGTGGTGAGTGCCTCTGCCCGGGACACTCCCAGGGCCCTCAGCTGCAGCCAGCCATGGGAGCAGGGGATGAGCAGCAGAGGTGACAGTGCTGTGTCAGTCTAGAGTGCTCTTGGCACCTGCTCTCCCAGTTCACTTTTGCAACTGAAGGGCCCTGATTTGCCCAAGATACTTATTCAGACTGAAATATTTGTCAAAGGTCAAAGTGGAAAGAATTCCTTATCAAATTCAAAATACTTTAGGACCCAAATACAAAAAATGTGCCAAGAAAGTGACTAAAGCAAAGATATGCTCATCTTGCTCTCTTTCTCACTTTGCTCTTCCCTGCAGGAAAGACTCAAGCACTTCTGCTTCCTCATCTTTATGGTGGTACTTTTCACTTCAGGGATACTTATCCACCTGTTCCTTCCAGAAACAAAAGGGAAATCAATCATGGAAATCACAGACGAATTCAATAAGCTAAACTTTAAAAACAAGTGTATTCCAGCAACTCCAAATCATGTCACAGAGGATTATACCTTCTGCACCAGGCTTTGACTAGCCATAAGGGGCAATCAGGTTTTTGTAAAAAAGTAGGAAAAAAAGACATTTGCCATTTTCTGACTGATAAGTTGCTCCAAATGGACTGTCAGCTTTCCTATTGTCACTTACAAAGTTCCCATTTGCCAAACCAGCTTCTTTCTCAAGCACTCCACCCTGGGCAGCTCTGAAAAGGAGTAAGGGCTGATACTAACAGGATAAACTCATGTGAATCATGAGAATTTTGGCTTAATGTGCTGATGTGTAAATCTCTTCTTAACAGAGCAACTAATACACACTGAAACTACATGTAGAATTTATAAACACTTTGCTGACCACAGAGAAAGGAAAGATCTGTGATCCTCTCTCTCTATGATTTCTGAGTATGTTTTTACAGCACTGAAATGAGAACAGTGAAGTTCTTGGCTTGCTATATCTGGCTAGCGTTCAATCCATAACAGATTAAAGAAAAAATTTAGTGGAATAGGAGATAAATTCTTTGTTTCTCTAGATTCAACTGAATAACCAAACCTTGCCAGGTTCCCATGCACAGTGCCATGTTGTCCTTGCGTAGTATCTAGTTTGACAGACTTCAACCATTTCAGATTGCCTTTCAGCAGCAGTAGAGCTGAAGGACTGATGGGTAGAATCCAGTCACCATAAACCCCAAGCACATACAGTCATTTTAGATACCCTGTGCTATCCTGCCCATCACTGCTGTCGCCTCAAGTCTGTAGCTCCTCCTCCAGGAGCAGAATTCCCACAGATATCTGAAGAGCTGTGAATCCCACAGCAATTGAACTGCTGCTTTCCTTACGGGACTTTCGGCTACCTGGAACAAGTTTACCCCAGAAGAATCACCTCAGACTGGAACTGATTCAATCAGAAACTTTTTTTGAAATATACAGGCCCATGGGACTTTTCTTTAGAAGGTGTCTAATATTCTGCATGTTTCTCTCTTTTAGTGCGAGGCTCACACAGTTGTAGAAGGAAAGCAATACTATTAGGAGGAACATGAACAAAGCTAAGGCTTACTGTGAAGAACACTATACAATTACAGTCCAAACTCTAGACTTGCAGAGTAAAATAAGTGGTTTTATATCTGCTGTTGCTTTGACTGGCATATTTACTTCAACTCAAATGAAGTTATTCAAAATAAGAATTCAATTGTCCATCTTAACTGCTACTTAATTTTAATTGCAAATGGTAACCATAATAAAAATGGCAGATTGCCTTATAATAAAACCTCTGGCTTACACAAGCATTTCTTTCCCCGCATCATGATCTCCTCAGGGGCAGCTAGTGTGCATATCCTTCCATGATTGGGGTTTTTCATTATTCCTGTCTTTAGTACTGAGTGACACTTCAGATATGTCACTAAATGTAACTACATAAATAGAGCTATATATCCACAAAACATGAAGTATCCTAAAGTCAGAAAACTCAATAATTTTGTAATGTTCCATACACATGCAATATGATTAAAAACTACCAGTCATCTGGAGACAGCTACCAATCTAGAAAAGAAATATCAAATTTTTGCAAAACAGAATCCTCTCTTCCCTACCAGTCATTTTGAAAACACCATTCCACTACAACAGTAGCTGAAATCTTTGGAAACAAGAGCAGAGTGGCATTGTGTAGCATTGCTGAGAGACTCTCTGGTGAGTCACTTCCCTGGTCTCAGTTATTCATTAGGTGTTATTTAGGAAAGCCTTCCCCATAAGACCCTCCCCAGGAAGCGAGCGATGCCCTATGGAACATTACTGTGACAGTGAAGTGGAACAGCCATGTGGAGCATAGGGCAACCTCTGCCTGTGCTCAGTGGAGCAAGAGCTGTGCTGTGGGGACAGTGTGGCCAAGGGATGAAACAGCAAAAGGTATGGTTCAAATATACATGGGAGGTGACAGGGACAAAGAGAACAGTAATTCAGGAACACTACGTGCACATTTTCTTTCAGAGACATCAGCTGATAGGTAAGATATGTCTCAAATACCAATTGAGACAGATATAAAAACTTTAAAAATGCATCAGTGAACTTCTGTCAGCTGGACACAAAAAATACAGATCTGTATTAAGGAAGGCTTAGGACAGCTTTGGATATGTGTGTCACACATGACTGTGAAATTGCAAGGTAAATGACTAAATGACCTGGTGCTGTGAGATTTACTGTCCTGAGCACAAATCTAACTAAAGTGTATCTGTAAGATATCTGCTAATTACTTGTTAGCACTAGTTATGAAACTGCACATCGAATGAAGGGGGCCTCAGAACAATCTAAGCAGTAACAGCACACAAGAAATCACTAATCACCATAAATGCAAAAGACATTACACACTAAGGGAGTAATGGGAGGAAGATTCAACCTATCCAAAGTAGGAATCCTAAATTAAAGTCCAAGAGCAAAAAGTATAAGTTCCAATATGTATAAATACCCTAAGTAGAAGTGGGTAAAGTAAAACATAAGAAAATATGTGGAACGGGGTGCATTTGAAAAGGAGTGCCTCATGCTGAAATCCGTATGTTGTTGCCTGTTTGTGTCTCCCCATTATCATCTGAGCAAGGCAGGTACCAGCAGCTAACATGGAATTTCGTCCCTTTGTCAGATGCACATCATGTTGTTTCAACTTTGTGTAACTTTATAGAAAAGGAAATTAATTCTTAGCATCAAAGGGACAGTCTCATTTGTGCTTTAACAACAGCTTGTCTGCTGGAGAACCTAAACTGAAAAAAAAGTCCCTCCATGAACTCTCAGCACTAATCAACAGCAAAGTCAAAGTCATGATGAGGCCTGAAAGTGGCAGAAGAAATGGCTGGGTGGTGCCATACACTACATTTCAGACATTAGCTAGAGAATCTGGGAATACACTTTGCATATGAAATATTTTCTAGTAAATATGCCTGCTTGTATCAAGTAAGCCCTTTACGATTTCTTCATCCTCTCCTTTAACTGAAGTGTAAATGGCAAGTGATAAAAAAGCCATTTACCAACTGAATACATTCAAGACCCTCATAATTGTGAAATAACTGAAGTTAAAGCCTCAGAATTTTCTCTCAGAAGAAATAGACATCAGTCCAGCTGTGAAGGTTACAAAACAGTATCAAAACAACTTTACTTTTCATTGCAGACATAGAAATAATTTTACTGACTAGTGGAAATGCCAGACAAAACTGTGCATGATGAATCTTTCTCTCTACTAGCAAAGCAAAATCATCTACTAAATACTTAGGTGGTCAAGCCTGGTGTGCCACTGTAGAATTGCTAAGTTTGCACCCCACTTCAAAATCATGGAGTAGTTCAGCTCCTTCCAGTAATGATTAGGTTACGACGTGCTCCAGTTGCCGTCACCTGAAGAGAGGACAGCTCTTTCCTATTACATGTCAAAGTCCTAGAGTTCACTGTCCAAGCCCCATTTAAGATTCCCAACAGAGAACTTTGTCTCTATGTTTCTCACTTATACTGAAAACTGAGCAGGTTATGATGATGGGAATCCTGTTTAAATTATTTTCTCAGTCCCCTGTCCCCCTAGCAGAAGACAGAGTTCATGAAGTATACAGGTTTCCTGCAAGAGACACCATCCTGTTTACTTGGGCTAGACATAACCGTTGGTTGAAATATTTAATCCAACAATGCTAAACTTTGTACAAGAGCTGAAATATGAGTAATTAACTCCAAAACCTCTGAAGTAAAATTTAACTTCAGTAACACAGGACTAGTTCACTGATACTGCTGTTGTATAATGTGAGCAGTTGGTTCCTAGGTACCAGCCAGTGAGCAGCAGGCCCCGGCTCATTCCTAGGAGATGGCTGCCTTCTTCTCCAACCTGGTGAGTATCTGCTCACATCTTCTCAGGCCTCTGACTTACAAAAGACAAAGATAACATAATACTAGAGATTCAGGTTCCTTAAAGCTTTTAAATTCCTCTGTTACAGAAACCATCTTTCCTTTCTACGTTTAAACACCACAAAGAGCAGTGGGGCTTGGGGCCATGAAGATCATGTTGCATCGTCTTTTCTATGCAACAAGATAAAGTGAAATGAAATGAAATGAAATTAAATTAAATTAAACAGAATGAAATGAAATCAAATTAAAATTAAAATATAACAACAGCTCTGGCTGTTCCACCACTGACTATGCAACTTTACTTTGTCTTCTAAATTACTGAAAACAATACTAAATATTAAGCATTCTGATTACTTCCCAAAATAATTAATACATTAATGGTACAGCAAAATGCCAAGAAATCATGACGTAAATTTTAAATAAATTACTTTCTTCACGTCATCAAAAGATAAGTCATATAACCCATCAAGAGTTTCCATAATCTTAAAAAGGGAAGAAATTATATGTATCATCATACATTATGGTTACTGTCGATTGCAGACAAGGAAAGTGATTCCCTCTTCCCTGCATCTAGGACTGACACCTTTATCCTGCCAACCTGTCAGATGTTGCAGGCATACAGTGAGAGTTGGACTATCGGGAACATCTTTTCAAACTCCTTTTCCTTCTTGCAAGCAGAGTGATAGATTATCACCCTTACACCAGCATGTTGTTTGCTATGGCACTGTGGCTGATGGTCGTGTTTGGCAGCAGATTAGAGGGATTCTGAAAAATATTTAAACTCAAAAGGATGTGAAGTGGACAAAGAGGAAGGACCAGTGTGGCTACAAAGTCTCTGGCCTTGCACAAAACTAGAGTAGTGAGAAGCTGATGGAGCATTTTATTTTTGCTTTGCAGGTTCAGTTCCGGGGACTACTTCAAATGATCTTAGTGCTGGGAATTGGTGGTAGTTTCCCATATGGATTCCATATTTCTGTCATCAACTATCCTTCTGTGGTAAGTAGCCATCTCCCTGAGGCTGAAAACACAAAAGTGAGAGCCTGAGCCCTCCATTCTCCCATAAATCCCAAATTTACTGAGTGTTCAGCTGATATATCTTGCCCTTTTCTTTGGCTAACAGTAACATCACATGTGTAGAGAACTTTTTCTCCTTTAAAGAATTGGATAACAGTTTCTGTTTTGAACAAGCTCTTGTCATGTAGAGTACAAGCATCTAAAGGAGGGTGCAAAATGAGCTCTTAGCATGCTTGCCAAGAAGATTCCTGACTGATACAGGCTTGAAGATGTTGCAGTGTGATCTCAATAAACTTGTTTTACTAAAAAAAGTCTCAAAATAAGTCTAATATTAGAACCACAGGCTTGATCTGAAGTACAACAGCCAAATGTGAACAGATCTTCTATCCATTATNTACAAAATACAGGAAGTAAGTGTTTCTTGTAACAGCTCAGCAGTTAGAAAGTACAGGGAAATACCAAGGTGTACAAATAAATCTCTTCTTTTTGGTTGAAGCAGCCCTGTTGAAGACAATTGATTGGATTTCCTGGCACATTCACTTTTTCCAAGCAGCCTTATACCCTATTTATCTGCCCTCCCCATGGAACTGTGTTCTGTAAAGGCTGCAGTCATCAGCACATCACCCGATCAGTGCCTCTGGCAGTAGTGACATAGGATCACATTCTCTTCAAGGTCTCCTATCACTCTCATAAAGACCTCCCAAGCTTTACAAACTCCAATAAAGGAGCTGTGTGTCTTGTGTTGTAACACATTATATGCAGTAACTCAAACACCTGGAAAATATCCTTATGTGACAAAGAAGAGTCAGATTTCCATTTAAATACACTCATTTTGGGGTGGTGACATTACGTTAAATATTCAGATCTACTCTAATGAAAATATGGAAAGAGGAGAAAAAAATAAATTGCCTGTAACCTCACTGTAAAGGTATAATCAGCACCAAAATGAATGTCCAAGAGACTTCTCTGCTCCTGGCAATCCATTTTACTGAAAGTCAGTTCCAAACTGTCTTTTCCACTGGATGAAGGAAGGATTCCTCTCCAGTCTGGTCTGTTCTCGGTGCTTTGTGTGTAACACCACTAATTTCATTTGCAGAGAAATTGGCAAACATATCTTCTTGGTGTGACCCACTTAAAGATCTGCTCCACAACACACTGATCCAGAGGCCCCTCATTTGGGTCTCAACAAACCATCTTAGCCTGCCTGCAATTGTGTTCTTTCCTAACAGGTAAGTGCCCCCAAGAAATTTCTTGTGGGACACTGCCTCATCCCACATGCAGAGAGTCTCCCAAGACTGGAAACAAGATCATGCACTTCTCCCATGGGTTATTTAACACATGGTAGCCTAATTGCTGAATCACAGCCTAAACGCAGAGTCTGTATGAATCCTTAATATGTGCAAAAGGACTCTTGTCTAACAATTGTCGCTGCAAAACATCTGAGTGCAAAAGACTTTGAGCCTGAGACACCAGGGTGGTGAACACACCAGCCCACGATTCCCACAAAATTACTTTTGAAATTAAGTATGCCTCTAAAAAACTCTGTCTGCCATCTCAGATCACCCATTTAGCCAAGAGTGTCTTTAGTATGAGCCATTCTAGAATGGGACCTGTGGACTCTGACTATTTCTGGGGAACAACCTGACATTTTATGAGGACTTACAGCCATTTAAAAATCTTGGTGACAAACTGGGCCAATTCTTCAATCTTTTTCCCTGCTCATACTGCAAAAATGCTGAAAAAGGGTTCTAACTGTTTAAATTCTAACCTAAAAAATGTTATTAATTCAAATTTAAAGGATCCTAAAATTTTAAAAAACCATTTTACCCAAAGTTGAAATTATGTCAGCCATTCCCCAAAACAGTAGGAACGGCTGTATCATGCTTCCTGTCACAGCAAGAGTTGTCCAAAGAGTACAAGAGGTTCTCATTTCACACTAAATTCTCAAGGTCTTTTTTTTTTCAGGAAAAAGTGCCAAATGTTCACCAACCTGATCATGTTGGTAGCTGCACTTTTCATGGCCCTCAGTAAAACAGCCAAATCCTTTGAGATGATTCTGGTCGGGCGCTTTCTCTATGGCATTGGTTCAGGTATGTCCTCATGCCCTCATGGCCTGCAAGGCCTGCAGGCCCCTGACTTCCCATCCCAGGATTGTCTCTACAGCCATCCTTGAAGAATGATTTTTAAAGCAAATATACCAGGCGCTCAATAAAAGTGAAAGATATAATCTCTTTTGCAAGAAACTGTAATCTAAATACCAGAGTGAATGGAAACAATATGAGAGGATGGTCAGAAAGTTAAGCTTTTCTAAATATTTTAACTGTCATTTATCCTCTTCTATGTTCAAGGTTTTTCTCTCAATATACATCCTCAGTATGTGGGAGAGATTTCACCCAAGAAGTTGCGTGGGTTTACCAACTCCACTGTTGCTGTGTTTCTGACCCTGGGAAAGCTCACAGGACAGGTTGTTGGACTACGGTAAATTCTGCAATCCTTCTATCAGGTTGCACTGAAAGCAGAAATGTTTCTATAACTTTGCCCTGTACCTAGTCAATGACTGAGAAACACTCATCCTGCCCAAAACATGCCTTAGCTTACGGTAGAAGAAAAATATTGATCATTTTTAAGGGAAATATAGTTTTAAACATAGAAGGCATAAAATTATTTTCTCATAATCTGATTTCTTCTTATTTCCATACACTTTCTACTAGGAGACTTCCCCTTCAAAATTCATTGTACTTACATGAAAAGTCTTAGCAAGATGTTTTGGTCTTGTGGCCAAGCAGTGGTCAAATGAGTCTCATCAGGTCTCTAGACATTATACTGGGTTCCAGTATATATATACAGTATATTTATACAATGATATTCAGAAAGATTTTCAAAATATCAAATAATTCCTTTAAAATAAATTTTCATAAATAAAAATAGCCAAATTTGTGGAATTTGCCAAATTAAAATTCAGGGGTTAGCTCCAGTGCACCCTTGAATGGAATCTGAGCAATCTTTATCACTCAGAAAAACTTCCTGAACATTCATTGCATTATTTCAGCATAATTTTGTTTCACATACACTTTCCAGGGAGATTTTAGGAAGCGAAGCTTTGTGGCCATGGTTGTTAGCATCTAGTGGACTTTCAGCATTGGTTCAACTGGTTACCCTCCCATTTTTCCCTGATTCACCATCCTACCTCCTGATACAGAAGGGTAATGAGGAAGCCTGCAGGAAAGGTAGAGTGTCTGCTTTCCTCACTTACTTCACTTCATCTGCTGTGTTACAGTGACAGCCTCTGCAGAAGGGCAGAGCTGTACTGCACGCTGCAGTGCCATGGAGCAGAGGCAGTTTCACACACAACAGCTGAGGTACCTATGACAATACGTCTGTATTAACCTGGGCCTCACTCAGCCTCATTTAGTTCATGAAGACAAGAAACAAAGATATGTATCAGCATGTCTAACATTTCCCACCTTGGTGGGCACTGCTTTATTTCTTTAAAGGAACTGGTTCAGGCAGCTCTCTTTTTTTGTACTATTAAATAAAATGTACTTAAATATTTACTTTGTTTACAGTTAAGTAAACTCCACATTAGAAAGCTGTGCTATACTGACAACCAGAGAGACAAAATCCTTCCAATTGCCCTCTGCCCCTGCAGCAACCAGATGGCAGAAGCAGCACCATCACCAGCACCTACACCAATGGTCAGGCAGACTAAAGGGTTTAATGCAACCACTCCTGATGGAGCTGTCCTGGGAGAATAATCAACTTCCCTCTTTCTCCCCTACAGCCATCAGGAAGCTCTGGGGGGAAGGAGACCACCAAGCAGAAATTGATGACATTATGAAGGAGAAGGGTGCAATGGCGAGCACGAAAACCTTGCGTGTCCTTGAAGTAATAAAAGAGCGATCTTTGCGCTGGCAACTTTACATTTTGATGACTGTCATGACCACACTGCAGCTCTGTGGAATCAATGCAGTTGAGTGCTCACTTTATCTCCAGAACAAGAGACAATGCTAGGCAGCGTTACGAAGTCAATGTCATTAAACCAGCTTAGAAGTGTATCTCAACTGCAACACTTTTTTCACAGGTGCATTTCCTCTTTGCATTTTTCAGATATACTTCTATTCTTTTGAAGTATTCCACACAGCCAAGTTTGAAGAATACCTTATCCCATACGTGTCCCTGGGAGTTGGGTTGTGCGAGTGCTTATCCTCTATACTGTGTGTAAGTCCTCTCAGATTTGCGTTTGAAGGAAAAATTTAATGTGGTCAACAACTGTGCTTTTCCTTTCTTATAACCAGGCTCAGGGAAATTTTGCATAACCTAAGTCACATCTTCCTGCTTCTGCAAAACCACATGCAGGATAAAAAGAATTTTTTTTCCCAAATTATTTGCATGAGCGTTTGTCTTTAGACTCACTTTTTTTTTGCAAAGTAATAATTTTCTGATGTTTTAGATTAGATGTGTATATGTATGTGTGCACAATTTGACATATGCCAGCATGCAAGGGAGGGAACTGTCTAATAACAGCCTAGGACTGACTAATAAACACAGCTTAATTAGTAGTGAATTAGTTTTGAAGAAAGTAATCAAATTCATTAGGAATTAAGAGACTCTTAAATGACATTGATTTATGGCTATTATTTAGACAAGTCTTCTGCAAAGAACACATGGAGAGAGGAGGAATTATTTCCTTTGAGAACTGGGATTTATAATCCGTGTTTTCTGCCTTTCAGAGCACCCTTATAGACCGGTTTGGGCGCAAGGTGCTGCTATGGGGCGGATACACGCTGATGTGTTCTGTGCTAGCGCTGCTTACCATGACCCTGTCACTGCAGGTAAGAGCCAGCAGCCTTCTGGCCACTTCCTCAGCACCAGCCCACCTTCCTGGTCTTAACTTGCAGGATATGTACAAAAACTTGAGCCAGTGGCAGAAAATACAGAGCTCTGCTACTCTGTCATGTGTCTAATGGTTTGATATCACTGCTTTCTCACTTCTAGCATCGTTTTTTCTGGATGCATTACTTCAGCGTTATCTTGATCTTTCTGTTCGTTGTCTTCTATGGAATTGGACCATGTGAGTACATCAGGGGTTATGCTGGGAGGAAATTTTGTATTGTATTGGTTGGCAACACAACTGGCAGAGGAAGAACAGACTAGTGCCTTGCTAAAAGAGTTCTGAAAATTAAAGAGGGAAGGGCAGACACATACAAGTGGGAGGCAGTAAAAGGATACAGATACTTCAAATTTTATTGCTAATCACATGATCTAAATAATTTAAAACACAGTATCATCTTCTCCAGAGGGTGTGAGATGGAAACTTCAAAACAATTTCTAAATTACTCAGCTAAAAAACAGGATTCTAGGCATTGCCAGGTATGTTACAGTAATCACCTTCAATAGCTTAACAAGTTAAGCTTATGCCTGCCAACATGCTGCAGGTGAAAATGGCCACAGGAGCCAAAAGGGAAGCTGGTTTTATAAACCACTGCACCAATAACAATTATCAATGCAATATGGAACGGCACAGATCCACTGATACCAGAAAAAGGAGTCCAGTATATATAAGAGGAATCTAAATTAACTGCTGTATTCCATTTCTGGAATCAAGATCTTTCACCCTCATAGCAGAGGCCACCTACCAACAGGCCACCTACTCTGCCTGTCTGTCATCTCTGCCACTGCCATTGGGAGAAACTTTAGCAGAAGCAAGGAAACAAATAAACCTGGTGTGTGTTCGGCTTTGCTTTTTCAGCTGGAGCCACTATATCTGTGATGGTTGAAATCTTCAGCCAGTCATACAGACCATCGGCCTTTCTGATTGTTGGCTGCATCAACTGGATGGGATTGTTCATACTTGGGATGATTTTTCCAGTAATTGTTGTAAGTGACTCTAACAGGATCCCTCTTTCCAGGCTAATCTATTTCTGAATGCTGACGGGGCAAAATAAAAGCAATAAATTGTAATGCCATGCAAAGCTTAGAGGTCTGTCCAAATACCAGACCCACTCAGAAATTCCCCAGGCCTGTCAGAGGAGCAGCAATTGGAGTCAGGTCAAACATGGCCAGTGGAAACTCCTAGTTTGATACCTGTCCTGGATTGTGTATTGAGTACGCCTTTGAATTTGAACTTCTAAGATACAGGCTTGCACTAAAGGGGAGGGAAATAGAAATGAGTTTCTTATTTTCCTTACACTGTGTCGCATTTCTGCTTGCAGGATAACCTTGGACCCTTCTGCTTCCTTATCTTTTTGGGAATCCTTGCTTTATCAGCAATTTTCATCTACCTGTATCTTCCTGAGACCAAGGGAAAGTCAATCATGGAAATAAAAGCAGAATTCAACAAGCTGAACTTTGGGAAAAAAGAAACCTCTGTCACTGAAAATAACTTTCCAAAGGAACAGGTGTTTTGCACCAAGCTCTGAATGTCCAGAGAAGAAATTTGCATCTCTTAGAAAAGACAGGAAACAATGTTGCAATAGAAGTAAAAAGGAAACATTAAAAACAGACTACAAGCTCTTCTGTCTCGTTTATTTTTTCTTTTTAAAGGTAGATATGAAACTCATTAGGCTAGAGTAACACTAAGTACCTCATAAGCAGGAACCTGCTGGCAAACAGCTCAGAGAAGAGTATCAGAAATATAAAAGATGAAGTAAAATAATTTAAGAAGACAAACCAAGGTAAACAAGGATTAAGAACGCTCAATGACCATCAGTCACAAGGCTGGGGAGACACAGAGGTCTAAAACATTTGGCTGACAGGCATGCAGAGGAAAAGTTAAATACATGGTTTAGGGTGACCCAAGCAGGTACAGACTAAAAACTTAGCACCTCAAATTCAGAAAACGGGTTTCAGCACGATAACAGAGAAAAAATATTAAAAGGAAAATTTGCTGTGCAACAATCCTGGAGATGTAATGGAAATCTCAGTGGAGAGCATCCTAGTAACTCCAGGCAGGGAGAAGGACCTGCCAAACTGAGATATTCTTGCATGCAAAAGAAGTAAAATGGCTGCTATACAGTAAAACAGACTCTCAAGAGCATCTCTGGTGTCTAAGGAACTGATTTCCAACCTGGTGCATTGGCTTCTGGGAATTACATCAGATGTTTTCACAGAAGCAAGAGTTTGTTTTGAAAATGTTTTTCTTGTTATGTAAGCAAGCTGGGAAAAACGGCTGATTATTTTACCCAGCAGTAAAAATAGGTTGTGAAGTTCATTGGAAATAGTCTAAGTTTTTCCAAGTAACCAATAACAAGTATAGCATGATTTGTAACTAAACACTTTGGATCATACCACTTGCTTTCCTGTAACCACTGAAGAAAAAATGAATCAATATTACAAACTACATTTTCTTTCCTTACAGATGGAGGTGTCTCTTGGGTTTGTTTTTAATGCTTTGGCTTAGGAAACATACCCCAAAAAGGGTCTCCATAAACCAGATCTTATTTCTGGGCTTTTTTAGGATTTTCATTTTTTTCAGAATGCGTACAGGAAACACAATCCACAAATGTGGGCTGTAAATGAACACTGACGCAGTAATTTCACCTCCTGACTTTTTATTTGCTGACTTTTGAGAGCAAGGGTGCTACAGTGAAGGAACTGACATAAAATCAACATACACCACACAGTCAAAGAATGGATTGGGTTGGAAGGGACCTTAAAGATCATCTGGTTCCAACCCTCTGCCATGGGCAGGAATGCCACCCATTAGGCCAGGTTGCTCAGGGCCCAGTCAACCTGACCTTGAACAGAGTCAGCTTCAGCATGTTCATACGGAAGTTTGCACCATTTAAAAGTATTTGCTTCAATTACACCATTTAATACAAGCATTTAGTGCAAGCTATAGAAAGCTCTGCCTCTTTTCTGCTGCCCGGGGAAAATTGAGTGAGCAGAAAAGCTCTTAACTCAGAAACTACTGGGCATAAAGACACCCATCACTTTTAACATGGAGAGATCATCAAACCATTTATTTTATCCCCATCAGCATTTTCAGCCTGCTTTCTCCCCACGTTTCACTGTGAACACCCCCTACCAAATGCCATATGATCCCCCTAAATCACTTCTCTCGTGCAAGGCTCTTCTAGGCAGCAGTGAGAACTGATCCCAGCTCTGCCACGCACTCCCTCCACTCTGGGTAAAACCCGCTCATGTCAGAAAGCCTGTGGATTTCCTATCTTTCAGGAGTTATGACTGTTATGGAACTATTTGCACAACAAAGGAGCAAGTTGAAAACAAGCCTTCTCTGAGCATGCAGCATCCAGTGCTTACCACAGTGGAAAATCAAGACCCTGATTTTAAGGCGTCTTTGTCATGACTTAGTCATGGTTCAGGAAAGGTCTGCACGACATGTGTTACTGGGGTTTTTGTGTTATTTTCTATTCGACAGAAAGAGTTTCAGACCTCACAGTTGAATTATCCATCAAATTTTTAAAAATAATTATTAGACTTGCATAAAGAGGTGCATTACAACCCACACTCAGTCTCTGAAACACTTGCTTTTTCACTGGTTTCATGACTGGGCTGTATCCAAAGATGAAATGTCATTTTGGATGCTTTGGTTTCAGAGTGCAAAAGCCAGGTTCCCTCCTAGGACAGTGCCTTGGCTGTCTGTGTTAGCAGTCTGCAGATGGCACATTCAGGCTCACCTCTCCTGAGACACTCCCACCCCTCTCAGTGCACCTGCTGAAGGTAGCTTTGACTATTTAAAGGTTCCTGAAATGCTTATTAGCACTGTGGGCTGAGCCAGCTTGTGGAGAGTTAGAAAGAAAGCTGTGAACAGGGTGAGCTGAAAAAGAACCTGCTTGTGTCCAAAGAGGCTTAAATTCATTGTTAGCACAAATATAAGCAAGGATAAAGTTCCAGAATCTTTTGCAGGGCAGCTCACCCAACAATTATCAAAAGCATTGGGCAAACCAGCACAGCTAAGTCCATTTGCTGAAATGTTTTCCTTCTTTAGGCAGCTGTTCCTATGCAATGAGCTGTTTCTGAGTGATAGCCTTGATAAACTAATATACCTAATGACTCACCAGTATTTGCAGTCTTCTGTCTGGGAGAATATCAAATACATGTTTGCTGTAACTTAGTTTTATTGAGGTCTCAAAACACTGAAGTATTCAAACTAGCTTTGTGTAGGATGATATTCCATGTAGTTGTCTGTGTAAGGGAAGACACTGGATGCATGTGGGTCTGTGTCCACAGGTATCTCTGTGAATACCTCTCAAGAATCTGAAAAGCAAACCTCACCCTCAACTGCCTTGCTGAGTCCTGTTGAATAAGTGCCTGTTGCCTGCTACCAAATTGCCTGTAGCCTAGTGGTTACAGCTGAAGTAAAAAAATTATTTATTCAGCTTGCTTGGACATCTGGCAAAAATATCCATGTGGCATCATGCTATTTGTAGTCAAAATACCAGAGTAAAAGCTGTCTGCTGGTTTTGCTACCAAGTTGGAGGGTTTTTACCTGCCAAAACATACAGCAGTATGCTACTGAGGTAAAGTACTGAAATACTGGTATTAAGGGTCTTATAAGGATTTACAAGGCTATTATTTTCTTAATACTTACTGGTCACTAGTCACTGTATCAGTTGAAGATTGTTGAATATGAAAACCAAAAGAAAACTTCTCTACAGAGCTGTAAACTTCATACCATGAGATATACATCAGTTGCTGTAGCAACTTTAGTGAGTTGGCTACAGATCTGTAGCAGCTTGGTTAAGCACCCTTTCTGCATATTCACTAGTCTATTTTCAGAAAATATTTATTTTGCTTTGGGAATGATGCTTTGAAACTGTAGAAAGAATGAAGTTTTGGTGCCTACAGAAAGGACTCTGAGGGCTCCCCAGCAAACCTTTCTCTGTATACTGGGACACCTGAACACATGAAATCCTTATGTAAAATGAACGTGTTCTATCCCCTCTTAAAAAAAGCCAACAATTTTATCAGTCTAGCAAACAAGTACTTGCTGCTGGGGGGGCAGGGGGTGTGTCAGCTGGTGGTTCTTGCATAACAGCTTCTGAATATAAAGCTAGAGGCCAGGGTTAGGATGCAGCTGGAACAGGTTTGTGCAGCTGTGTGGAAGTGATATGTAATGGGACTTAGAAATATACAGGCAATAACAAAGAGATTTTTCTGAAGAGGACATACAAGCTCTTCGTGACAAAGGAGGCAATAGGAAAGGGAGAGCCTCTTAGTTATAACACAGAAAGGAGGAAAGGATTAGGATGGGCTGGAATGCAGAGCTTTCCTCTCACAGGAAACTGTACCATTTGGGAAAAATACTGATTTTCAATCAAATAGGGTTTTTTCCTACTGGAAGAACTGTTCCAAATATTTTCAAACTGCTCTAAGAAGAAAACAATGCTGATTAATTCTTCAACTTGATTTTTCTTTTAAGAGTGATAACCTGCTTCCCGGGTAGATGTCAAAGGCATGGATGTACCTACACTTGCCATAAAGTCGAGAGCACATGGTGTCCAGACAGGGGAGAACAGGGCCAAGCAAGTGGGACCTCAGCAGGATATCCTTGGCTTATCCCGTACTGCTGTGGTCTGATGCACCTTACACCCAAACAAACTGTAAATGATGGCCAAGACTAACTACCCAGACAACTCCTGGTACTCAGGCTAGCTTGTTTTACCCAGAGGGTTGATTGCTGCTGAGTTCCAATGATGCGCTGCTAATAAACGTGGGTAAGAACAGCACAGAAGCCAGATGAATGCCAAAGGAACTGATCCCTAGATTCCCCTGTGTGTGGATCTGACACTGTGTATTAGCAGCAGGGAAAATTGCAGGCTAGTCATTAATATTAACACAGATACTTTCTTCTATTTTTCCTGATATCAAGAACAAAAGTAGGATTAGGCTGTATTTTGTTTAATGACAGGGATGTTGATTTAGACCTCTGCTGTGTCAGTTCACATTTACCTCAGCAGGGAAGACTGCAGCGGGAGCCAGTGAGGTGCAAAATCTCTCTGGAATGCAATGCGGCAGCAATGCAATTGCACACCCCCCTCGCCCCTGACCTTCCACACAGGCAGGGAGAGCCTGGTGGCTTGGAGGAGGTGCTGCAGATATTATCGGTCACTGAGCTCCTGGAGCACCTGGACCAGGAGGCCAAAGCACTATGGAGTCTTTGTACTGGACTTTGACACAGCAGTGGATATCTTGGAGTAGAATGCAAATCTAGACAGTAAGATGTGAACAAATGAAAGACTTGCACATGAAAAACATGCACTTATTTTCACTGCAGCTTAGGTACATAAATACCTTCTGGATTTTCAAAACTTTTCTTAATGTGGCAAAGAAAATAACATTCATTTCCTTCTTCCAACAGTATGTAGCAATACAGATCTCTCCTGATCAGGTGATGTCCTTTGGTGGCTCCATGGACCCTTGTGCTATGTGCTTTCTCTACAGCATTGGAAAGATAGGGGAGCAGGAGAACAAGGTCTACTCCAAATTGCTTTGTGAGCTGCTGAACAAACAGCTGAAAATACCATCTGACAGGTCAGCTCATACAGCAATTTGTCTGACATGACTTTCCACAGATTGTTAAAACTGTTCATCCCAGGCTGGTCCTTTGGTGTTCTCTATTAATGTGCTGATTGAAGAGGCTAAATGCCAAGTCAACTGAGCAACTCCCCAGCTAAAAAGAAGAAAGAAGCAATTGCATGAGCTGCAATGCTGACGTCCAGAAGCTGCAGAATTCCTTGGTTAGAATGATGTAGGTTCAGGTACTGTATGTGCCAGAGATATCATGTGCAAAAGACCAGGGACAGACACAATAACTCAATGTTATTATATTGATAACTCAAGTCACATGTACCAACACTACTACTGCCCATGGGGTACAAGTGGAAGCGTATTCCAAGAGCTTTCACTTACATAAAGCATTTCTAGTCCTTTCCCTGAAGATACGTCAGTCTGCTCCAGAAATCACTGTAAATAAAATACGGAATCCTGACAGCTTCTTAAACCAAGAAGTAGAAAAACACTAGGAACTCCAGAATGCAAGTAGGTGAGGCATTAAAAGGGGCAGGAGGAAGGGAGTGTAAGGCCTGAGAAGCATAAAGCCCTAGGGGAGAGTCTGCAGTGTGGCTGTGTCCTGACCAGCCTGCAGCACTCTGCTCCCAGCAGCTAATTGTGCCTGTCTTCCCTTCCAGGATCTACATCAGCTTCTTTGACATCAGTCCTGGCAACGTAGGCTGGAATAACACCATCTTTGCTTGAGGTGCCCTGGGGTGGTAACAGCTTATTACTGAACCCTCATCGTGGTTTCAGAACTGCAGTTCTAGTCACCTTCTGGTATCTGCCAAATGCAAAAAGCATTAGTACCTTAGTCGCTGCCACCCACTTCTGCTTAGCATCTTGCCTGCTGCTTAAATAAAAGTAAAAATGCAGCAGAAACCTTATGACTGAGACCTTCTTATTACTCTGAGAAGACCTGCAGTTGAGATGGAGGGTGCCTTCTCAAAATACTCCTAACAGAAGCTTTTTTTTCAAAAAAAGTTCAGTCACATGTGAAGATGAACACTTCATTTGCCTTTGCCCTGTCCATGCTCCAGAGCCAAATTTCAAGAGAACTATCTTGATCTATTTTCAAGATATATTTAAGTCAATAAATGTGGCTATAAATGTTGCATATGGATCTCCCCCTCAAAGGAGGAAAGACATGACTCTTATTTGAAAGGGATGGATTGAAGTCCAGGTCCTCTTTAGGCCTAACACTACAGGGATATCTAGCTGGTTAGCAGAAAAACTTGTGCTGTGTCCCAGAGCTCAGTATAGGCAGAGGGAGTGAGTGGAAAAAACCACTGTTCGCTGTTGTGCCTTCCCCTTTTCATCCACTGAGCAATTTGTAGTGACAGTGAAGATTAGAGCACAGCTCAGAATGAGGCAGAGGCACAGCAAGCCAGAGTAAGCCATTCCTAGGGACTGAAGTGGTGAATTAATTATGAAAGGAAGATTTGCATATAAATATTTATTATTTAAGCCCTTGGTCAGATAAGATCATTTGCTTCCAAAGTGAAATAAAAGATTGAGTAGAGATGTTTCCTGAAATTCTATAGTTAAATGCATTGTGACTTTTTTCTGGAAGAGCAAATTTTATCACACCCCTGTTCTTAACTCCATTGTTAACATTGTATTTTGTCCCTACCACAGCTTTGCTTTGCAGCCAAAGAGTTTAAATACAGACCTGCACCTCAACCTACAAAAATGCTTTGTTGGGATGACAAATGGAAGCTGCTTTGGTGAAAGATTCTTTATTAGTTAGGGAGGCAAAAGAGAATGAAATTGCAGATATCTCTCCGTTGTGTGGCAGTATAGCCAGGGGCTGCCACTCTGGGCCCGGCAGGCCACAGAGCAAGCACACCAGTGATGATGTTGCTCTCAAGATTTTCTCCCTGCAGAGGTAGAATTCCCACCCTACTTCCATGCAACAAATCTGGGAGGCAAGCAGATGAGAGGAATAAGTGGGACTATGCAATGGCAGGGAGCTGGGGATATGAAAGGGAGGAAACTTAATCAGTTCTTAGCCGCTCTTCTTAAGCACTGTTAATCACTGAAAAAGGAAGTGCTCCAGTTCTCAGCATTATAACCTGTGTCACTCCAAAGCATTCCCATCTAACATCATCCCCTACTCCTCATTCAGGGCTATGTGTGCTCACATGTGTAACATGTACATATGGTCAAGCTCCCTTGCAGCAGCAGTGCCCGATTCCTGTGTGTGAAATGTCTGGGTGGAGAGAGCTCCGGGCCTGATCCTCTTTAGACTTCCTGTGAGTCATTTCGTGCAGCAGAGCAGCGCTGCCGCCGTCGAGGCAGGCAAGAGTCAGGGTGGGGAGCTGTGCCCTGGCAGCCTACGTGCATCACATCACACAGCCCAGCATACGGCTCGGCTCTGCTGCCTCTAACCTCCGAACAGACACACACCAGCTCATTCCTAAGCAAAACAAAAATCACTTCTGCCTTTTTCCAGTAGAAAAATATTACGTGAAAATGGGGATGCTGAGGAGCAATAGGTAATTTTTAATTTAACTGAAATACATTTGAGAATAATGAATATACCAGCAAGGCAGATGCTTCTGCTTACACCGAGCTAAAGCTGTGCACACAGTTGAAACAAAGCCGGTACAAATGTCACTTTATTTTGCAAAAGAAAAAATTCCCGGAGCCAGGGCCAAGATCCCTTTTTGCAACTACCAAGCTAAGGCTTATAGTCTTCTCTGGCCCTGATCCTGCAGAGGCCAGTGGGAGTGCTACAGCGGTATCACATGCGCTGATACCAGGTTATGCATGAGCTGCCCAACGCAGCCGGACTCTGCACCAGGAAGGAGCCTGCAACAAACCCCCAGAAACTGTTCAGTGGCAGCAGCAAAGCCAAGGAATAACGGCGGAGCGAGGCAGACCAGAGGCCGAGAGCCTGCGGCGGGAAAGGGCTGCACGCCGCAGCGGCGGCTGCAGACCGCGGAACCGGTGTGGGTGTGTGTGACCCCGCCCCGCTCCCTCCCCTCCCTGCCGGGCGGGGCCGCTTTACGTCCTGTGCGGCCCCGCGCACTAAAAGCGCCGCCGACGCCTGCCCGTTCCACTGTGCAGGTCCCGCCGCTCGCTTACGCTCTCGTCGCTGGCCCCGTCGTCCCCTCCGCCGCCACCATGCCCATGTTCGCCATCTACACCAATGTCTGCAAGGACGCGGTGCCCGACAGCCTGTTGGGCGACCTCACCCAGCAGCTNGAGGGGAGCAGCTGCGGCACAACGCGGGGGCGGCCCCGCTGCTCTGGGGAAAGGAGCTTGTGCCCGTTCCACCCCGCGGCGCCGAGTCTCCCGATGCCCAGGCCCTGCCGGGAGCAGCAGCCGAGCGTGCAGGAGCGCGGCGCTCACGTAGCCGGGGACGTGCTGCGCCTGTGCTGGCGGTCGGGATTCGCAGCGGAGCCGCGCAGTGGCACGGACCCACCCGGGCAGAGGCTCGGATAGACCGAGCCTCCGGGCAGCTCTCGGCGGTTCAGCCGTCCGACACGGCCCCTCTTGAGCCGCACCGCAGCAGCCCCGAGAGCCGGACCCGATAAGACCGAATCTCTGCCGGGCTGTCCGTCAGGCCCGCCGTCTCGGTCCGTGATTTGGGGATGTGAGCCGCGGCACGCAGACACGGGTTTTGGGCCTTTATCTCGCTCCGCCCCGTGCGGTGGAGAGGCCGTGGCGCGCAGGAGTGCCCGTGTCGCCGGCGGCTTTGTGCACACACAACCGCGTTCCTAAAGCTGAGAGCCGGGCCGAGGGCCCCGCAGCCCCCAGGGCCGTGCCCCCCGTGGGGGCTGGAGGGCCTGGGCCTCCCCTGGCCCTAGGAAGTGAGCAGAGGGCAGCACTGAAGAGCTGCCTGACCCCAATACGACTGCCCTGTTTAGAGCTGGTACCCAAAGCAAATTTTCGTCAGGAGAGGGCAGTTCAGATAGCCTGTAACTGAGTGTTTCCCTCCCGCAGTACATAGCTGTGCACATCATACCTGACCAGATGATGTCCTTTGGGGGCTCCACCGATCCCTGCGCACTCTGCAGCCTCTACAGCATTGGCAAAATAGGAGGGCAGCAGAACAAGACTTACACCAAGATGCTGTGTGATCTGATCTCGAAGCACTTGCATGTATCTGCCGACAGGTAAGGCTGGGACACAGTGTAACCATATTTATCCGGCTTTCTGAAACTGCTTTGAAAAGTTTACTTAAAAATACAAAAAGCTGGGAATAACTCCATGTGTTTTGGACAATACCAAGTGATTGCTTGTAGCATTTTTACGTCCACGTAAGAGTTTGGTGCCTGCTTCCTTCCCTGGAGAGTCCTCTGTTGAATAACTTTCTGCTCTGGGAGTGTGGAAAAACACCAGAGCACTGACAAGCTGCCCAGTGCGTCTTTTGCCTCTGAGGTGTGATGTCTTTTCCTCTGAAAAGGTGAAGCAAGGCTAAAAGCATGAGGAAGGAGCAGTAACAGGCTGGAGCTGAGAGACAAAAGTAGAAGCCAGCAGGCTCTGAACAGCTCTCCTGCAGGCTGCGAAGCCTCAGGAGAGGGTCTGTGTGCCAGCCATGAAGGATGGGAAGAACGTGGTGCCATGAGGGTTGGAAGGACATGCAGAGCCAGGCCTGAGGGCCTGCTTAACTGTCCAAGGCTGCCAGTCTGTGTGACAGGGTGAGGGACTGCAGCACTCAGAAACAAAAGGGGTTGATCTCCAGAAGTTCTTGACAGGCTGCTAAACAAAAGGTGTCTGGTGTCTGGACAGTCCCTGACTGCAGAAGAATTTGTATTTTAAAAGAAGAGAAAAACTACAATTTTGAGGACTATACTGAAATAGTGACTGTTTGGAGGCTTCACCAGATTTTTGGTAAAGATAAAGCTTGATGTTTTTTCAAGCAGAAGAATGCGAAGCACTGTCCTCTGTTGTGTTGTTATGACTTAAATAAATGAGTTAATAAGGTCATTGTTATTTCCTCCTTTACCTCTTCTGCAGGGTCTACATCAACTACTTTGACATGAATGCTGCCAACGTGGGCTGGAATGGCTCCACCTTTGCGTAGAGCTCTCCCGTCTGTCTGAAGAGGCTGTTCCTGGACCTCCCCTCACCCTGCCCTGTAGCAGAGACCACAGCACAAACGGCCCCGTGTTGCACTTTGTGCACTCTCACAGATTGATGGCTCCTTGCTAGTGTGTTTAAATATTGCTGCTTCAACATTCCTCTGTTTTCTCTGTGTAGAAAACAAATAAAGATTTAGAAGTAAGCCGTGTGTTGTAGGCTTTGGCAGGTTGGGGATGGAGTTGGGCAATTGCTAACATGTCTGTTTTGCTCTGATCCTTAAGCAAACAAAAGGAGTGTTTTGGATTTGCCCATGTTTCTTAGACACAGCATTTCACGCTATGGTGGTGGTGGTGCTTGGGGGTGGTTCCTGACAGCACTCCAGTGATTTTTTTACCTTGCCGTGTCCCAGAGGCTGTAGGTGTCTTCTGGGCTGCTTGTTGCTCTGAGGTTTGTTTTTGGGTTGTGTCTGCCCTTGTCACGGTGGAAGCAGTCCTTGGACTAGCCCTGTGCCTGCTGCTTCAGGGCATCTTTCCTCTGAGGATGTACCACCTGTGTGTGGCCAAACAAGGAAGGGGTGCTTTTGCTCGCTGAGGGGAAATGCTGTTATCCACATTGCTCACACTGCCCGCTCCAGGCAGCGGGGAGGGCCCTCAGTGCTGCGGAAGCTCTGTAGGGGCCTGCAGCGCTGTGGGACGCTTCAGCGTGTTCTGCCAGCCTATCCCACACTGATGCTGTGCCCTCTCTCAGCGTGTCCCGCACTGATGCTGTGCCGTGCCAGCCTGTCCCACGCTGGCGCAGCTCTCTTTCTCGCACCGTCCCGCACTGAGGCTCCCCGGGGCTGGGGTTCCCACCGCCCCCCTCAGCGCTTTCCCGCCCTCCCCTCAGGGTCCCCGCGGCGCGCGCACGGCGCTGCCCACACACCACCCTCCCCCGGCAGGGGGCGCCCGCCCCGCGCCTTCTGGAGTCCTCGGCCTCGCGGGGCGTGATGACGTCATCTCGGTGCGCGCGGGTGGCGCGGCGTGGTCATGGCGCTGTTCTGCATCAACAGGTACCGCCCAAGAAGCCCCGCTCCTGCTCCTGCTCCCAGTCCCAGTCCCGGACTCTGTCCCTGACCCTGCCCCGGGCGCTGCCTCAACCTCGGGCCAGGGCTGTCTCTCCGGAGGTGTGAGGGGGCGGACGGGTGGCTCGTGCCTGAGGGGGTTTGTCTGGGCTGTTTCAGGTACGGCGGGGAGGACGAGCAGGAGGAGGAGGCTGAGGCGGAGGACCGGGCGCGGGTCCTGCTGGAGCGGCTGCAGCAGCAGGCGAGGGCCCGGCAGCTGAAGAAGCAGCGAGAGGCGCAGGCCCAGGGAAGGGAGGGCCCAGGGGACGCGGGGCTGAGCCCCGGGGGTGAGCCCGGCGAAGGAAAAGGAAAGAGGAAGAGGAAGAGTGAAGAGCAGCCCAGTGCTCAAGGACAGAAGAAGCTAAAGACAAAACAACAGCCCCGTAGCTCTTCGGAGGAAAGGGCTGGTTCTGAGGAGGCAGCAGATGGCAGCAGCCCCGCGAAGAAGAAGAAAGCAAATAGACGAAAATCGAAAGTGCAGCAAGAGAGGACTGAAGCAGGTAAGGATAAAGTGAGGTTGTAGGATTTCAGTTCATTGTGGTTGGCAGTTTCCACAGAAGGTGGACACAAGTTGCTCTTGGAATACTTTGCTCAGTTCACCTGATTTTGTTTTCATCTTCTAATATGTTCCCAATTTCTTTTTTTTGACGGAAGGCCCCGTATTGCAAAGTTCGAGGGTCAGTTTAGTGTAAGGGGAGGAGGGAAGCATGTCACATCACCTCAGTCTTGTCGTGTCTATACCAAAAAAGAAACGTTTGGCTCTTGCACTTGGATTTAGGGAAAAAAAGCTTGCAAGTTGTTGCTTAAGTCCTGTGTTGTAATATTGCTTACATCCCTTTCCTGTGGCATGTTCTGACCTGTAGGTTTGTATTGCTCTTACCCAAATTCCAGATTCTGGAGAATACATCAAAGAACAGGAAAACAGAAACAACTTTGGAAATAAGTCTAATAAAAGGAAGAAGACAGATGAGGAAACACGAAGAGATGAAACAGAGAAGAGGGAGAACAATGAAAAAGTTGAAGGAAATCAAAGTACAAAGGAAGAGCTGCCCTTAGCAGCCTCAGGGGAAGAGGCAAATTGTCCACCCTCCAGTATGATGATTCTCGGAGACTATGATGCAAAGCCAGTGCAGAAGGTAGCTTGATTGAATTTTGATGATGGTTAGGAAAAAAACATGCTTCTTATGAGTTTATTTTACATATGGTATTGCCATATTCTCCTTTCCCTCACCTCAGGTTCAGCCCTTCTTACCACAGTGGCTTGCTCAACCCAAACGAGTGCACAAACGCATCAAAGATAATCTGTGTCCAATCAGAGATGTCCCAGGAATCCATCCCCGGCTGTTGAAAAAGCTGCAAATGAATGGAGTAGACTCCTTTTTTCCAGGTACCTTGATACTGCTTTTGTTTCTTTCTAAAGGGACTTAAAAAGTTCCTGCAGTCTGCTGCTGTATATTTCGTCAGTGAAATAAAATATGGGACGAAATTTAATGCATAAAAGTGATTGTACCAGATTTAACCTTTCTTTCTCAAAGCATTGTGTAGGCTGAGTAAAAGTCTGTTACCTACTCAGAAATACAGCTCGAAGTAATGGCTCAGAGCTGCCCAGAGAGGGAAGTCTTAACTTGTGTCCTCACATTTTTCCTCCTTATGCCAAGCTTGTGTTTTAGCTCCTTACTTTCCACCATCTCTGGTGCTGATCAGATCTGGGAACTCATTCAGCTTATTAAAGCACCAGAAAAACATACAAAAAACCAAAAAAATGTGTTTGTTTTCCATTATTTTGCCAGTTTTGCAAACAAGCGCAATAAATGTTGGCTCTTAAACAAGCAGAAAGGAAAGCTGGATGCAAGGATAAGGATAGAGGGTGACCTTCAGTGCAGCTGAGCCTGGAGGCTTAGGCTGTGTCAGAGGCCTCTCAGGGTTATGTTGGGAAGCCAATTCACATTTTCTCATTTAAAAAATGCTTTTGTATGACATTTTCAGTTATTAGTGAGTTCATTAACCATCTGGTTTATGTTCATTTCTGGTTTTGCTCAGTCCAGGCCGAGGTGATTCCTGCCATTCTCCAGAGTGCCTCCAATGGGTATCTGATGGGGCGGGGGGGATACCGCCCCAAGGACATCTGTGTCTCAGCACCCACAGGCAGTGGGAAGACCCTGTCTTTTGTCATACCCATTGTACAGGTGAGTTTATCCTCAGGGAAGTATCTGTGGGGGAAATGCTGGGGTTGCTTTTGTTCAAGCAAAACCTGAACTTAGAAGTAGGTTAAAAAGCCAAGGAATTTGTGGACATAAGGCAGCAGATTTTCAGCTCAGAGCTGTCTGAGGGAGCTTCTTGTCAAGCATCCCACTCCTTTTCTCAGACAGCCCGCACAGCATGAGGAGTTGGGAGGGTGGAGGGAGAAAAATGGAAACATAAAACTGTGAGAGTGTGTCAAGGCCATCTCTTCTCGCTAAGTTAGGTGCCAGAACCCCATTCTCCCGCTTTCAGGGACTCATTTTGCTTTTATTTTGGCAGGTTCTGTTAGATCGGGTGGTTTGCCATGTACGAGCCCTGGTTGTTCTTCCCACCAAAGAACTGGCACAACAGGTATGTGGCTCTTCACCACCTCTGAGCAGAGCTGGGCTGAGGGACAGGCTGGTGCAGCCAGTACTTTGGCTGTTCTGTGGTGCAGGCTGAAGACCTGCCAGTGGGTTTGATGCTGTTCATGTAATGGAAAGTATTTATTGCAACTGATACTGTGGCAGCTGACAAAGCCCATCTCTTTGCAGGTGAGTAAAGTGTTCAACGTTTACACTGACGGGACAGGTCTGAAGGTCGTTTTGATTACTGGCCAGAAATCTTTTGCAAAGGAGCAGGAGATGCTTGTCCAGAAAAAGTAGGTTAAAAGGTATTTTGATAAGGTTTATAGAGTTTGCAAGCCAATTAATCTCATTAAGCAGGGGTCAAAATACAGTCTATTGCAGCACACCATCAGATTTTGGATAGTGGATTTATACGCTGGACTCTGGTGGTTCTGTCTTTGTCATAGTGCCTGTTACTACCCCTGTTTTGTGATTGTAATGTTTTACTAGATTTTTGGGGTTCTTTTTCAGCAGATATTCAGAATGTGAATGTCAGCCGTATACCCATAGGTACATATGACTCTGGGATTTTGCTGCAATTAAACTTTTTTAAAGAGCAATGAAGAATGACACTTTCTGTTTAAAATGAGGCAGCACAGTGGAGCCCAGTGTTCGGTGTCCACCACTGCCCCTGCATGCTCTCCAGTGTCAAGTCCACATGTGAATTTTGCTATTTCTGTTAACTGAGTGGTAGGAAGACCTTAAGGTCTGCTCCTTAAGGTCTCTGCTACAGGCTGCGTGGTGAAGAGAGAGACTTACTGACGGGCTGCTTGTCCTTTCAGAGTGACAGGCTACTGCAGCCTGGCTGACATTGTTGTGGCCACACCCGGGAGGCTCACGGATCACATTAACCAGACCCCAGGCTTCAGCCTGACACAGCTTCGCTTCCTGGTGAGTCACATCCACACATCTCCCATCTGAGTGCAGTGTCTGCTACAGCAGTAATTCCTGCTTTCTTCTTGTGTGGAACATAAATACATCTCTGTTGGAACTGTTGTGTGGGCCTGTCTATGCTCCAGATTGTGGAGGCAGCAGTCACAAGATGAGATGTTTTATTCCAACTCATGACACCCAAGCATCCACCCACTTCCCCTTTTCTCTTAGGCTCTTGCAAATTCAGAGTAAGGATGGGAAAAGAAAGCAATTCTCTTGATGAGAACCTTCGCATTATTTTACCTTCTGGCTCACTGGTTACAGATACAAAGGAAAATAAAAGCTCCCAGTATTTAACCAGTGGTGGTTTTCATCCTTCTGAATTCAGATCGTAGATGAAGCTGACCGTATGATTGATGACATGCACCAGAACTGTCTGAACCAAATTGTCAAAGCTGCATTCCAAGTAGAAAATTACTCTGGCTCCAACATGCTTTTTCAGAGGACCAAACCAGGGCCTATAACAGCAGCCAGGTAAGTTGCAGAGTGCATTTCTTTGAACTGATAGTGTGGACACCAGCACCTGGATGTCACTGCCCTGCTCCACTGTACACTCCCACACAGACTCTCAAAGCTTCATTCTTCTGAGGAATGTCTACCAAAATAAGGCAGTGAACAGCTGATGCCAGAGGATGTCCTCCAGACTAAGTATTGTATTCTGCAGGCTTTCCTTATTTAGACTAAAGGAGCATCAAAAGAATGCACAAATATTGCAATCTGTGATGCATTTGCACAGTAATTATAGTAATGCCCTCTGGCAAAGCTGAGTAATGGATTTGGAGGAAAACTCTTGCAATTAACTATCTGCAGATGCTTGTTTTGTACAGCAGTGGTAGAGATGTGTCAGACTGACATGAATGGCCAAGGAAGGACATGACTAGAATGAGGACAGGGGTAACCAGAGTGCAGGGACTTGTGTAGGAGTAACGGACTGGGGTCGTGCACTTGACTGAGAATGCTCAACAGTTCTGTCTGTGAACTCCACCATAAAACAAGGGTGGAAAAGAACCTATAGGAAAAGCTCAGGGCAGGAAAACAGCATCAAAGAGCATTCATTGCTTCCCGTATATTATCTGAAGGCACCTAGGGTGAAACTCCTTTGCCCCATCCTCAAGGCCCAGTTTCTGTGTGCTGTTTCTTTCAGTTCCTGCTCTCCTCAGATACCCTTACAGAAACTGCTGTTTTCAGCCACACTGACCCAGGACCCAGAGAAATTGCAGCAGCTGGATTTATTCCAGCCTCGCCTCTTCACATCTGTGTATTCCGAGAAGAATAGAGATGGAACAGAAACTGAACAAGATACTAATAATAAATACACACTCCCTGAGGGGCTATCGGTATGATGTTAATTCTTTTGAATAAGTTATACTTGAAGATTTGTTTAATTCTGAACTATCTAGCTGTGGTTTCACCCTGAAACAAGTATGTCTTCACTGTGTTTTCTTGCAAAAGTGGCTTTGGGAGTATGTATGACCCAGAGAGCTCTACCTTTGCACATTTGTTTTCTCATTCCATAATGTTCATTTGGTTAAGACTGGATTGTTTTTTTAATTAATTTCTCTTCATGTGTAATTAAGTTCACTAGCAACAGGGATTGGAAATATGAAGTCATAATAGTGTAGTAGCACCTATCAATTGTCCGTATGTCTAACATTCATTTCAAGACATGTATTCTAATCAAGACATTTCGGGACAGGGCAGCCTGTAGACAGGAAGGCAGTGCATGTTGTTACTTGCCATGGAGAAATATGGGTATTAGAACAACTCAGGTTTCCTGTCTCCACTTGTGTTGTATCTTGCCAGCCTGATATTCTTAAGGGGATGGTGGCATTGTGGGCTCTGGTTTTGCTGCTATTATTCAGTTGTAAAACATCCAAGCCTGTGTAGGTCATGGACAGGTAGTGGGTTTCAGGGACGATAGTCTTGGCAAGAAGTAATTTTTCTCCCTAAACTCCTTCCCTGTTGACTGCAGCAATGTTACGTGCCTTGTGACCTGAATTCCAAGCCTTTGCTCCTCTTATATTTCATGCTGAAAATGAAATTCACCCGCGTGCTGTGCTTTACCAACTCCAGGGAAGCCTCTCACAGGTAAACATTAATGAGATCAGTATCATAGGTATCTGTCAAGGCATGCTACAGAGGTAAGGAAGTGACAGTTTCTCTCCTGTTTACCTGCAGGTTGTTCCTGCTGGTTCAAGCCTTTGGTGGAGTCACGGTGGCGGAGTTTTCTTCTCGGTTACCTCCAAATGAGAGACAGAGAACCATGAAGGAGTTTGAACAAGGAAAAATACAACTGTGAGCATCTTAAACTAGTTTCCTATATGTTTTCCAGCATAGGCTCTTTCCACTGTAAACAGCTAAATAGAGCAAGGGACACAGTTATGTGGGGTCTTCTGAAACAGAGCATGCAGGAGTCTGCTGCAGAATGGGTGTGAGACTTGGACTTGTGACTCTGAATTGTTTATCCTGCATGTAACTCAGCCTGTTCTAATCTAGCTGCAATCTGAATTTCTATGTGTTGTTTCATAACAAGCAGTAAATACAAATGTTTGTTCATAGAGTTGCTCAAAACACCAGGTTTGCAAATAGGGAGTTAAATGTTTGTGCTGGGAGTTAAATGTTTGGTATTTGTAGGGAGGAAATGGATGTTGGTGCTAAAACTATATTTAGTGTTAGAGCTTCCTACCAAAGCAATCCCTGCTCAGACTGGCGTACAGGTCTGCTTCTATCCATGTGTTTGATTTGCATTGTGGTTTTGGTAGCTGTATGAGATTGTATCTGTGGAATGTCTCTAAGGAAAAAGTAAATACTTTTTTCCTGGATGTTCTTTTTATCCAAACCTGGTGTATAAATTCCTTCTTGACTACTGGAATTTCTCACCTCACTATCTGTGTTCCATGCTTTTATGGAATGTTCAGATACCTTAGAAGTTTGCAACCTCCAGTGTGCTGGCAGCTGTCTGGCATGGTTGGAGAACCTGGAAACACACAGTAACTTTTCATGCTCAGCAGAGGGTGACAGGCCTGAGAGACTTACTGGAGGTCTGTGGGCAGCTAATAAGGCCAGTGGCAATATGGAGTGACTTGCAGTGCTGCTGCCAGACTTAGAGGCGCAGGCTGACTGTCCAGTTGGAACCAAGATTAACAAGAGTTGTGCTGCATTCACGTGTGTTTTACTTGTGTGTGCAGTGCCTGAGATGTTACCTGAAAATGACTATATATACATTTACAACCAGGTTAATCAGCACAGATGCCACAGCCCGAGGGATTGATGTTAAAGGAGTGAAGTATGTGATAAATTATGATGCACCACAGTTCATCAGGACGTACATTCACCGGTAAGACAACAGGAAGAAAAGGAAGGTGTCTAAGCTTTGCTTGCTTTGAAATATTTAGCAGAGGTGACATGCACTTAAAACGGCTTTTAGCTTTTATTTTTACTTTAATAGGCAAATAGCTTTCTAACAAAAATTAAGCCCATAGCATTGCTTGGAATCAGACTTTCTTAAAACTGGAGAATTCAAGCATCAGAATCTTGGAGTTGATAATGGCAGTGACTATGGGGCTAAACTGACTTGAAGCTACTTTCTCTGTTTTCAGGGTTGGAAGAACAGCTCGTGCAGGAGAAGCAGGTGTGGCTTTCAGCTTGGTCCTTAGAATTCAGGTATGTCTGGCAGGGGATTCATTTGATAAGGATGTATTCAGGGGCATAAGGAACATAAAGTTCATACTACTTGCCACCTTTTCCAGTCGGCTGACCTAGTGCTTGGAAACTTCAATTATTTCCTGACTAAGCAGCATGTTCCAAAATGTGCTCATTTTCTGGCTGATAGGCAGAGGGCTGTCTCACCTGCAGTGTCCGTTTTGTTGTGCAGGAGCGGCGGTTTCTGCGGATGTTGAGGGATGCTGGCATCCAGGATATAAAGAAACACCCAGTGAAGGGCAACTCATTGAAGCCATTGGTGCAGCAATATGAGGGAGCTCTGTGTAAGCTTGAGAAGACAGTCAAGGTAATTGAAATGGGGAAGAAAATAAAAAATCAAACTGCAACTTGCACAGTTTATTGCAATACATGCTTAGCACAGGTATTAGCGTCCAGGATGCTTTTCTTTGTCTGAGACAGTACCATTTCAGTGTGAAGGCAACATTTGTGGGTGCATCGCTATGGAATACTCAGAAAGGGTGGGGAGGGGAGAAAGGTTTTCTGTCAAAGTTAGGCAGCATTCCTGGAGGGGTTTAAAAGATGTGTAGATGTGGCACTTGGGAACGTGGTTTAGTGGTGGGTTTGGCAGTGCCAGGTAAATGGTTGGAGTCAATGGTCTCAAGGGTCTTTTTCAATCAAAACAATTCTGATTTTTGGTGGGCTTTTTCTATTCTGCCCTTCTCTTTACCTCTGTAGCTGGGATTTTGACAGCTACCCAGAGGACTGCAAGCAAAATACAGAGATTAAACCTTTTGTCATTAGAGTTAAAGACTGTAGTGTACAGCTATGCTGACTAGAAGTTGGGTATCCCAAGCCAGTAAAGAATTATCTACAGGCCCTGTTTTATACACCAGTTTGAAGTCAAGAGCTTTGAGACAAAAGCAGGGTAGCACTCACCTTGCCAGATGGGTGGACTAGGGATCCTTAAAAGACTTTGTGCTGCATGATTTGGGAAAGTGTTCTGCTCTCTAATTTGAGAACTCCTCATAAACACCTGCCCTTGAAAAATGATGATTTTGAGTGTAGGCTAGGAATGTTTGAGAATGGGGGCAGAAAGGATTATTAAATGGTCCTATTCGTCCCTGAAGTCCCTTCTGTGTGACTCTGAGACAGGGGCATCTTCAGTCACCTTCTCAACTTTATTTTGAACAGAACGAGCGAGCGCAGAAACGAGCCTGAGCGAATGGAAGCTGAGATGGCTGATGTGGCACTGAAGCTGCCGAGTGGGACAGGACATGGACTGTTCTCCAGCACAGCAGTGCTGAGTCGTGGTCCCTGAATGGTTGTTTCCTCAACCTTATCATGTCTGAAGTCAGCTATTACAGGCCTTGTTCCTCTTTCAAAGACACTGTGAACAGAGTTCAGTACTGGTTTAAAAAAAAAGATAAATTTTGAGATACAGGTTGTCTTTAAGAGGACTTTGCATCGTATCCTGCTGGCATTTGTAGAATTACCACTGACTCTTGAGCACAGCCTGATGGAACTGCTGTTCTCCAGTGGTGAGGGCTGGGCCCTCACTTCTGCACTGGGACAATGATTCTTTCTGTCTGCAAATGCATAAACACCTGTGCAGTGCCTGTAGCAGAAATGTGTTTGAAGAGCTGCTCTAGGCTGCGGTGACTCCAACTTTTAAATAAATATTATATATATTTTTAAAACAATGTCTAATAAAGATTCCTGGGCTCAGGAATTGGACTTGATGATCCTTGTGGGTCCCTTNTCTGAGACAGGGGCATCTTCAGTCACCTTCTCAACTTTATTTTGAACAGAACGAGCGAGCGCAGAAACGAGCCTGAGCGAATGGAAGCTGAGATGGCTGATGTGGCACTGAAGCTGCCGAGTGGGACAGGACATGGACTGTTCTCCAGCACAGCAGTGCTGAGTCGTGGTCCCTGAATGGTTGTTTCCTCAACCTTATCATGTCTGAAGTCAGCTATTACAGGCCTTGTTCCTCTTTCAAAGACACTGTGAACAGAGTTCAGTACTGGTTTAAAAAAAAAGATAAATTTTGAGATACAGGTTGTCTTTAAGAGGACTTTGCATCGTATCCTGCTGGCATTTGTAGAATTACCACTGACTCTTGAGCACAGCCTGATGGAACTGCTGTTCTCCAGTGGTGAGGGCTGGGCCCTCACTTCTGCACTGGGACAATGATTCTTTCTGTCTGCAAATGCATAAACACCTGTGCAGTGCCTGTAGCAGAAATGTGTTTGAAGAGCTGCTCTAGGCTGCGGTGACTCCAACTTTTAAATAAATATTATATATATTTTTAAAACAATGTCTAATAAAGATTCCTGGGCTCAGGAATTGGACTTGATGATCCTTGTGGGTCCCTTCCAACTCAGGATATTTTATGATTAGAGATGGAGATATTGTTAAAAGGACTTTTCACTGTTACAGTGTTGTGCCTTGTCCTTTTCTTGCCTATGTTGTTTCCTTCCAACGTTCTGTACCAGAGGTAACAGCAGGTATTATTAAGTGTTAGGTTGGTGTTAATGCAGACTGAAATGTCTGATGTCTAATGTGAATGTCCTGGAGCCAGCTAGTGTCACTGCAAGCCATAAGTCTGTATTTGACACATGCCATGGTATTTTTAGCTGCCCTGGCACAGAAGGCTTAGAGCTGCCATGTAGCTGTGGCCTGCAACAACTCTCCAAGGGTTGCTTTTCCTTCAGCAGGAATGGCTCCAGCTCTGGCTTATTGTTTTGTGCAGCAAAATAAATATACGCAAGCATTAGCAATACATAATTGAAAGCTGGGAATCTTGAAGGAATGGGTTTTGGGAAAGGTGGTTGAATCTTGTGAAGATAGGAGCAAGGCTGTTTTATAGCAATGAAGCAGTGTGTGTTTTCCTACTGTGACTGCTTGCTCTCCAGTTGTTTTTCCATGGCACGGGTGTCTGGTCTGGTGCTGGAGTCACAGGAATGGAAAGTCCTCTTGTGCAAGAGCTGTGAGCTCCCACGGGCAAAACCAGGATCTGCCTCTTAAGCACCCACGTCCCTTCAGCCGAGCTATGGTTTCTTTATCATTAAGGGATTAAGGGCAGCTATTGGGACAAACCAGAGATCAGATGTAAGGTGGCAGAGGCCAGTTGAGACTGAGTGCCACGCCCGTGTCCCGTGAGTTAGGCACGGCCCCGGAGTGGCGGAGTGCAGGGCGCTGTCGCCCCGCCCCGGGCGGGGCGGGCCGGGACGGGCCGGGACTTGAAGCCGGCAGCAGCGGNNNCTTCGAGTTCAAGCGCGTGCAGCTGGCTAAGGGTGAGCGGGGCCCGGGGGCGGCGGGTGGGGGACCCCTGTGCCCCGGGCAGTCCCAGCCCCTCGGTCAGTGGGTGCCCCGCTGCTCCCCGCGCCGGCACCCCGGCTCCCTTCGCCACTCCCTGGGGAGATGCTCGATTGCAGCCCGCGGGTGGAAGGAAGTGGGTTACTCACCATCCCCGTCAGTGCCAGATGCTGAGAGAGGGTGGGGTGGCCCTTCAGCTGCAGAGGGTTCCTGGTGCCTACACAAAAACAACACTTAATTCTCCAATGCAACCCTGTTTTTAAAGTACTGATCTCAGTGCCTGTGCTCCTCCGCAGCAAACAGGACACTGCAAAGGCATGTGATATCTTTGAAATCGGCCCCACCCCAGCAGAAAATGGGTCTCTGATAAAAGAGACGCTTTTCTAAGAAGTGCTCAGGATGTGCCAGGTCTGGTGTGCCAGGTCTGAGGCATTCCCCATCTAGATGGGAAACAAAAAGCTGCAGAGATGGAACACTCACATATGGGCGAGGACAGCTGAAGTGTGTGGTTCTTGTTCAGTAATTCAACTTAGAAAACTTTTTGCTCTGGTAAGCAGCAGCACTTGTTGCAGAACAGCTCTTCTCCTCTTGGCAGGGGTTAACACCCCCTTGGGAGGCTCCTCGTGCACCAGTTCGCTGAGCTGTCCCCATGTGTAGGTAGGGCAGGGCAGGGGTAGGGCTGCCCCTCTGGGGCTTCCACTGGGTCAAGCAGTTTGTGGTCAGGGTATTTTGAGAAGGTTGAGGACCAGCTTGCGAAGGCTGTGGAGCAAGGCAGTGCAGCTGCCAGTAATCTGAACACTGAAAAATGAAGAAGGGAGGTGGTTTAGTTGGGTTAAAACCAACTGATAACTGTCCAAAGGGTATCGTGTGTTTTTACCAAAGGAGGCCCAAAGATCTGTATCTTCTTTCTTTGTAACTGAAGCTGGTAAAAGCTATCATTCAACTTTTCCAGAGATGATCTGGATTTGAAATTAAGGTAATGTGTTGGGCATAAAAAGGCCTCAGTAAGTAATGCTTAAAAACAATGAAAGATGAGAAGGCTCCTGGAGCTGAAATTGATAAAAGAACAAAAGAGGCTCCAACTTGAGACAAACCTCAGACGTGCTGTGGTTGAGTTTTTGGGTGTTCCCCTGTACACCTTAGCTGCATGTTGGTTGTACCTTACTGTGGCTTTCCTCCCACTTGTCTCATAGCAAAAATTTTTGCAATTGTTTGTAGCTGGGGGCTGGCTCATCTTGTGTCCTTCCCCTTCTCTCCCAATAAATGAACTGTTGTGGTGAGACACTGGAGCAAAGGAGAGGAGACTGGCAGCCAAGGAATGAGAGCACCAAAGAGAATGGAACAACTGAAATGCCAGTACAGGGGAAGTGAGAGGAAGTAAGGTGAATTAAATCACAGATTCCAGTGTTCTGTGCCCCTTGGCAACAGTGCCTGCTTTTGGCCAGTGAATTTAAGGTGGGTGATTTGGGTGCATCTCATCCCATCCCTGCAGAGCATGCACCTCCTGTGCCATGGGGAAGCTCTCCAGGCACCTGCACTGGGCACCACAGTGGGGGAGGCCTCACTGCACTGGTACCTGTCACTGCACAGTTTGTAAGGACAAGGTGACGGAACTGATACTCAGAATTGAGGTGGTGAGTTAAATGTGATGCCCCAGAAAAGCTCTTGGGCCCCCAGTAGGGCAGGTGTCAATGAAAGGGGTAGAAAGAGTGAGACTGGATAGGAATCACATAACATTCAAAGGACACCCGAAGACCTGGAATCTGCACACTTAGTCTTTTTGAAAGGGGTAGGGGAGATGGGCTGCGAGCCAAGTGACAGGGGAATAGTCACAAATCAGGTTTGCCAAGTACTAGAAAAGCTAAATTTGCTCCCAGAGCATCTCCCCTGGTGCACAGGTTCTCAGATGGCTGACACAGCAGGACCTAACTAAGGTTAGTTACACATTAGAGAGGTTTGAATACCCAGGCAGCCACATGTGACTGAAGCAAGTGGCTGGAAAAGGCTGTCACAAACAAGTCACATAAAACAAGGCTTCTGGGACTGGTCTCAGACATAAGGGAGTACACTGAGACCTCAGATGAACAAAGCACCTTCTCCTATCAGGTTCACTTTGCCTCCCTTTCGGGGAGGACCTACAAGATAGCTTAAAAGCAACCTCAAATCCATATTTGCTCTGACAAAAGATATGCAAAATGCACAGGAGCTAATTGAAAGATCTGTAATGAAGTACTTTATATGGAATCACAGGAATTTATTTTCATCTGTGGATTTTTAAAAGCGAGTTGAATATAGATTATTGTATCTTCCACAAAAAAAAAATTACCCCCTTTCTCACTGTCCTTGTTGTTCATGTTTCTGATAGTGAGATCCCTTTCCTCCAAGGTGCTTGCTGCTCCCTCTGGGTTTGTACAGGAGAGGTACCTCCAGGCACAAACTTGGAGTGGATAGAGCCCCAAGCTGTCAAGTGCTGTTGGTATGAAAGGACTCCTAACCATCCTGCCCTTGGTCAAGAGGTGGGTCTGGTATGCAGGCAATAAGCAAGTAAGCTGATACCATAGGGCTACCCCCCTACTCACCCTGCAGCACTTACTCATTGTTTATAAACTTGATACAAGACTCTATTTGTACAATCAAAACCAACTTGAAGCTAGACGGCTCCCACAAACTCCTCAGGTGTTTACAAACAGGTCCTGAGTATCCCGGCCAAGTAGAACTTCTCATTTCCCTCCTCAGGGCAGCACAAGACAGAGGAGTTCCGGAAGGTGAATGTCCTGATGAAGGTGCCTGCACTAAGGGATGGTTCTTTCACCTTAGCAGAGAGGTGAGGCTCAAATAAACTCAATCCCCTACTGCAGTATTGCTTATCCCAATGCTTGGATTGCCAGTGTACTGCTGGGACTCCAGTCCAGGCAGTTTTTTGTCTCCTTCCTATCCTGTGTTCCACTTGTACAAACCTGTGTTTCAAGAAAAGTTATTGTATGTAAGCAGTTTGAACAGCATTAAAAGTAGAAAAAGCTGCTGCTTGGAGCTACTTTGCTACTTTGTAAGCAGTGTTTCTGAGCTTAAATATCTTTCCACGTGTCCTTCTGCTCTCTGCCTGCAGCTGGGGGCTGTAGGTCAGTGCAGGAAATCTGACATAAAGCACCTGCTCCTGGATGGCCAGGCAACATGAAGCTCAGATTTGGTATAAACTCATTCTGCAGCTTCTATTTGCTCAAAAATGTTGATGGGGTAACTGTACCAGCAGACCACACCTGTCTCGCTGGGCAATTATCTCGCATCAGATAATTGCGGTCCACAAGCAGCTGGTTGAGCCAGCACAAACTCTCCCCTGCTGTGCCCTGCTGCACTTCTACCTGACTCCAATCAGGTTTGTGTGGCTGCTTGTCCAGCAGGGCAAAATTTGGGGGGAAAAGAAAGGATGAGGTGCTTTAATCTCAGATGATCAGCTTACCAGTCTGTCTTGCTCTCTGCGCAGCATTGCAATCCTCCTGTACTTGGTCCACAAATTCAAGACTCCTGATCACTGGTACCCATCTGACCTGCAAAAAAGGGCTAGGGTTGATGAATACCTGTCCTGGCAGCATGCCAACATCCGTGCGAAGGGGAGCAAGTTGTTCTTAATCAAGGTAAAACCATTATATATCAAAAATCAAGTTCTAAGAACTGTAAGTGAAATGGCCTGCCTGTGTGCAGGGCCTTTCCAAGCAAACGTACAAGGCAGATAACAGATAGGAACAAAACCAACTTGGCTGCTGAAGCGAGCCTAACTGAAGGTGCATAGATCCTTCATGCTGCAGCCAAAGGTCCAGAGCAAACACATCCTGGGTGAGCAGCTCCCACTAGACACAGCTCAGTGCTGGCTGCTCAGCTTCATGGAAAGTAACAACTCCCTCTGGAAAACAAGACGCAGTTGCTAGCAGATGATACAGTCTGCCCTTGAGAGGAGATTCTTGTGGTTGAATTTTCAGATTTCTAGGCAGCAGACAAGGAGAGGCAGGAAGTAATGACTGACATTAATGTTAACTTGGCAAGGTTGATGAGCAGTTCTGGTTGTTCTAATGCATGGCTGGTGAGGGATCCTCGGAAGGCAGTGAGAATGGGATGACTGGATTTGGAAGGAAACACATGAAAAGCAACTTGTTTCTTCTCCCTGCCAGGTGCTGCTGCCTCTCCTCACAGGCCAGCCACTTCCTCCAGAGAAACTGGCGTTTGCTACTGAGGAGCTGAACGTTGTCCTGAAGCAATTTGAGGAAAAGTTCTTGCAGGACAAGCCCTTCATTGCAGGCAGCGAGATCTCCCTGGCAGATGTCGTGGCACTGGTGGAGCTCATGCAGGTGAGCACAAACCCCAGCACTGCTGGATATGTGAGTCGGGCTGTGGGCAGGCCAGGCCAGGGAGTGGCTGCTGCACCCCCACCTCTGTAATGGCAGATCTTCCCTGGGGTTAAGTCTTATTCCTTTTTGACTTTGACCACAGTTAAGTTTGCCAGGGTACACCTACTTTGATGAAACATTTTCTATAGAAATATGGACCAAATTAATCAGGAAAGAAAGATAAATTACAAACTAGGCAGGAAAGTACAGATATTTGGAAGAGCTGTGTTGGTGTGCACGGACTTGCGTGTTCTGCGTTAGATTGTTCTTGGGTTAGCCATGGCAGAGCTCTTTGCTGCACGTCCCAAGAGACAGCAGCTGCTGAGGCTGTCACCACTTGCTTCCTATGACCTAAGAGCCAGAGATGAGCTCCACCTAACCTCATGACTGTCTGCTGCCTTGAGCCAGAAGCATATCCATCTTTCATTTTGTCCCATCCCTAGTAAATGCCGTGTTTGCCTCACTCCCGGGTGCTCTCTCTGTCTCTGCAGCCTGTGTGTGCTGGTTACGACCTGTTTGAGGAGAGGCCAAAGTTAACGGAGTGGCGCAGGCGGGTGGAAGAAGCTGTGGGGAAGCAGCTCTTCCAGGAAGCCCACAAAGAGATAATGAACATTAAGAACTTGACTGCTGATCAGTTTGCACCTGAGATGATGGAGAATTTCAAGCAGCAGCTCCTAAAGCAGGTCAGCCAGAATTAGAGGATAATGCTTTAATAAAATGGATTATTTTCTGAAGGCTTATTGTAGTCTTTCAATATTTCTTCTAAAAATCATACAGAAACACCATTCCACAAAATGCACTTCCCTTCATTCACAGCCTTTCTGCAACTTAGGGAAGAAATACACATCTTAGACTGCCACAAGCTGCTTTTCCCTCTTGTCCACTGCAGCATGGGAACTGTGGCCCTGTAGGCCTTTCTTTCATGCTCCAGCATCACTGGATCTGTTTGAGGGCTGAGGTGATTAAGTCTGTGTGGGAACGGGCAGTCAGAGCTGCCCTCCCATCTCTGTTCTGAGTTTTCCAGGCCAGAGCAAAGGTTTCCTGAGGGTATGGCAGAACTAGTGTGTCTGAAACAAGGAAAAATCATTGTAGTAGATGGTTTTCACTCCGCAAAGCAAAAACAGTCTGCTGGAAGATTTTTGCTCTTTAGGAAAGAGACAGATCAGGACCCAGCCCGCGGTGGAAACCCTGCCAGGGCTCTTGGAACACCTGGCCACTAGATGCTGCTGCGTCACCTGTGAGAGCAAAGGGACACAGTGCCCAGATGAAGGGAGCTGTGCTGGTACCCAGGGGGTGCCTCCAGCTTCTGGGAAGGATGGAATCAATAAAGCTCGCCCAGTGACTCATGCTACACTCTACAAAGAACATCCTGCACAGTGGAAAAAAACTGCTTTTCTTGGTCAAGCTGCTGCCAACCACACGGTCCCCTCTGCAAACTACATCAGTGCTCTGTCCCTTTCCCAGAGTGGTTTGTCAGCTCAACAGAAACCATTTCAACCGAGCGCTGTGGTGGCTGGGCTAGCACTGGTAGCAGAGGGAGTTGTGCTGGCCAGCCCTGGGTGAGCAGAGAGCTTGGTTCGTGAGCTGAGTAATGTCCCTAAGGTAGTTAACGCTCCACTGCTCTTCAGTCTCGTCAGATCCTCCATAAAGCCAATGGCTGTATTTGCCAGGTGTTGTAGCTCTGTTTGGATTTGGAAGGAAGTGGACATTGAGTCATCCTCAACACTTGTGCAGCACCCTTCATAACCTCTTGCCTGTGTCCTTTTGTGTCCCTCCTGCTTTTCTGTTCTCCTGTCCCTGTGACCTCCCATTTCCAGCTACAGGCCTCCATAAGGACGGTTCCAGCTTGCAGAATTGTTTTTCTCCCCTCCTTGTTAAGCTGTGGTTGTATCTGGAAGTCTGTCTCTGCTGCTGGTTGCACCATCCATGGCAAAGGCTGCACAGTATGCTGGGTGTAAGATGTCAAGTCGTCTGAATGCAAGTCAAGTTACTACAGTGCTCAGAAATGGTGAATGTAGCTGCTCAAAGTCCCACACATTCTTTCAGTTGGATTTACTGGTTTTGGGGAATGAGCCAGCTGGCTTTTCTGTTTGTTTCCTGAGTAAACCTGCCCTTTAGTGCAAAAGGCCACATGAACCACAGTTTGCAATGCACATGCCTGCAGCCTGGTCCCTTTACTTTCCATCCTTCCAACCTACACGAAATCCTTAATGTCAGTGGTGAAAAGGAACATTTGCCCTCAAACTCTCTCAGTGCTGACGCATGCAGGGATATTTGTCTTCTTACCTGATTTTTTTATTGGTAAATTTGTTGAGAAGGGCCTGTTGCATGCCAGTGAGAAAGTCAATGACAGCAGCTCTCTTTGGGCCCTAAGAGTGCTTGCGTGACCAGTGCCTGAGCAGCAATCCCTGACGACGCCATCCTGCTGCAGTTGCCAGCAGTGCTGAGCCTCAAGAGCTGTTTATGTTGTACCGCCAACCACTTCCTTCTCTCTAACTGCAGCTTTACCTCAGTCACCAGCTGGGCTGCTCTGCACCGCTGCAATTAAAGAGGTGCCTTCCTGCCTCACCAAGGCTGCCCAGCCTCTCTGCACTCTGCTGTTGGCATCTTTATACTTTCCCTGACTTCCAACTTTTCCCTTTCTTGTAGAGAGCAAACTTCTACCAGCATCATAAATATTTCCCACACCTTCTGTTCAAGGGTAAGCAGAGCAGAGAAATAATCAAAACCAAGAGTCTATTTTGCAGGGTGCTAATCTTCACAGATCTCAAAACGGACTTAGGAACAAAGCCTGTCATGACACACATCTCCCTGCAGAATCTCCACATAGGGCTGTTCTGCATGCAAACCATTGCACAAGCCAAGGCAACTAAAGTGTCTTTAAACTTTTTAATTTATGATACTTGTAGAACAAGAGCTTGGTATAAGAGTCTTGAGCCAATTTTCTGCTTGTTGAAATGAGGCACAAGTTCCTTAAATGTCACCCATTGTGCACTCCTGCAAGGACGGCTGCCTTCAAAACCAAGCAGCAACTATGTTCAGAGCTGGCTCTCTGGTGCTCCTCCACTGCTGTTTCACAAAGCATAAGTACACTTGCCTCACTCTAGCCTGGTCATGGTGACAGGAAGAGATTTTAAATTGTTTTTCCCATAGTTTCTGCCTGGCACGTATGCAGTGACCAGTGGCATTTTGGGCCCTTCTATTCCCACAGGACAAAGCACATCCCTAGAGTAACTCCTTGGATGGCCACTGAATTATAAAACAGATAAATATGCCTTGTTTTTAGCTCTAAATCGTGGAGATAAGGCTGCTCATCCTTGTACTTTGCCTTTTGCTATCCCTCCACCTCCGCACTTTGTTCCTTTGTGTAATTGGATCTTGTCTGGTTCCAGTTCCCAGTTTGAAAGCCCTGGGAGCTGCCTGCCAAAACCCAGCAGATTGTGCAAGAGTTTTGCTTGCCTTGGTACAAGGTCTGTTTACCATCCAGTCCCCTTTCACCCTAAAAAGGGAGAGGGGTTACACCTCCACTGTCAGCTTAACATGTCAGCTTAATCAAATGCATTCAATTCAATTTCCTCAGTTCTTGCCAGGGCAAGAAATAAGTGAGAACCTCTGATTTCTGGAATAAAATGAAGCTGTAACATAAAAAATAGGAGGAATGTTTAAAAACCAGAAAAATATCCTGAGACTTTTTCTAAAGGATTAAGAAATAAACCGCCAAACTGAATGCATTTTTTCTGTGTTGTTCCTGTTTCCAAAATGCTGACAGAAAAATAAGGGCAGGAAAAATGGTCTTTGAGGTGATGGAGTCAAATGAAAATACAGTGCTACAAGCACTAGCCTGGAGCCAGGAATAATCAATCAAATGGCCTATAACACAACCAGATGAAAATACCTCTTTGGTTTTGTGGGCTGTGCAGTGCAGTCAGCAAATTGGAGAAAAACTTAAGGAAGGAACATTTCCAGAAGGCACATGAAAAGACCTTTGAAGTTCAGATAGGACTAATGGATCAAGTGAACCATGAATAAAGGAGAAAAGTGAACCCACACTGCTAATGTTGCTGCACACTGCTGAGATCAACACTCTTCTCAATGATATCTCAGAGTAGGAACATGGAAGCACTTTGAAGCACAAAGACTTCTCAGACTACTACCTGTGCAGAGCCACTTTCATGCTCCTTTTCCCCACTCCCTTAACATTTAAGATTCCTTTGCACTGAAGGAGTTTGAACTCAAGCATCTGCCACAATACTCCATGAGCTGTGATCTCCAGCATATTGGTGCTGGTGCAGGTGCTCTACAGAGCAAACTGTGCTGCACGGGAAGTGAAGGGTGTGCACAGACTCTCTCGCTGTTCTGGCTGAGAAACTGAAAAATTCTTACAGTGCCCTTTTAAATCTGAGAGTTCTAAACCCCTGGAAGTGTTCCAGTTTGTAATTTATCTAGTCCACAGGCTCCCAGCTCGGTACCCAAGCCTTTTCACCACTCTTTTCACCATCCTTTGCATACAAGAAAAAGCAACTTATCCTCCAGTTTCCTCTCCCTGAGATTCCCATGGCTCTTTCCAAAGATTTGTGTGTGACATACAAGCTCTCTGGCACAACACTGATAGCAAGGTGTCAGCGCAGCTGAGGTGGGCTTGATTGGGGGTGACTTTGCCCTGAGTGGTTCAGCTGTTCTATCTCCCAGAGTCCCAGAAGTCCCTGTACTGAGCCAGCACGTCAGCTTTCCGAATCACACAGCTGTGAAAGGCTGTGGGCTCAGTGCAAGGGCTTGAATTGAGTCTAAGCTTCTTTAGTTCTCCTCCACTTGCATGAAAATCTGAAATGACAAATACCAGGGAGAGAGGAAAGTCACTTTGAGTGAGTATGCAGACGTAATGCCCACAGAGAAGTCCTCCACACTTCACTGCCATTCAGATGTCACCTTGCAGCACTTGGCAGAGACTACATGACCAAAGAATTACATCCTGAACTGAAAACCATACTGAGATCTGGCAGTGCATGATTAACGCCGGCTTAGAGGACATTGTGCAAAGGCCCAGTCTGCAGCGTGGCACAACCCTGCAGAACTGTGTTACAGAACTCAGCATTTACCTTGTGAGAGCCGTAGTGGGATGCTGTGGGTGAGAGTGGCTCCCGAGCCCCTGCAGTGCCAGCCAAGACTGTGGAGGGGAATGACAACCCCCTCTCCCTTACTGCTTAGTGCCAGCCTCTCTTTTGAGGCCGGCAATTGACCGTTACTCGCAGGTTGTCACTGCTCACACGTTACCTTCCCTTCCTGAAGGAAAAAGAATAGACACGATGGTAGCCGCAGCAGGCCAGGGCTGCCTGACGCTGTGGGAAGGGGAACTCTGTAACCCCTGTCCCAATTCCGGCCGTGCCTCCCCGCCCCTGCCCCGGCCGAGGGGGGGGTCTCCTGGGGTCCTCCGGCACTCTCCAGTCCGCGCCCCGCAGGACAGTGGCGTTCCGCGGTCCCCCCACG
>WEIT01024959.1:12226-23595 GCA_013389985.1 Dryoscopus gambensis | reverse complement strand
GAGGGGAGGGACCGGACGGGCTCTGCGAGCGCTCGGCGCTGTAACGCGATCCCCGGGCGGGGGCCGGGCTCAGCCCGCCGCTGCGGCCCCCGACCTGGCGGGGGTTTGCTCTCACGGCCCCAGGGGGAACCCCTTCGCCTCCCAGCACAGGAGCAGCAGCGCGTCCTTCAGCCCGGTGGGAGGGAAGGACGAGGTCCCAGGGTCACCCGAATGATGCTTTATCCCTGCGCTGCCCAGGGGCATTGGACGCAGTGGTTTGACCGTGCGGCTCCCGTTCCCAGAGCAGTCTCGTAGCTCTGCTGCATCTATTTTTGTGGCTCTCCAAGGAATGTTCCTCTAGCCATTTCTAGCAAATTAGTCACAGTGACAGCCGAGGAGTGCTCTCGGAATGCTATACTTTGCGGAAACACTCAGCTGTTCAGGCTCATCCAACTGTAAGACTATTGCCCAGTTAAATGTTGCGTTTTTCTAGTAAATTGTTACTTTTGTGCCTAAGGCAGAGCATATAACTTGGAAACCCTTGGCTGAGGAGATGATTAGGCAGGTACGTGATTGGCAAATAGAGTGGGATTTTTCCCCTTCTATTTCCCTAAAATCTTCTCCACTGGTCTTTGCACCCACCAATAAACCTCCTTCCCTGCACTGACTTACACTTAAGATTTCCCCATGTGTGCAGCCTGCCCTGCTTTTTGACTGTGTGTACTCTGCTTGTTAAAGTTACACCTGAAAGCCCAACAATACACACTGTGTGTATATGTCTATATATCTATATATCTATGTATCTATATCTCCATCCGTCCTTGGGGGTCATCAAGAACGAATTACCCGAGATACAACTGATGTTAAACAGAACCATAAGTCAAGCCAACATCACGGGAATGATAAAGATGGGCCACCTAATACCACTAAAAAAAAGGCTGGCTCTGCTGGCTGGAAGAGAGGCACAAGCTTAAACTCTGCTAAACTGCAAATACAAATATTGGTCTCTATTTACATACAATAAACAGTAGGTCCCAATGAAGCAGCCTGGAGTTAGTGCTCACACCAAGGCATTTCCCAGTTCACAGCTCAGTCGCAGAGTCTCAGCACAGGTCTTTTATGTCTTTGTGCAAAGACCCTGTACAAACCAAAGTAAATGATGCCATTCCTGGGCTGTGGTGCAGGCTGTGTAACAGACACTGACCTACTGTCCAACCTGCTATAATGACGTTTGCCCCATCAGGGAACAAATATGCTCAGTATTCCTGCTAGGATAGCTGTATGATAAAAGCTGTTGGAAATCTGATTCAAGCTGCCCTCACCCACTGCTTACTTCTCATATCTATATATAATGACGTTTGCCCCATCAGGGAACAAATATGCTCAGTATTCCTGCTAGGATAGCTGTATGATAAAAGCTGTTGGAAATCTGATTCAAGCTGCCCTCACCCACTGCTTACTTCTCATATCCTTGTTTCTTAGTTTCCTGCTGCCCTGGATAATAAACACAGACAGCAGGACAACCAAATAGCTGGGTCTGACAAGGGACTGCTCGTTAGCTGTAAGCATTACTGACTGGCAACTTTCTACTGCATTTTTCCAAAGACCAACTGAACACTACAGATCTCACCAGAGCTGGGTGTGTGATGACCACTGGCCTTTGGAGCCCTTCTAAAAGCATAGAACAAAGCACCTTCTCTGAGCAACTGCTTGCATAACAGTAGATTTGCAAACATTTCCCTCGCTGTTTCTGTGATACAAATCATGGGGGTGAGGCATCCTGTACTTTGCCCGCTGGCTTGATTTTTGGACATTTTTATTTTTATACTCAATTTTCTCAATTATTACGCTTAACTTGCACTTTCTGTCAGGCTATTATTTTTAAGAAGCCCTACCTAGGGCTTCCTACCTCTCTTGACAGTGTTGCCTGGTTCTGCTGTGCGGATGGAACCTCTTACCCAGCTAAGCTGGAAGCCATCATCACAGCCGAGTGAGAGATGTGGTAGGCAGAGAGGTAGCCAGAAACTTTTCCTAATGAAATGGAAGATGTGCGTTTGAATCTCTTCAAATAGCATATGAATGTAAACCTTAGTCTCTGATGAAGCTACTTACACTGCACTTTTTTAAAAACCCACTTCTCAAAGAAGAAACAAGATAGAGGCTAGTCAGCTAGAAAGGAGAACAAGTAGCAATGTATGCTCTGTTTGAATTAACTCATTATGTGAAATCAATATAAGGGAAAGCAGTCTGTAACTGTAATGCAGCAACCTGCCTTCTCCCACTCCTTCCCAAACCAGCTGCAAATAAACTTGTTTGTCTAGAGGCTGGTTTTATTTCCTGGGGACTATTTCCTACTGCACATTTGTCCAGTAATGTAGACACTGCCACTGCTCCCTCAATGAGTACAAATAGTTCTTAGAGATGGAGATCACTGTAAGTTAATAATCCTTTTTCTTATCTCTTTTTGAACAAAGGGATTTTTGCACAAGACCTCCTGCTGGTCATGCCGATTTGATCAGGATTTGCACCTTAATTGTCATATCTCCTTCTCAGTTGCACTTAAAACAAGCAAAGCAAACAAATTCCTCACAGCTTTTCTTACTCAGGTGTTCCTGGGCTGTTGTGCAATTCCCTGGCATTTAACTGCTGACTGTCAAGTCTGGTGCCAGCAGTGGGAAACCGAAAGCCTGATTAGATAGTCAGCTGTTAATTCCTCCAAGGGACTGTGGAGTTTAAATTCTTACTGAATTTAAGTCTTCCTCCTGTTTTCCTGTTAGAAGCAGGTTGACATGCAGAGCCAGGAGTAACACAGAGTCAGGAGTAGTGCAGGGTTGAGGTGTCTGAGCTTCCCTGCCCCTGGCGAATGTCCACTCTGTCAGTAAGTTTTGCAAGTATCCTGGTGAAGCAAGAGAACTCCTGTATAGAAATATAAACTGCTCCATGCCATGTGCCCAGCCTGAGCCGACTGCCCTCTGCCATTTCATTACCTTTCAATTGTGAGCTACAGCCAAATCGGGAAAACCTCACACAGTTCACTGATCATCCAGCTGGCTGCAGGTATTTCATTTATCGTGCACTGGCAGATACACTTCTAACCTCAGACTTTTCTGTTCGTGTTCTTAGGGCCATCAAATAGTGAAGGTGTTGGCAAAGTCAGCCTCTTGAAGAAAGTACCAGCACTGAAGGATGGAGACTTCACCCTTGCAGAATGGTAAGAACTGAGTCCTTAGACTTCCATGGGTACCAGCAATCTGTGCTGCGTTCAGAAGATGTCATTCCCATGGAATAATTAAGGATCACAGAATATATGAACATGCTGGTTATTTTTAATAGTATAACCTCATTTGATCTCTTTCCATTTTCTGTTTGAATTATCTTTCAGAATGTAAACAATTTAGCTGACTTAGGTTCCTCATCTCTCCCTGAATGCACTTACCTCAAAATGGGATTATAAACATTTCTGGGAGATGTTTAAAGCTTACAAAAATCCCTTTCACCCTAGGAAAAGAAATTCCTTTTACTCTAGGAAAGAATTCTGTTCATCTGAATTAGTCATAAAGGCTGAGTGAACATCTATACAGATAAAATTTAGGCTTTACATTAAAAGACTAATATGGAGACTGGTTAATGATGTCATAATACTGAAACAATTGAACTGTAGTAGTATCAGCATGCTAGGGGTGTCTGCATTTTCTTCCATTTTGTCAGCACATTTTCTGTGGCATCTTTTTTTGTAGTAATAGCCTAAGTACTGTTGCAGATGACTAAGATATTTTTCCATCTGACTTCTGCCAGTTAGTGAAGTATAAACATCTGGACAAACACAAAAAGATTCTGTCGGGTTTCCTTGCTGAGACTTTCACTGACTTCAGTGGAAGCTGCCTGCTGGAGACAGACCTGATGAAAAGGCAGCATAACCGTATCAGAGAGTTTCATTTAGTACACAAGCACAGAAACAGCACAGGTCTCAGAGAGATGGGTCAGAACAGGCAAGGGGCAAGTGGAGTTACCATCACTGATAGATGATCGTGGAGGTTTATTGTTTGTTTACCCCAGTACTGTCCAGCAGCATGATAGAACAGGGCTGTGATTGTCCAGCAGGTTAAAGTTTTCATGGAAGCTAAGGTGATTAAGGGCCACTGATGTCAATGTGAATTAGATGCCTTTATATGGTCCCTAGACTCCACTGGAAATCCTGATCTGAATGCTTTTTAGTGGCAGCAAAAAGTTGAGAAGAGGCAGGAGAGGGAGCTTAGGCAAAAGTATTCTGCATCATAACTGCCTGACCTCTTTCCTGTCTCCTGTTGATGCGTGAGCAGCACTGCCATTCTGCTGTACCTGAGTCGAAAGTACAACACTCCCGACCACTGGTACCCGTCAGACATACAGAAACGGGCCCAGGTAGATGAGTACCTCTCCTGGCACCATGCTAACATCCGGGCTAACGCTCCTAAGACCATGTGGATCAAGGTAAGGAGACTGAATACAAAAATGTGAGTAAAGTGATGTTTTCCTAAGAATGCTGAGCATTTTAACAGTTCCAATTCAGAGACAGTTTGTCATGCTGAAAAAACAAACCTGGGCCATTCCTAGCTGAAAGGAGCTGTTGGAGAGAGAGCTGTTCCAAACTGATCAGCGTCAGGATTTGGCAAAAGCAGCTTTGGCCATTTCAGTTTTTCCCTTAAAGGTCTGGAACACAAGATCTCAAAACCGACAGACTTCCATTGCCTGGATTTGGGAGCGAATATGTAACAGACTTAGTATTACTTTGTTACTTCCAAGGGGCCCTCCCCCCCACCGCACAGCTGTGCAGAGTGCGCACATAGGCAAAGTTTGACTTTGGTGAGCATGTGTTTTGTTGCTGGAAGCAGAAAGACTTGCATTCTTCATACAAGTCCCTGCAGCCTCATTAGGGTGGAAATCCAGAAGGAGCCTTCTGCTTCCAGCACACTTATGTGCTTCTCTGAAATAGGCTCAGGGACAGAGAGAAGAGAGGCACTGAGAGGCAGATTTTCCTCACTCAGTGTAGTCAGGTCCATTTACATTTAGGCAGAATTAACTGGTTCACACTGAGCCAAAAAATCATTCAGTATCAGATGATTTTGCTGGACACCTCTTTCCAGCCAACTCACCAGACAGTTAATGCAGCTATCCTTAGAGAGACCTAGGTGCAAATATAGTCCTGCAAGGACAGTTGTGGTATGGAATTTCAGATGAAATCAGGGTTGCTAGTAAACAGGTAAGAACTTCACTCCTTCATTGTAAATTTGCCCTTGTTTGTGCCTAACAAAGCGTATCAGGACTCATTTATCATCTTGAATTTATTGATATTTGATTTTTTGGCTATAGAGTGCAGAGAAGCAATTCAAATATGAGTCAGATTCATACAAGAAGCAGTTTCTTCCAGCCTCTGCAGGCTGTCACTGCAATGCTCCAAGGGAAAGAAATCCAACTAATTGCTGATGATGATGATTAGATAACCCAGATGCAGAAAAGGTCCTCAGAATAACTGTAAATATGGAAACATGTAAAGCCACCATGTAAAAGAAGCATATTAGGTAGAAATGGGAGAAGACAGACTGCCCTGAGATGAGGAAAAGGAAGAAGATGCTGTTTCAAGTGATTTTACCGGAAGATCCCATCATGCATAATTGGGATCACTTAGGAAGAGAACTGGCCATGAATTTTCTGATGAAATAGATTCCACATGTATTTGGCCAAAATCCTGGCTTGGATTAAGCAATCCCAACTTGAATTGTTGAATATATTAGCATTAAGTAGAAATTCAGTCCACTCGCACTGATTGAAATTTGTATCTTTAATTTTGATTCTCTAAATAATCTATACTTCTTTAGCTGTGAAAGGTGAAGGCAGCATAGCTGTGAAACACGGTGGGCTCCAGTGCATAGACCTCTGTGACTGGTGGAAAATATCGTGGAAAGGCAACTACCCCCTGTGGCAGCAAGTCTGTGCAGATACAAGGACTGCAGTTATGTGATTGCTCTGGAAAAATTTCTAGTGGTTTAAAGAATAATGCTTGGCAGGCCACAGAAAGGCTTGTGTAAAAATGGTGTTGACCACTTCCAGACTTGCAGGCTGCTGTCACACAGAGGAAGCCACTTCTGTCTCTCCAGCCGGTGTTGATGCATTCTAGTCCTTCTGATGCTCCTGCCACAGCCACCACCATTCCCTGCTCGCCATCACTCTGCAGGACAGGCAGCTGCCTTCAGCACCCAGTTCCACAGCAGGGTGGCTGGCAGGCGTGGCTGGTGGGCAACTGCTGGTGAAACAGAGGATGTAGCAGTGGTGACTGTGGCAGAGATTTGTCTTCCCTGGAGCTGTTGCCCGTTTTTCTTTTGTGACCCAGCAGGGTGGAGTGGGAGGCCACAGCTGCCAGGCACAAAATGAGATGAGGATCCTTGATTTTGTTCCACACATTGCTGCTGATTAGCTGGAGGTCACTGCCATGGCAGGTCAGCCACTTAGGACTGCTTGTGTGCTCTCTATCCAGGAGTTCCTTGGAGCTGCTGCAGTCCATGAAGGTGTGCCATCCCCTTGTGTGGCTTTATTGCATGGTGATCATGGGATGTAACTTAAATTACTACTACCAGAGAAGATGGTCATCTGTTCTGTCCCTTCTCTCCTCAGGTGTTGATTCCCCTCTTCACAGGGCAGCCACTGCCTTCTGAGAAGCTCCAGGAGGTTATGGAGGGGCTGTCCACTTCCCTGAAGCAATTTGAGGAGAGGTTTCTGCAGGACAAGGCTTTTATCATTGGGAGTGAGATCTCCCTGGCAGATCTTGTGGCCATTGTGGAACTGATGCAAGTGAGTGCTGGAGCGTGGTAAGGAAGTGTCAGCACAAGGGGAAACAGATGCTGCTGGGTAGGGAGGGTGCAGCATGTGGTAACACTTCACTAGAAGGAGAAGCAAGGGCATATCTCAGCAGAACTGGCCTAAGACAATAGGAAGAATGTGGGAGGGGGTTCAGAACAGCAGTGAAAATAAAAAAAAAGGCTGGCTGCAACAGATCTCTTTTGTTTCTCATCTCTAGCAATATCTCTTCTTCATTTTTTATCATGACTTTATTTTTAACCTCCAGAGAAGGAGGTAATATATATAAGTGAGAAGCTATAGCAGACAGGCCTGATGAAATGAGAAAACCACATAGGAATATTTCTCTCATTCAAGAATATGGTACTTGCCCATGCCATGTGTGGAAGATGAAAGAATTAATCTCAGACAGAAGTAATCAAATTAAGTCTGTTACAAACTGGTTGTTCTCTGCCAGACCACCAGGGCCTGGATCCTGCAGCCCAGCAGTGATTTCTTTCTCCCAGTTCAGTGTCCAAGGGACTGAAAAACATCAGTTCTGCTTCTCTACATTGTGTTCCAGAGAGTGGCACAGGCAGAAAGCAGAAGGGGGGTAGATTATGTCAGTTAGGACACTGGTTCAGTTAAGCACTTAACATTTTGTGCTGGGTGTTGCTGTATAATACAGCACTCTGTACTGCAGACTGGGCACTGGTCCCTGGAACTGCCAGCCCACCACATCTTCAGTGTTGTGGCTGAAAATCACTCACAGAACATGAGTTCTGCACTTAATAGCTATTGCAGCACACAGGAATTGACTTGTAAATGCCCTTTAAAATACAGGTTAGCTTTTGTGTCCCCCAGATAAGTACACCTGACCAGAGGAGATTGCCCTCCTTCCTACTGCTCCCCTATGAGCTCTTCCCTTACCTGTACCCGCAAGTACACTTTAATGCCTGTTGTCTCAGTTAAGAAGTGACTGCCCCAAGCCTCACTGTTGCTCTCTCCCCTCTCTGCAGCCTGTTGGAGTTGGCTGTGACATCTTTGAAGACAGACCCAGGCTGAGGGAGTGGCGCAGGCGGGTGGAGGATGCTGTGGGGAAAGAGCTTTTTTTCCAAGCCCATGAGATGATCCTCAATATCAAAGAACTGAGCAATATTCAAATTGATCCACAGCTGAAAGAGCAACTGGCACCTGTGTTGATGAAGATGTTGAAATGAATTAACCTGTTTTTCCTCCTTTTTTTTCCCCCTTTTTAACTTCTTCTCTGACATCCAGTTCTACATGTAACTGGAAAGAGCACTGTAATTCTAACACAGAAATTGCAGTGTTTCCCCCCGGCCAGGTCTTGTATCTTTGGGGGTGGAAGCTGGGGAAAGTTTAAGACCTAAAACATTAAATTTATACAGAAGGCTGAGGCCCCTACAGGTCACTTAACGTGCATCTGGATTTTATTTCAGTGTCAGTCTTCTCAGAGATGGTAGAAACCAGAACGGTATTTCCTGACAGCATTCAAGCCAGCCTATAAACTGGGAACATTAAAGAACTGAAGCGGATGAGGATCATTGTTTTCATGAGATTTTAACATTTGTACTGCAAAGTCTACCTGATCCTCATCTTCCCAGCATGTGTCTGCACAGACAAGTACAGCACAAAACTACTTCACAAAAGTGAAAAAAAGAAATTTTTCAAGTTTCTTATTGTTGAGGCGTCTTGCTTGGCTGTCCATGTACATACTGCACTTCTATTTGCCTTGAAGTTCCTTTGAGAAATTTCTTTGTGTTCATCGGCAACTGTCAATCTTTATAATTCTTCAGTTGAACCACTGCTTTTAATTTCTGAAAGCTTGGCTTCTCTTGGTGCTCTGTCTACCAGTACACATGTGGCAGCAGCTGTTCTTGGAGATTTGTGCTGCTGGTGGCCACAGCCTTGGAACAACTGCCTACCTAAAATACCATGCTGATATTATATAGGGAGTACACTGAAAGAATGCATTCACAGTGTTTTCTTGAAAGAGAATATAACAGCACACAAATTGGGCTTTTTTTCCTGTGATAATACTGTAATAGCAATCCACAGTTCTCCTAGAAAATTCAGGGAGGGAATAAATGCAGACATGCTCTTCTGAGACTGTTTTGGATGGAAGTTCCCCAAGTAAGTCACCCTGTGCTGCTGAAGTAATAGGAGAGATTTTGTGGCATTGAGCAACACATGCATCACAATAAAAGGGCAAAGAGTTGTTTTGGAGCTTTTGGGCTCTTTTCTTGGCTGTTTGTTTCTTCTCAGTTATAGCTCAAATACAAAATCCTTTTGTATTGCAGCACAATTTATGAGGTAAAACTGAGCAAATCCAACCATTTCCAGTTTCTTCAGTTGAAAATAACAAATAGTAAAAGATGCAGAAACTGGCAGAATATGTATCTGTATACTTCCATTCCTAAGTAGTTGTTGCCCCTACCCTAAAATCCTTGCCAAAAAACTCTTCCTGTAAAGACTAAAAGAAAATGAGTAATGGAATTCAGGAATTGCTTCTCTTGCTAATCAAATAACTGTTTTTTCCCCCCCCAGTACTACCAGGTCTTGGCTAGTGACATTTTTTGCTGGCAAGTTCTAAAACGCCTGTTGTTTTCTCATGGTGTTTTTCACCAAGGTTTCAGTTCTAGATACTACTCTGTCCTAGAAATCTTTTCCCAGCCTTATTCCTGGCTGGTTGTTTGCACATGACTCTTTGTGCCAGTATTGTCTTCATTAGCAGCAGTGAAGGTGTCGTGGTTTGACGCTGGCCCAACGCCAGGCACCCACAAGAGTCGAGAGTTGCTTGCTCACCCTTCCCTACCACAGCTGAGGAAAAGGAGGCAAAATAGGAAAGGGCTAATGGAAGCTTCATGAGTGAGATAAGGAGAGCGGGAGAAATATTTCAAGGGCAAAACAGGCTCAACCTTAGTTGCTAAGTAAAATTTATTACTAAAAGAATCAGAGGAGGGTAATGAGAAGTAAAATAAGCCCTTAAAACACCTCCCCCTCCCAGCCCCCCCAGGCCCTCCCTCCTTCCCACCAACAACACAGGGAGGCAGGCCAGGGGGGTTTTGGTCAGTCCCTCACTAAGATTTTCTTCCGCAGCTCCGGGAGTAGTGTCCTTCCGTGTGAGGCCGTGGGGTCCGTCCCAGGGGAGACAGTTCTCCGTGAACCTCCCTGGCGTGGGTCCACTCTCACGAGCAGCAGCCAAACCGCACCTGCTGCAGCGTGAGCCCCTCCCACGGGCACACAGCCCTCCCAAAACTGCTGCGGGTGGGTGTCTCCCCACGGGGTGCAGCCCTCCAAGGACAGGCTGCTCCAGCCTGGGAGCAGGGCCCTCTCTCCCCACCGGGTCTTCGACTGAACACAGTCTCCTCCAGGCACCCACCCGCCCCGGCACGGGCACCTCCCCCAGGGCTGCGGTGGATCTCTGCATTCCCGGTGGATCCCCAGGAGCTGCGGGTGGATCTTTGCATCCCCCGTGGACCCGTGGGCTGCAGGGGCACAGCTGCTTCACCACGGCCTGCAGAGGAATCTTGGCTCCAGCGCCTGGAGCACCTCCTCCCCCTCCTTCTCCACTGACCTTGGTGTCTCCGTGTTGTTTTTTCCCTCACATGTTCTCACCTCCTCCTCTCCTCTGACTAGCAGCAAAAAAACCCCCGACTTTGTTTTGATTTTCTTCTTAACTATGTAATCACAGAGGCGTTACCAGCCTCCCTCATTGGCCCAGTTCTGGCCAGCACCATGTCCATCTTCAGAGCCATCAGCCACTGGCTCTGCCGGACATGGTGGGAAGCTTCCAGCAGCTTCTCACAGGAGCTGTCTTTGCAGCCCCCCCCGCTACCCAAAACCAGGCCGTGCCAAACCAATACAGAAGGCCAAGCAATTCCCTAAACAAAAAAAAAATAAATGAGCAATTTCATCAGCATTGTCTAGAACTGTAGAAAACTAAGATGTCACATTACACAAGGCAAATTTTCTCAATAGTTTTGTGCCTTAAATGATGACCTTTTAATTTAGCTGGTTCATAACCCTTTGCTGTAAATGAGCTCATGGAAGCTTACTGGACAGTAGCTCAGCTTCTGAGAAGCCTCTGATCTCTAGTTTAGACACCTCTGATCTGTAGATTAGACCTTCCTGGTGAGCCAGCCTGCCAGGGTCACTTTTATGAACTTGGGAGCTCAAAGTCCTGATTGCTCAAAGTCCGTGTAATTAATACATACTGGATAACGCAGTAAACCTCTCGGCTTGCTTTTTATTACTTGTAGTGTTGGTTGTTCTGAGAAATTACTGCTCTTCCATTCTCAACCCTCCCTGCACAGAGGTGTCTGTCGTAGTGACCTGAAATGTTTTTCCATTGGCAGTAAGGGCCATCACAAAACTCATTTCACCCATCTGCTAGTGAAATGTGATGGTTTTGGTCGCATAGCCTTTAATTCATATCCCAGCAACGTCCATGGTGAATTCCAAAGGCCCGGCAGGCAGCTGGTGCAGCTGTGGCGAAGCAGAGTAACCCGCGAGCCGTGCCTGGGGCTGGCACAGGGCGAGCGGCACCAGCAGGGCAC
>WEIT01024958.1:82260-103938 GCA_013389985.1 Dryoscopus gambensis | reverse complement strand
ATTTTGCACCAGGCTTAAAATAAAAGCAAGTCAGTTTGGGGGTTTTTTTACAGATACGTTACTTTTATTTTGTACCTTACAGGCAAACCAGCAATTGCCCACAGGGATTTAAAATCAAAAAATATATTGGTGAAAAAGAATGGAACATGCTGCATTGCAGACCTGGGACTGGCAGTTAGGCATGATTCAGCTACAGACACAATTGACATTGCTCCAAACCACAGAGTGGGAACAAAAAGGTAAAATAATTTATGTGACATGTCAGGCAACTTTATAATAAAATGCTTTGGTTTTTCTTGTCCCATATAAATTTGTGTTGATAGAAATATAAGCAGCAGGCAAATGTAATGGCAGATAGAGTTCTTAGGCACTTCCTTGCCAGCTGGTATTTTAGTTAGATGGCAGGCACTTAAAAAGCATGTTGAATGTTGGCATGTGTAAAATACTGAAAATTTGCTAAGTATTGTAGGGCACAAGTATGTATTAAAACAGTTAAGAGACTTCATGACTGATGGTTTTAGAGACTTCATCACTCTTTCTTTCTTCTTCTTGCCATGTGTTGCATGGAAATGTTACTTGCAGCCCAGTCAGGAGTGTAAGACAGGATATTGATAGTGACAGTAAAAAGCTGGGTTTTTCAGTGTGAAGCCTGTGTGGTAGAACATACAAGGTGCGGAGTCTTGGACACGAACTTGGAATCACATTTTTGAGAGAAATGCAAGAACTTAAAACAGTCATCTTTGTCATCTAATGCATAAATAGAATCTTAAGTGGATGAGTCAATATAGTCTCTCTTAAAAGCTTTTTCTGAATTTGGAAATACAGGTTTTTCTTGCCCTCAGAAGAATTCTGAGCTGTTTAACTCAGCACAAGTGCAGTAAAACTTATAACTGGGAGTTATTTATAAATTTCCCTTAGTAATCCATGCAGCTACACAGCATACAGAGATAGCAGCGCTAACAGTGAACCTCAGCAACCATTTTGGATGTGGCCAACTTTTCATTCTTCTGATGCCTGTAGGTTCAGTGCTATGTCAAACTGGAGTTTGGACACAGCTCATGGAGAAGCATGTGACAGCCAAGCCCATATAGCTTAGCAGTGTTGGAGAAAATGGTGTTGATGTTGTCCAGTCTCCACTTTATATACCAAAAATACTTTTTTTTATATATCCCTTTAGTAAGTGATACTGCAGGGTGGGGGGTTGATTGGTATTTTACGGTGAATTAGGATGCCCCTTGAGCGTGTCTTTTTGGAAAGAAAAAAACCCCTAAACATTATTTTAAGGCTCGGTTAACTAAAGCTTTTAGAATGTGTACTGAAAATTTGTTTTACTGACACGTATCACTGAAGTTACTTTGTTCTAAAGCTCTGCTGTACTAGTCCTTTGCTGATTTTAAAAATAGCACACAAATGGTCAGATAAGATTTATTTTCTGAACTACTCCTAGATTATAAGGTACTGGGTATTATTCATTCTCAAAGTCTCCAGTAAACAGCAGGCTTTCTTGGGAATTTGTTGTTGCAAATTTAGCTGTGTGCAGGGCGCATGCCACGTGTGATTTTTGAGTTTTCTACTACACCTACGTGCAAAGAAAAACAATGTACAAATCAGTTACTTTCTTTAGTCTAGTCGTTGGAGAAAGCATCCTTTCAGCTGTGCTTGCAGATCCCACTTACCAGATCTTTTCTTGCACAGGCATTATTAAATTGCTTGTTCATCTGCCTTATGCTTCTTCACAAGGGTAAAGCTGTAGCAACTCTTGCTTGCTGCAGTGGGCAGCAGGAGGACTAAATCTGTTTCCCCTTTTAAAGACATTAGTCATTTCTAACTCTCTGAAAATTGCACATTCTTGTAAGAGGCTTAGACCCTTCTCTCTCTTGTGCATTCTTAGGTAAGTAACTCTGCACCTCAGATTAATTTTTCATAGTACATTTCAAGTCTTACCTGTTCAGTGACAGTTTTAATTCCCATTGATTGCCACTGCTGTTACCTCTTCTGCACACGGAAGCTCTGTATACAAGTTCAGGGAGATTTGAAAAAGCCTATATTTTTCTAATGATTGTTGTAAAAATGTATGTCTAGGGAGCAAGCAAACTTATTCTTGTGTGAGTGATCAAGGTGTTGAGTCAAACTGATGATCCCTCTTTCTGGCTGAATTTTCTGACTTTATTTCTTTTCTGTTCAGAGGCTTAGCTTTACCAGAGGGTGTGAACTGTGTGCTTTCACAGCTCAGCCTGCAACATAAAGCAGGGAATGTGAGCTTTAAACTGAGAAGGAAATAGAATCCCTCTCTTACTCCCTGAGGCAAGTAAAAAAACCCTCATTCTCTTTCTATTTATTTTTAGAAGTGTGGCCCAGCTGTTACTTTTGATAGTTCAAATAGGTTGTGTTTTAAAAGAAGTTTGGCAGCAAATTCTTGCCATGGGTGCTTCTCTGAAGTTTGCCTAAACAAAATATGGGCAAAGCTCTACCTTGTAGAGTATAGGCTTGATGAAGGGAGATGCCACACAACATGTTGTGTATGGGTCTGTTTGATGACATCAAGCTCTCTATATGTTGTACAAGAAATTTAGACAACTAATACTGAACTACTGGAGTAAAAGAGATGGGAGGAAGAGGTCGGCAGGCACCTAAAGTTTGGCAAGACCATGCTCAACATACTTTGTACACTTCTTTGTAGACTTATCCTTTTGTTCTTGGATGATACTGAGCTGCAGACCCTGCTCAGAAGGTCAGAGTTAGTGTATGTAATAGACCTGCTCTCTCCAGAACCGAAGATACTGTTTCTGCCAAGCAATGCATTTCCAACACATAAGCTGACAAGGAGATTCCTGCTTCTCTCCCTTTTGTCTAACAGCCATGAAATGGCTGATCTGCTGACTTCACTACACGACCTCCTTGCTTTTTGCATTTCTTGTTCCAGCAATAATCTCTCAGACCTTTTGAGCAGTCATTCACCATTCTATGTCATGGAAACCAAACCCAATCTAAATGCGCTGATGGAGGATCATGGTAAGAGGTGAATTTGCCAGTGGAAATCACACTGAGGGGTGGATTTTTTGCCACGTTCATGCCTCTTATGGTCTTTCCTGTTAAAAGCCTTGCTCTTTGGATGATTCACAGAAGCCAAGACAATCTCCTTTACTGCTTTTTTAAGTGTTTCTGGCTGATATCTTGCACCATGGTTGGGGTTTTTGGTTTGTTGTTTTTTCAGGTTCATCACTCTTTTCATCCCCATGTCATCTTAAGATAGATCAAATATTTTTTCTGCTAGGTTCCAAGATAATCACTTACAGTGTCAAGCATATGAAGTAGCATAAGAGTATCCAGTAATGCAAAATCCTTAGAGAGCATTAAAACATTCACCACAATCTTGCATTCTTGATTAAAACATTTTTGATATGGGTGGACCAGAACAATTTGAGCCTTGTCCATGTCAAAGATTGCAACAATACTTAATACTCCACTTCCATTCAATAAATACTGTCAAAGTACAACTTACACTCAACTTCAGACAGTTGTCCTCTGCTTGTGCTGTGTTTATTACGTGTGAGGAATTTGCATGCTGTAGGAGAACTCTCATCTCAGCAAACCCTGTTGAAGTTCTGGGTTGTTCAGAACAAATGCAGCTATTGCTTTCATTTTTTTATTTACCTTGATAGCCCTTGCTTCCTTGTATCTGTGTAATTTCTGTAAGACACTGTAGTGCTGAGGGAGTTCTGAAAGGTGTGATAGTCCTGGAATTTCTTTTAAGTAGTGTGTCTTGTATTCTGCCAACCATCCCTGGTACTGGAAAAGAAAGTCCTACTATGATATTGATTAAATGAAACCTTGCCTAGGCTTCTGTGGCTGTTCTAGAGGTAGAGCTATTGCCGGCACTGTATTCATCTCCAGTAATCTTCACATGTTGCTTTTTTACCTGTCAACACTGCTCTTCAAAGCTGTGGTGCCACTGTTGGCCTGCTTCATTGATATGTCAGCTTGAGACTGCTGGGCGGTGATGTGGAGAAACACACTGAACTCTGCTAAACATCACACACTGGATTTAGCTGCCAGAACCCTACCAGAATGAGAGAGCAGTGTTACAACTGATGTTGACTTGATGCAGCAAATACCATTCATTCTTTCCAGCAGCCAGTGGGGATGCTGCTGTCAGTAGCTCTTGCAGTAAGGTCCACACTGACATTTTGCATGATGTTCCCATATCAGACTTCTTCACTAAACAAGGTAACAGCTACTTGGATGCCATGACCAGTTTTCAGGCTTTGTTTCTTAGGGGGAAGGTTTGTTACAGATTTTTCTCCTTGCAGGAAATGTGGGTAAATCAAATTAGTGAGCACAGTTGTTAATTAGTAACCCAAATAGGATTTACTACTAAAAAAAAAAGCCTGGCATGGTTTAGGGTAGGACTTGCAGACTGTATGATGAAGAATCAGGTACTACAATGGTAGTGAGCCTTTGTTCTCAAGAAATTTTTAGCAGTGCTGGATTCTTAACCAGCACTTCACATCTGTTCCTGCTCTAGGCTTGTTAGGGGATGTTTTAAGTGGCTGCTATCATTTGTCAGATTACAGGAGCTGGGGCTTCCTCTTGTCTGACCTTTGGAGCCCAGTTGGTGTGTCCCAAAGGGCTGGGGCTCTGTTCATCTGAGGCCCATGGATGTGGCTGCTGCTTTCTTCCTTGGGATCCAACCAGTCATACACAGACACATACAGTACTGACAGGGCTGATTATACAGATTGCTATGCACCATGTGCTGTCTTCAACACCCACATAAAACACTGTCAGAACTTGTATAAAACATAAGTATAGACAGCCAAGTCTCCTTCCTTCTCTTCGGCTGATCAGGGTTGAACTTCATTAGTGAAAGTACGTACTCCCTTCTGCAGCCTCACAACTTCATGCATGTTTATGAGCCCCTCAATCATCCATCCAAGTCTTGCTGTGTCAAATGCCCTTTCCTGTACTCCACGGATCTCATACTCCCCTGCTGGGTTAATGCACAGCAGCAAACAGCTAATGTACTTGTATGCATGCCTTGTGCATGGTTCCCTCAAATACCAGCATGGGCCCTTGCCCTGGCAAATATCCCTGATTGGGCTGCCTGGGTGCTATGTAGACCGGCTTGAAGGTTGCTAGTGAATTACAGCCCTGCACACCAGCTGTGCAGGGTTGGGGAAATGCAAACCTTCTGGCCTAGCCCAGCAGCTGGCATCCAGCCACACAGACGTTACAACCTGTGACTCCCAGATGCTCGTGCTGAGAGACCCTTACTCTGTTTTTCTCAGCCCCTTTCTCCTCTGTAGCTGGTACATGTAAGCTGTGACCATGAAGCCTGTGATACATGGTCTTATTTCAGTAGCTCAAGTAGACCCACTCATTTACTCCAGTTGCTGGCACCAGGATTTCCTTCAGCCTCTGTCAGACTACAGTTGCTGGCCCAGAATTCATTCACACTGGTCCCCCCACAGTAGCTCCAGATATGCGCTCTTCCCATGTGCAGGCTCCTCGGATCTGTAATGCCCCTTCCAGCTATTGATGTTGAGCCCCTCCTTCCCTCAGCTTCATCTGTTGTGCCACTCCAGTTGCTAGACCCGAATGGACTCGTGCCTGCCTCCAGTTGCTGACATACAGTTCCTAGAGAATGCATGCACATGGGGTGAGAGTGAGATTGCACAGAATAGTTAGGATTTAATAAAATAGGATACATTGGTGAGCATGCGCAGACTGGCAACTTCTTATGCAACTGGCTCCTTTGCTACCCTTTTCTATCTGTTGTTGCGCTTCTGTTGCCCTTCTCCTAAACATTCCTTGATAAGCATTGCATATCTGTATGGGCTTTCCTTGAATATCCTCAGTCTTTGTGTTCTTCTTGTTTCCCACTTATTAGCAGTCACAACATCCAGACTGCATCACTATAAAGTTATGCCTGGAGTTTCTTTATAGCCTATTAGTTAGGAACTGGAGACTTTTGGTCTTTGTCACTATCTCGGTTGTCCCTTGTCTATCAGGTTTATGGCTCTACTTGTTTATTGTTACACATTTTACTTATTCCCCCTATTTCTTTGCTTGTTCCTCTCAGTTTACTTATCCCGTTACATTGAATAGTCTCTGATTGGATAACCTTAATGAAGCAGGTTTTCCTTTATCTCCTTTTCCACAAAAATACATTATTTTGGATTTGAGCTGATCAGTAGTGCTGAACTTCTACTTTTAAATGTTTATGAAATGAAATCTTTTTTTTCTTTTTTTAATTGCAAACAGGTACATGGCTCCTGAAGTTCTAGATGATTCCATAAATATGAAACATTTTGAGTCATTCAAACGAGCAGACATCTATGCAATGGGATTAGTGTTTTGGGAAATAGCTCGGCGGTGTTCAATTGGTGGTACGTGGCAATCTTTGCAAAATGGGACATATTAAGGAATTATAAGTAACTTTAACTTATTCAGGTTTTGAAAACAGTTTGCTCAAAAAACAATGCAAAGTAATAGCCAGTATATCTCAGACCTTCTAACTGTTAATCCTGTAAATGATAACTGGTCTATTCAACCTCTTTCTAGATTGACAAACCTTATTTGTTGAAGAAAATAGGAAATATTCTTGTCTGTGTTAATTTTTTTTAAACATTTACACAGAGGGGAGAAAAGGGTGAAGTTTAATATTCTTGTGAGCAAGGGGTAAACAGCACTAGACCTAGCTATAATGTGTTCGGATAACATCTATACCTTATTTAAAATGAAGCATGCTGTTCTAAGTCATGTAGTCGGAAGAAGCATGCTTTTACTACAGCATATTAAAGATTTGATGTAGCTTATATCTCTTCCAATTTTTATAAATTTTAAGGGTAATCCTTTAAGGGGAATGTAAACACTTCTAAGGTATGGTTAAGGATTTTTGTTTATTTATTTGCCAGTCATGGTGATGTAATTTTTAAAAATGAAAACCAAAAACTGGTAGGGTACTGATGAGGAACACAGTAAAAAGTGAAGAATGTGTAATCTAGTGTTAACTAAAATAAAGCTATTTTCAACCTATTGCAGGAATCCACGAAGATTACCAGTTGCCATACTATGACCTCGTTCCTTCAGACCCTTCTGTTGAAGAAATGAGGAAAGTTGTGTGTGAACAGAAGTTAAGGCCCAATATTCCAAACAGATGGCAGAGCTGTGAGGTATTAACTAACCTTGCTAAAGCTTCTTTAGTGTACACCAAAGCTTTTAGTGATTTAGCTTATTGTTGAAGGGAGAAGAGCTGCTTCTAGGAGAACTTAATAATTTCATTCTAATCATTATGGCTTTATTAAAAGCATTGTTCCTTGGTTATACATTAGCATTTAAATGTAATTTCATAGAAGTTAATAGCTAACTCTGCATGGAAGATTCTAGGATCCTTTCCTGTGAAGCATAGGTGATGCAAATATAAATCAGAGCTAGTCTGAATTACATTATGCAGGAAGCGTCATTGCAGATAAATTGTACTCTGTCTGTCTGGGATTGAGTCAACATCCTTCATAGTAGGCTGCATGATGCTGTGTTTTGATTTGTGACCAAAACAGTCTGATAGCACACTGATGGTTTAGCTGTTGCTGAACAGTGCTTGCACAGCTTCAAGGCATTCTGTTTCTCACCTAGGTTGGGGGTGGACAAGAGCATGAGGGAGCAGCGCTGGGACAGCTGACCCAAACTGGTCAGAGGGAATATTCCATAGCATTGCTCTGGGAGCCCAGTGAGGGCTACCACCAGTGCGTTCCAACTCACAGCTTGGGGGAACAGCTGCAGTGGGCTGCAGGAGCAGGGAGGGAGCCACTGATAAGAATGAGGTGCTTTGGATAGAGGAGGGAACCTGAGTTGTGGCATGTGTGGAATGAATGCACAGCTGAGAGAAGAGTTGGGCAAAGATGCACAGGAAGGAGAGAGAGGTGATGAATGCACCAACAAACTGTGAGACGGGAAGTTATTGGGATTGAAATGACTAATGTAATACAGCTTTCATGGTATTTTGGAATGTAGAGCTGTTATTTTATTTTATCCGCTGTATTTGTTATTTGCTTTGTTACAAATAACACGTAGAACCATTCAGATTTCAAAAAATGGCTGTTTGAAAGATGGAAAGACTCCAAAAATTTTTAGAACCCTTACAGAGCTTCAATTTGAGCAAGACTGCTAATAAACTTAATTGCTGTGCATTGAACTAATTCCTTAGCTGCAGGTACAATAAAAAAGAGTGTATTTTTGTCTGATATGAAGATTCAGAAAAAGTTACAGACAAGCTAATATTTCATTAAAATATTTTTTATAGGCCAAAAGTCTACTGAAAAATATCAGGATTACTCTACAGTGTTTAGAGAGTTTTACTTTTCTGTAAATAAAGTAAGAATTTTTTTTTTTTAAACCAGCACACTCTCCCATGCAGCTTAGCACTAGTAGTGGACTTGAGAAATGCCTGAGGAGGCTAAGGCAGAGCAGCAGTTACATGGGCTACACTGGAACAGCAGTGCATATAATGACTTGTGTTTCCTTTCCAGGCATTACGAGTGATGGCAAAAATTATGCGGGAATGCTGGTATGCCAACGGAGCTGCTCGGCTGACAGCTTTGCGCATTAAGAAAACATTATCACAACTTAGTCAACAGGAGGGGATAAAGATGTAATCCTGGATTTGCTACCGAAGAACACTGTAAAAATCCCTATCTGCATCAGAGTGGCGTGTTAAGAAGGTTAATTGTTCTACCTCACTGGGGTAACAGAAGGATATTGCTGCCTTTTAGTACTTCATAGGAACGTCACTTATTAGGATTTTTGTGGATGTGCTAAACAGTTGTGTTGGGTCTTTCTGTGCACTATGAACCTCTTTCCCAGGTTACTTACAAAACATCATATACTCTAGTTTCATTAATCTATAATTTTTTATTTGGGAAGTTGATAGCTGGTCTTTGCTAGTTAACTGTGCTAAAAGTAGGAGGTCACTTCTAAAATGAAACTGGTTCACTGTATTGTTCTACAGTGCATTGATGGCTCTAAAGCAACTTTATTCCTGCCTGGTACATTGACCATTCTGAACCACTGTCTCGATTCCTTGATTCAGATTGTGAATGTACTATTGGAGTATATACCTTGCTAGCTATTAAGATAGTGTATCTTTTGGACTCTTACCTTGACTTACAAATTGACCTCATTCACTTGTGGGAACATAATTTATGCAACTATACTTTATACATGATGACTGGGTTTTTTCCACTTTTTCAGAACATTACATTGCCTTCAGAATAGATTGTATTACACCAGTAAGTGCCACTTTTGAGTCTTTTAATGCAAAATAGTAGGGACGTACAAAGCCTATGATACTTTTGGTTTCAAAAATGCAATTTGAAAATTGTTCCTTTGCCTAGCTAAGATCTAACTCTCACTTGTTGCAAGTGAGTACATAATTCATGGAATATCTTCAATTTTACCAAAATCTGACTCTTGAAACCACTGTAGGAGTTTTAAATAGTGTAAGCTAGTAAATTCACTGTCATATTTTGTGATTGTCAAGTTATGAGTCATAATTATGTAGAAGATTTTTTTTTTTATCAAGTGATACTTCTAAATTGCTTGAAGTACCTATCTACTTCAGAAAAGTAGCAAGAAGCGTAAAATGTTAAGGGAGATTTTGCTTCATTAAATAAGTATGAAAAGCATATTTTCTGTGCAGTTCTGCTGAGTCTTAAGGCTCAAAGAACAATATTTGCAATTACACAAGGATTAAGTGCACCTGTAATTAGAGAAAAGTTATTTGGGCTTTTGTACTAGAAAGTTCAAAGCTGCTTATAAATTTTATGTGCACATATGTTGTGTGTGCCTCATACACAAAGTGGTGAGCTGGAGAAGGTGGTGAGCTGCAGGTCTTTGGATACAAATACCAGGGGGTTCCAGCAATCCTCTTCATAGAAGAACAAATCTTATGGTGGCTTGTGTTGTCGTAAGAACACAGACGAATATGCATGGCTTTAGTCAAGATTTCCCTGAGCTTTTAAGGGTATCATAAGATTTTCACAAACTTGTTTAGAAATCAAATTGCTTCCTGCCCAAATGTACAAAACCTGCTGTTACCAGGATTTTTTTTACTTGCAGTTTTAGGAAAAGTCTGGTTGACCTTTGGTTTCATTAATGTCCAAAACAGTAGTATTTCAGTATGTAAATATGCCTGGTAATTCATATGCTGCCTAACCTGCCACTCTCCAGAACACATCAATACCTATCCCATTATGCAACACACATGGCAGCCTTTAACTTAGCTTCCTTTTCATCCCTCAGCATAGAGCCCCCTGAGAGTTTGTCACCAAGATGGTGGCAGTGGCAGGGCAGTTGCTGGCAGCAGCACAGTGGAAGTTCTATTCCATGGTCTGTGATGTGTGGCAGCTAAAACAGGAAGAGTAATGGGGCCCAGGAAGAGGAGGCTGCATAGGTGACACAAGCCTTACCCAAGAAAAGCCTTAACACTTAATTTTTGTTTATTTCCATATTCTTACTGCTTGCTTGGAGATAAGTTTAAATGATGTCAGAATTACAGATCCTCAGAGGTCGAACTGCAAATAATGAAATGCTTTTGTTGACAACAAAATGGATGAGTTTATTCATACTGGAAGACAGTATCCAGGAGAAAAGGGAAAAATAAGAGAAGTTCTTAGAGAACAATTAGGCTTAAACATAGATACAGCTGTCACACTTATGTTGGTTTGGCATTATCTGACAAGACAGGCTTATGTGCTTCGGGCCTCTGTCAATCAAAGCTGGATTAAAAAATACTTCATGTAAGTATTTTAAATAAACTGTGCCTTTGTGCACTTGGACAGTTGTGCACCACAGAGTTTTTCAATTATGACTGTTCCAAAAAAATGTTTTAATATAATGTAACTCCCAAGCCTACCAACTTGGCAGCCTCTCTAGCAAGCTCTGTGTATCTGTAGAGATACTTAAAGAAAACGGGTCATCATGAAAATAGGTCAGGATCTCCATGCTATGTCAATTTCCTAGTTAGCCATTTAACTTTTTTGTTTTGTGACTTTGTTACATTTCAAATTCTCATATGTGTCTTGGGTTGCTGCCATAGATACAAATGGTACAGCTCCTACTTCAGAAATAGCAGGCTACTGGAGTGCCTCAGAGGTTTATAGTAATTTTGGTGGTAACAGAAGAGCTTGCAGTAAAATTCATCAAAAAAATTTTAGTGGCTTTTCTAGCACCCACAAAACCTTATCAGCATAACATTTAATTTCCTAAAATATAAGGAACAATTCTGTTGCATTTTAAAGAGCATGTACAGCAGCTGAAGAGGATCATGGCACACAGATGATTCTGTCAACAATATAAATGTGTTTTATATTGGCTAAACTACCTGCAAATCTTCATTCTCCTGAATTGCTAGTAACTGTTCTTACCTTGTTCAAAATTTAGCTCTGTAATAGAAGCTTGCAAAAACAAAGCACAGAAGGATGCTTGACACAGTGTATGACATAAGGAACAGTATTTTAGAACAACCTTATCATTCTTACTGGGCTGGAGAACAGGAAAATTCTGAATAGAGCTATATGTATCCTCAGTTCTGACACCATGACTTCAAGCTTTGTTCTTCTTCTCCATTATATGAACTGAACACCTTTTACAAAGGCTGTGTCTGTATATATTATGTAACTTTAAATGTTACCTGTGTAAGATCATATCTTATATATATGGACACAGGTACACATAAGTATTTTTTAAATTAAGATTGTAATATCACCAGATCTGCTCTTGGAAGTCCAGGGGGACCAAAATATTTTAGCATTCAAAATATTAATTTTGTATCATTTCAAGTATATACCAAAACAGTTTCTGATTAATACTGATGCAAATGTTTATTGTAAATATTACATACAGCATACATTCAGTTAAGTTTTGTGGATTTAATCAACTTTACATTTTAGTAGCATTGAAGCCTCAGTTTGGTTTACAGACTTGTGACCAGATGGATATGGACATGGAGAACAAGGAGCATTGGAAATGATCTGATGCTGAAAAGACTGAAATGTCATTTTTGAAATGCTGGAATTCTTCAGGGACCTTCCAACCTTAAAAGCTGGAATTCTGGGATGTTTCTCAAGCAGACTTTCCAAGTATGACACACTGTCACCCTCCAGTGGTTCTGCTTGTAATCCTAAGAAAGACTTTGTATATAGGTAAAGATGTTGGGATTAACTGTATGGGGACATGAAGGTGTCAAATGAAGTAAGAGGCTATTTTATTTTTTCAGTAATGGCTCTGAGTGTGATTGCCATGAAATTCACCTTTTAGTTAGTTCCTTGTTTGTATTATGCCATTGAAATGATTGCAAGGTGTTAATCATTTTTTGTTTAAAAGACAAACAAACAAAAAAACCCCTTCACCATATCGGTTGCTTTAAACTCAAATTACCTCTTAAAAGACCAAGGTACATTTACCTCATGTGTAAATAATGTTTAATATTTTTCAGAATGTTCTCCAGGTTTGCAGTTACATGTTTCTAGAAATATGGGTATTACTACATTTACAAGTTCAGTGGTACTAAGTGTGTTATCTGGTGCCCCAAAACACTTTAATTTTCTGTATTTAATTGTATTAGCAAGTTTGCTGCTTTGTCACTGTAGCACCTGCCCTTACATAGCTGTGTGGATACTGCCTTGTAAATTTTACTTTTTGGATGATTTGAGGATCCTGTACAGATGAGTGTCACTTTTTTAAACCTTACCAAATTGTGCATTTCCCTTACATTTCTGAAAATATGTATTGTATTTGTAGAGTATACATTTCAATGGACTGTAAATAGTACAGTAGAAGAGTGAATGCTTATGTTAAGTGCTAACACTACAGTAGAGAGATTAAAGCAGTGAAAATAAATAACTTTTTTCAAAATGCATGAGTTGTCTTTCAGAACAAGAAGTTGCAGGAAGATATGGGTTTGTGTGTGATGTTCCTACCTGCTAAAATGTGTTTACTGTGACTTCATTTCTCAGGAGGAGTTTCTTCTAGCACAAAAATGGTGAACAGACTTGCTACTGCTGAGGCAATCCACCTCATCTGTGCTATGCACATAATGATGCAGTGCCCGCACTTCCTTGCTTCCTACAGTAACGTTGGTATAAGAACCTTGCTGGTGTCTCTCATCTCCTGGACAAAATTAGTAATGACAAATTGTTGCCTCTCTACATTTATGTTTGCATAGAAATAACAGCTGCTGAGGATTTTAGACTACTTCAGCAGCTCAGCACCTCAGTGCATCCCAGAACAGCAAGTAAAATCAGCTTGTGTTGGAGTGGATTGTTTCTGTGCAAAACTCAGTTTCAGGCTGGTGTTACACTTCTGAAGGAAAGTGGAGATTTAGACACAACAAAAATGGGACATCTTGCCCTCACATAAGTTTTGGCTCAAACAGAATTACCAAAAATTACTTCTTCCAGCAAAATTTCTCCGCAATCAGAAACCATAAGGTGTCCAGAGAAAGCCTATGGCTATGTCAAAACATTCCATTCCTTTCAAATGCTTTTACAGGAGCTATGATTATTTGGCTGAGAATGCATCCCTCTCCCATGAGTGGCTAAAGGGAGGCCTTTAGTACCACTGCAAGCAAACAAAACTCAGTAAAATCCTGAATCCCTCTACTGCATTTACTGGTAGAGGAAATGTGTGGCCTGGAACTAGCATAGAGATGTTGCTGTCTTAGTTTTCATTACGTAGTTTTCTCTGTTTCGTTGTACTAGTTTGAAAGCAAACTAGTGAGAGACTTCAAGTCAGAAATACAATGTAATAGGGAAAATAAAATAAATGTAATAGTACAAAAAACCAACCGACTGACAGAGTCAGAGTACAAACCTGACCCCCTGACGGTCAGGGGGTTGGCAGCAGTCCAGTTAAATGGTGGCTGCAGTTCTCCTGGAGTGATGGTTCCGTTGAAGCAGTGACTCTGTAGAAAGGGTCTCGTCTTCCTCTGAAGGTCCAGTGGCAGTGTAGAAAGCGTCTGGTCTTCCTCTGGGAGTCCAGTGGAAAAGGCTGCCTCTGGTGTTCGAAATCTCAGCTTATATCCCGGTGGGAATGCTTGGTTCCTCCCTCTGGGCGGAGCATCTCACAATGGGATGATGTAATTTTATCAGTCATGCAGTGTTGGCCCATTAACAGAAGATATCCCCCTGGAGGGAGGAAGGGTCATGAAGGAGGTAGGGAACACTGTCCCACCGGTTTTAACAGCTTATGAAGATGGTAATAGAATACATACTTTTAGGTACATCTTACATTGTAACCTAGGACATTCGTGCTTTGAGGGCCTGAGCCCAACAAATGAAAATCCATAAACAGAAAACAATTACCACAAGTAACTTAAATGTGAGGATGTTTTAGAGAAGACACTGAATTCAGGAGATCTGCATGCGCATTTGGATTTCCACTCAGTATAAAGAGTGGCAGTCTTTCAGCTGGCTCTTTTGCCTGGTATAAATTTTTTTTTCAATTTTTAAAGTGTGGGACTATTGAAAGGGGTTCTTTCTAATACCCACTGCAGCCAAGCAGTGAATATTTTCTGTAGGTACAGCATAACTAAAGAGTATACAAACAAACCACTTCTATGCAGTACCAAGTAAGTACTGCAATTTTCCTTTTATCAGTTTTTATGACATTGGTAACTGATGTACAGGGATGTACCCAGTAATTGTAGTATAGCATAAGGGTGGTCCTGGCAGAAAATAGATTCCTTTTAAATAGGAAATCAGAAATTCCAAATTTCTTGCTCAGTGCTCTTACTAGCTTTCTTTATTTATCCAGTCAAGCCATAATGTTTTAACTGGAACTAGCAGTGTTCATTGTTTTGCTGATGAAGGGTTACTAGAATCTCACTACAGCCCCCCTTACTGACATGATGGGCTGCTGTTTAGAGTCTCATAGTTCTATTTTGGAGTGGCTGGAGTTGTTCCTAAGCCTTCCAGGTTGGAAAAAAAGAAATGTTGGCACAGCATTTCCTTTGTCAACTTGACTGGACTGCAAACAAAATCCAGTGGTGTTCAAGAGACCCACACCCTTTAGTCTTCCTCAGAGTTTCTTAAAAATAAGATTTAATCCCCAGTCTCTGAGATGAAATGGTACCTGAAATCATTACCTCTCTTTTGAGAAGGAAAAAAAAGCCAGAGCAAACCATGATGATAGGTTCCTATGCAAGCATGATTGCAGTGTTTATTGGTATTAAGAGTGTTCTCACTGGTGATGAAGTTGACATCCTCAAGCTGTGTTTCTAATTAGTTCAATTAGGAAAATGAGGAGACCTCTCCCACCTGCCAGTAGCAGAAAGTCTGTGTAAGCTGTTGAAGAATTGGGCATATGATACTCAATTTTATATAATATCAAATGTATTTATGTAAGTTTTTAAATGAGGGGAGGAGTTCGAAATACACCTTTAAATCCAAGCAGGATGCAGGACTTACAGGATACATAGTGAATGAAAAAAGATCAGGGAAAGGGAGAGGTTTAGGTGACTTGGAGAGGAGTGAGCCTGGGAAAGTAGAGGAATAAAGAGATTAAAAGGGTGGGTCATATATAAATAGCGGACTAGTCAGTGTGCCAGTCTGTCTGTGAAGCAGTGGGAAAGACCAGAGTGAGCAGAGCCAGGTGTCAGCAGCTGAAGTGGGACCACAGGTCATGGGTGCCCACATGTCCATAGTGCTGGTGACTGGAGTGAGAGTCCAGATACCAGCAGCCTGGGAGACTGGGCAGCCGCTTGCGGGGTGTACACCTGAAGATGTGGGGTCCTTAGTATTGGCTGTTCGGATCTATCCTTATGTTCTGGTGGCTGTGTGTTCCCTGCGAGTGGGGACATAGTTACTTGTTTTCCCTGAAGATTTGTGGCCCAGTGCAGTTCCTGAGTACTTGCCTGGTTCCCGTAGCTCGGGCAATAGAAGCTTGTACATCCAGAACCGGGCATCACTGTTTTGAGTCTTAACATTGGTCATCTACCCACAGGGACTAGAAAACATCTACTTTATTGTGGTATTATATTAAATATCTAAAAACCTAGAAAGCAGAGGCAATAAGTAACAGTCTTAAGAAAAGATGTAAAACGAGAGTTGATGATAAATTCCAAGCTGACTGAGTTTCAATAGCTTATCTATTGCTCTAGGCATCCCCAGATGCTAATCTGCATTCATGCAATTTTCCCATTCCCTTCTATGCTGTGGGCATGGGAAACATGTGTGTACTCCCACTGTTCAAACTCTTAATTAGCAGAATAATGGGGTAAAAATGGCAAGAATTCTATGATACCACAGTTGCTGTCTGATTCTTATGTGTTTCCAAAGAGTGGAATCAGGCTGTGCTTTGCTTCATTATTGCCCTCCTGTGGCTTGGACTCTTTGACCTACATTTCCTTCCACAAAAAGAGTTTTTTGTCACTGTTACCAGAAGAGACAGTGAGATTCAGTTCCTGAAGCTCTCTGGACAATTCTCCATGAAAGTGAACTACCTTTTTCTTATCTTTGTTCAGGAAACTGCTTTGCCTATGTGGTTTTTTGTTTGTTTTGTTTTGTTTTGGTTTGGTTTTTTTTTGCAAAGATAACTCTTTCCCACACCAGATGTTAGAAGGCTTTAAATTTTTATATTGGCAGACCTAAGACCTCACAGAGATCCTCATTTCCATCTATCCAGGTGTGGAAGGTCCACACACTATTGGTCTCATCACTGCAATAATATTGTCAATTTGCTCATTTCCATCTCTTGCAAAAGCTCCTTGTGCTGAGGCTCATGTAATTGCAGGCATGCAGCCTCCTAAGCCCCATATCATTGCTGGTACAGCAGGTAAACACATCCCTTTCTCTAAACACTATGAACAGTATTGAACTTCTCCTTCACTGGAGACACTGAAAACCCACCTGGACACCTTCCTGGGTAACCTGCTCTAGGTGACCCCTGCCTTGCCTTGGCAGGGGTGTTGATTAGGACATCTTCAGGGGTCTCCTTCAACCCTAACAATTCTGTGATTCTGTGAACTTCAAGGAGGAGAAGGGACTAGTGCAAAAAAAAATGTGTTAAAATATTCCTTTTTTAACTTCTCCTGTTAATACTGGCTGTGTTGTCAGTATGAACAGAATGCTCACAGTCTCTCTCCTAAAGTCCAACTCTTCTGGTTCTTTAGTGAAGAGGATGCTTGAGAAGAAGTGGATGCTTTGCTGTCTTTACCATTGCTGCAGTTGCTGGAGGCTTCAAGTACAATACTGAGGAAACTCACCTGGTAAAATTTACCTGAGAGCTTGCATACAGATAATCTCAGTGTAACTGTACAAACGGTTAAGACATTTTAAAGTTCCAGGAAAGTAACCTGTCTCTGTTCATCATTCTGCTAATCTTTGAGTTCTAGCACAAAAGCAATATTACATGGTTTAGGCTCTTAATGATTTCTTCCTTTGTAATGATGTGTTGCTGCAGCCATTTTTGCAGTTTCATGTAGCCAGATGTCTGTTTTGTTGTTTCCTTTTCCAAAGATGTTGCATTCAGCTGCTGAAAATACTTTTAAATTACTTTTAAAAGAAATAATTTATGCTACAGGCAGAATATTTGATGCCCTTCAAATTAAAACCAGATGTTTTCTTCAGACCATTTGAAGCCTGACTGAAGTTAAAGAAACTTATTTAATATGTGATTCAACTGATAAATGTCTAGGTATCACTGGTTTTCACATCATGCCACTTATTTTTAGAAGCTGAATGACAGCTAGGGTTTTTTTTTTCTTCCAATGGATCTTCTCTGTTGGGAATAATTATCTTGGTATTTCTGTGTTGCATTTTGTGTGTATTTAGTGCTGTAGTATAGAGAAAGACAATTCCAGCACTTATCTTGCTCACTTGCTTACTTCACCCCTCTGTTTTAGCCAATGCAAAATTCTGCCTGCTGTCATGTGTGCTGAGTCTCTGGCACTCAGTTCTCCCTGTCTCCCCACAGTTCCACTTCCTGCTCCATGTTAGAAAGCCACTTGGAAAGCACCCCTTCACATAGAATACCTCACACATGGTTGCTTTGCCTTTGCTTTGGCCCCTTACTGCTCCAGATTTACAGGGTGGAACATCTCTGTTGTGTGCTTGAAGTTTTCAGAGTAAAACGTCTTTATTGATAGGGACTGTGACTTCAGTATCCTTAATGTTCAAAGCCTCTCCTAGATTTTTACACATAAAGCAGTTCTAAAGTGTACGGTAAAATACAGCAAACTGTAATGCGCTGTTTCTTTTATATAATTTTCTGTTCGAAGTAAGTTGTGATTACAAGATTTCATGGAGTGACTTACAGAAGTAGACTTCTGTATTGGTTTATGATACCATCCTGGAAAATGTCTGAACTCAAGCTAGATAGAATTCCTTTAATGAAACTGCTTAGGTGAGAAAGGAAGGAGGGTAACAAGACTAGAGATTATTCGGTATTATCTGGGGTGAAAGGATGATTACCGTAGTATCCCTCCTATTTTAACTGTAAAAACATAGACAGCTGTTCTGATTGGAATTCTTAAAAGCTATGTTTAAAGAATACTTTGTTTACAACAGCCCTTAGGAAAACCGAAAAGATGGAGGTAAAAATAGAATCAAATCAAAAGACCAGTGATGTCACTTTGAAGCTCATTAGCTTCAATATATACCAGCATGTGCTTCCTTCAGTGTCCATCTGTTAGACATTATTACTAAGGCAGCTACACCCTGGGATAAATATAAAACTTATGAGAAATTCTAATATTTATAGATCTGGAATTGTTTGAATTTCTCATTTAGAGGTTAATACAGTCCTGGATTATGACAATACTTACACATGGTGACTGAGCTCCTGCAGATTCATATTTGATCAGAAAACGAAACGATTTAGAAGGAATTTGAAGATTTTTTTTTTTTCTGCACTCCTAAGGGTTTTAGTTGCAGCCATGTGCCTTATCTAAGTGGTATTGGAAAATTAGCTGGTCTGCCCAAGGCAAAGACATGCTTCTGAAGCAGCAGTGGTGTTTAATTTTCTTTCAAGACTCCTGTGTGACTGATTCCTGAGGCAGAACTGCTCTGGCAGGGGTCTGGTCACTGGGGGGACCGTGTGTTTTCATGCGGTTGTTTTTCTTATAGTCTTGAGCACAATTGGAGATGATGTATATAGGCCAAAGTTCAGGAAGGTGTCATCTCTCCAGTGACCTGTTTACTGAGTCTAAGCTGGAGTACAGGAACTTTATAAATTATTACAGATATTTTACTTATGAGTGACTGATTAGGTTATGAATCAATCCCTCAAACAGGGACCTGTGTACTTTTTCTGGCTCCCTGTCAGCCTCTTTCAAATTGTCTCCCTAGATGAATCCTGACATTTCAGAAGTAGGAGCTACAGGTCCTTGCAGCGTATGTGACTGTGGGTCTGAAAAAGGTGGCCAGGCTGAAGGGACATTGCTCATCTCAGTTTTCTCAAACTTTGCAGAACTGATGGAAGAAACCAAAGCTGATTCTTAAGCAAAGATTTTCATGTCAGGCCCTTCTCAAAGAAATGCATTGGAAAATTTCCAAAAAAGCAAGGAAGGTTTATCTGAAGTCAGAGGTGATCAGGAGAGGATAGGAGGTGAGATAGTCTTCCATCACTTGGTGTTGCTTAGCCACCATTTATTGTGGATTGATGGCTTTTTACCTGGTCAAGTACCTTCTCTTGGGTAGACAAATATCCATCTATTCACAGGTGAGACAGTGAAACACACACCCTGAGAAAAGAACTCATCTCTCTTCCTTAAGGAAGGCTTGGGAGTCATCTGACAAGCTTAAAACAATTATAGAGAGAAAATTGTCATAGCAAGGAACGTGAGGCAGGTATTTTTAAAGGTCTAATAAGGAAATGGCTGTGCAAACACACGAACATGATCTGATGCAACAAAAATTCAAAAGACATGGATATGACAAATCAAAGATGAAAATTCAAGGCTAAGAAAGTGAGAAAGAAGGAAACAAAGCTGTATCACTACAGTTCTCATGCCATCTGTGCATACGAGGAGGTGCTAGACAGAATTTTGCTGACACATCCTATTTTGAAGGCAATTTTGAAGATAGCACAAGTAGTGCATTGTCTATACTGTAATTTTTGGTCTTTCATACAGAAAATCAACCCAGAATCAACTTGTTTTCATATGGATTTTGAACTACAGCAACAAAACCATGCGAGAACTCGGCTTGTTGTAATCTGGGCAGCTGGAACACCGAGATACAGAGAAAGCACAGCTCCCCAGTACAGAAAAGAGGAGTGAAATGATAGCCACTGAAGGAGAACATGCTCCATATCTAGGAGGAAACTCTTTATATATCAGACATCTATAGTGAAAGGACACAGAACAAGCTGGAAGAGACTGATGTAGTAGATTATGTTTCTGCTGTGAATGTGGGGGAAAAGCTATCCCAGATTATTCCATTTTGCAAAGGACATCTTGCTGATGGCTTATAGGAGCCAGAAAAAGCAGTGAGCTTTGGCATCCTAGTGTGTGACGAGGCTTCTTCCCTTGCTTTCTCAGCAAACCACAAATAACTTTATCTTGTAGCAAGTAATGCTGGGCAGCTTTAACCTTTCTGTCTGCAGACATAGCCCGTGTTTTAGTCTCCCACTGCAGGCTCTGATTAGCCCTGCAGTTACTCAGGAAAGGACCACATTAATTCATCTGGGACAAATACACAATGAAAGCATAGCCAAGTAGTGTATCAGGGAATGTGAGGACCCTCTCTGTAGGTAGGACAAAAATTTGCTTCAGTCAGGAAAATTCCAGCATTGCTAATGATTCCAGACTCCCCACCATAACATTTGTGCGTTCCCAGCTGGAAAAAGTAGAGTTTCCATTCAGGCCTGGTTTTGTGCATGCACAGTCATATCATGGCTGCAATTAGCAAAGCTACACTTGGATCTCTTGGGAGGGGGAATCTTGTTCTGCCAGGAGGTCTCCCACTACTGGTGTTTTCCCTGGGTTTACAGCACAGTCCTCTCCTATCTTGTTCCAGGAGTCTAGTGGAGAAGTGACACACAGGACTGCATTCTCCATAAGTCAGGTTGTAGCATTTTGTTTTGGCCACCTCCATAATTGGAAGATCAGTGAAAAGCCCCTATTTTCAAGGTACAGGTATTTTAATTTCTATTATTCTGGTTAATGTAATTAAAACACAAACTAATAAATATGAAACTACTTCCCATATCTTTGTTGTGTAATTACAAACCTTTCTGGATACAGCAAGCATTTCGGCATGGTTACCATATGATTTATTGTCTTCATGCTGTTGAAGTTTTTCGGTATTTCAGTTCTGGTTTTATTACAACTGACTGTGCTATTTAGAGCTAAAGGCGATATTTCCTTGCCAAAAAATCCCCTTATCTACAAAGACACAATACCATTCTGTGCAGGTGATAACAAGCATTCATTTCTTGTAAAATACTTTTATTAGTCTCAGTCTAGTTCTTTATTGCACCATACAAGCTTGAAGTTTGGCATCTCCTACACTCAGTTTTATATGTGTCTTATTTACTGATAATTAAAAAGTTTATAGAGAAGAAGGACTCACTGAACAGAACAAAAAATCAGGCTGTGGCTGAATTTTTTCTTCTTCTTTTTTTTTTTTAACGCCTTTATTCTCCTGGCTGCAATAGCTGGAGCTTTCTATCAATGTACAT
>WEIT01024958.1:64889-77410 GCA_013389985.1 Dryoscopus gambensis | reverse complement strand
TTTTTGTTATTGCTGAGCAGGGCTTACACAGAGCCAAGGCCTTTTCTGCTTTCCATACTGCCACACTGGCAAGGAATGTGGGGGTGCTGGGGAGGTTGGGAGGAGACACAGCCAGGACAGGTGACCCCAACTGACCAGAGGGATATTCCAAACCACGTGACATCATACTCAGTATATTAAATGGGGGGAAGAAGAAGGAAGGGGGGCATTTGGAGTGACGGTGTTCGTTTTCCCAGCTTGTTACATGTAATGGGGCCCTGGTCTCCTGAGGATGGCTGAACACCTGCCTGCCCATGGGAAGCAATAAATTAATTCCTTGTTTTGCTTTGCTTGTGTGCTTGGCTTTCGCTTTCCTTATTAAACTGGCTTTAGCTCATGAGTTTTCCAGCTTTTACCCTTCCAAGACTCTCTCCAGTGCTGCTGGTGGGGGAGTGAGCAAGCAGCTGTGTGGGGCTTGGTTGCTGGCTGGGGTTAAACCAAGATAGCTGGTGAAACAGAAAAGTGCTCTTTATGATAAGACCCAGAAGGAACTGATTTCATAGAATACAACTCTTACTGATCAGTGAGTTCATAGTCATTGGCACAAAAAGGATCATTTGACAAGGAACAAGAAATGTGTTTTGATTTTTTTTTCTTAAAACAAACACTGGAATTAATTAGTAGCTCTACTGATAGATTTACTGATCCACTCCTGCCATATCAAATTATTTTCAAATGCAAGCATAGTAACACAAATTAATGAGAAGAATTTCCTTTTTCTTTTAGGGTTCATTGCATAAGATGTGACATCAAGAAATTGCAGTAGAAATTCAGCCTTGCTACCACAAAAATGATTCACTGTTTAACTACACGCAGTTGATAATTTATAGCTGTTTAAATTTTTTACTTTTTGTTGCAAGCTGTCTGGTATATCCACATATTAAAATATTTGGATTAGAAGGTAAACCAGCAACAGCACATAGGCATTAAAAAATAAAAATACCTTCGTTAGTTGTGCCACTGCATTGCTGACCTCAGTAAGGAATGTTCCTTGTTTGAAAAATAATCCCTTTCATGAGAAATTCTGAATTAAAAATAACCTGATCTTCTCAAAGCTAATAAATCTGCTGTGAGGAATATGTAGCATTTAGTGGACAACTCATGTTGCATACAAAACACTATATGGTATTTAGTTTCAGGAATAACACAGCAATCTCATCCAAAGTCCTACTACATTAACTCTAACACCTCACAATTGATAAGATGTGGCTCATGATTCATTCACTTGTACATAGGAAAGGCTAAACAGGATAAAAAGACTGTGATGAAATCCTTAATGTCTGTTCTGCTGCACTGTACTTCCCAAAAGAATGTAGGTCTTTTAATTACAAGGGCTGAAGGCTGAGATGATTATAAAAACCATGATGCAGCAACCTAGCCAGGATAACTTCTCAATAAAAAATAAATATTACTAGAAACGATTCTTTATCTAAACTGCCTTTATTCATAATTCTTTTTCAAAACCTTCCTGATTTTTCCCTCTTGAGATTTAAGATTATGTAATAAAATAATTGAATTATCATTTTAAGAGTAATTTAAATTATTACAGAAGTACTTTAATAATTTAGTTTAAACAATATAATAGTTGTTTAAAATAATTAACATAAGTTGTAAATAGAATAGAATATAATTTTAATAATTTAATAATATAATAATAATAATTTTAATTTTTTTAATGTCCTACATTAAAACATATAAACTACTGCATAAGTGTGGAAAGGTAATTATATTATGTTTTTTGGGATTGAGGCAATTTTATTTAGCTATGTATTTTCTGCAGTGTGCTTTCTCATATGTCTGTTACATGTTCTTCTGAAGAAAATGGTTCTATAACTATACTTTACTCAAAGCACAGATATTGCCAAGATTTACTGCCGTCAGTCATATGCTCAAGCATCTGCAGTAGCAACAGAGAAAGGAAGGGATATATAACTAATTTTCTTGGAATTAATTCTACACTGTTATTTCTCACTTCTTTCATAGTATCTCTAATTCCTCTGGGTCTGATTAGTAGAACAGATTGTTTTCATTAGTTTTTCTTGAAAAAACCCTTATGGAGCAGAGAGGGGTGGTGTCAGGAGGTTGCTGCAGTGGTTGTGGATACAGCACTGCAGCATATGGAGTGCCTGCCCAAGGCAAAAGCAAACAGAATTTCTCCTGCAAATACATGGCAAGTGAAGTAAAAAACATCCTCATTTTCTGTCTCCTTGGAAGCATTTGAGGCCATAACGCGTATGATATGTAATCCCAGTTTGTTTCTACTATATCTGAAAATACAAGAAGTTGTCACACAGAAAATTGGATAGGCAATAAGGAGTTTGAACTTTGTGCTAAACCAGATGAAAACTAGGAGGTTTTGAATGTGGGAGATGAGTCTTGACATTTAGAAAATGTTCTCAAATGAAGACCATTTCCTAGAGATGGAACAGTTTTGTTTGTGCTGTCTTTTGTGGTGATTAGGTCTTATTCTGAGGTTGAAAATGAAACTTTTGGGTTTTAATCCCCAGAAAGGCTAAAAAATCTCGGCAGGTCCATTTTTTAGGTTTCTCTTCCGGCACACACTTACAGGTGGTCACTAGAAAGGGTCCAGCCAGAAGACGGGTGCTTCCAGCTATTCCAGGCTTATACATGAGCACTTCAGATGGCAATAAAAGCTCCTTACAGCAGTCTCTGCCCTGTTTGTGAAGGCCCCATATACAGCCTGTAGGACTGTGTTGAGATTCAGGGGGGGAAAAAAGGCCTGAAAAAGATTCTGGAAATCATCAACGCTTTCACACTCCTCGCAAGGGAGATAAGCCATATCCATGTTCTTGGTAAACATCTGCCTAGACTATTTCTGAAAGATTTGCCAGATTGTTTCTGGTGGATATTCTACAACTTCCCCAGGCAATACATTTCAATACTTCAGTAATCTTATCTTTAGAAAGGTTTTTTATGTCCAACACAAATATTTCTTGCCTCTTGTGAAGGAAAATAAGCTATTTGCCACAATTTGTCTGTGACAAAATGCTTGTTGACTCCTCCTTGCTGTCACGGTGGTACTCAAAATAATGTTGGATGACTCATTCGGTGTGGGGTTTTTTTCCCCAAACAGTCAAAATAAAATAATTGGTATAAAAATTCTTATTTCTTTCCTTTGCTCCTCTTGAAAAGAATCACTGGCCACCATTCCAATCTTTCAGTATATTCCTAATCCTTCACAAGTTGACAAAATAACACCAAGTCTTGACATTGCTTCAGCTGGTTTTTTTAATTCCTGTGATAAGCGACCCACCTTGAACTAATCTGAAGGCAATATTCTACTTGTCTCACTTTTTCTCACTAAGTGATACAGTCAGCTAGCTATCAACTACTAGAAGTTTGGAATTAATTACTTTCAATGATTTGGAATAATTCCTTCTAGTAATTTGGGAGTTGGATCTAGATAATCCTTAAAGTCGTTTTCAACCCAAGCCATTTTCTGATAACATCAAGGTTTAATTAACACAGATGAAATAATCTGCCACTTCCTGTGAGAGCATTTCTGCTTTGCTGTAGCAGTTCAGCCTTTCTATGTCCCTGATTTGGTATTAAATAGATAATACTGATCAACTGAATGTGATAATGGTAACTTCAAATCTATATGAATTAAACTTTCATTTTGAAGTACTACTCTTACCTTAATTTTAGGCCTTGCATTTACACATTCCTGGACATAGAACTGATCAGATGTTGGGAACAATCCTAGACTTGGCACAAAATGGTACATGGCAAAACTTCTGGATAACTCCATTTTGGCTGATGGCTTTGATGCACATGACCACAGTGACATGTGAGCATTTACTCTTATTCTGTGGGCAGTAACAAGAACGTTTAGTAATGGTGAGTCAAAAAGAAAAGGAAAAATTAGAGTTTTTCTAAATCTGTAAGAAGAACTAGGGATACCTTGCCAATGAGTCAGTATTTTAGTGACTAGCTAGCAAAACTAGAATTGCACTACTAATACAAAACCTGTTTTTTCACAATAATGAACAGGATAAAAATAACAAACATTAACTTCACCAGCCAGAAAATCCATGTTCCGGAATGCTCTGTTCACTTACCTGCACTTCTCCTGGAAGCATGCCCTCGGTGCCTTCTGGAAAGAATCAGTTTGCTTTGTTCGCTGCTTTTGCATCTTTTTTAGGAGCAAGATGGAGTCTTTAGGCCTTTTGTAGAAATGGTACCTTCAAAATCTCACACTAGTCTTTAATATGTCGTGTTTTGCTCATATGTAAGATATTCAGAAGCCGCAGGTGCTTCACAAGGATACATGACTGATAATATGCTCCTCAGAGAAAAAATCGGGGAATGCAAGAGGAAGGGCAAGGAATGCAAAATACCTGCAAGTGTACTAGCTCTAGACATGCGGTCCACTTTCAGCTGTTGGATTGTTTCTGTTCATTGGAGATCTTCTCAACTTGTTTTACTTCCATTGTTGCAAATCTCCTTCAAGTTATTCTGAGCAGCTTTTAATAGGGATGATAATTTATTTTTCCCCATTGGGGTTTCCTACCATAACTGTAAAATCCCCCCTGTCCTTTACAAAATAGAGGACCTCAGCCTGGTTACCACAAGGCTGGTGATCCAGAGACAGCTACCTCCTTATGTGTCCATGGTTTTCTTCGGCCTGCAGATAACACACTGGACATCGAAGAGTGATTATTTGGTTCAGTGTTGGCTGATGTGAGGAACAACTCGTCCCCACAAATAGAAAGAAGCACAGAGGCAGGATGGGGAATCCCTGCAGCCCAGCAAGAGGAATGAAGCCCCTGTGCCAAAGCTGCCCTGGGAAAGCCATAAGCCTTGCTGTCCAGCTTGGAGTCCCAGCTGATAATCCTTCTGCTGGAGAGGCTCTCTGTGTCTGGCCTCTGGGTGCTGGACTTGCCACATGTGATGGTTTTGGCCAAATTTAGGGGAAACGTCCAAGGGGAATATCTCCTACAAAGGAGATGCCACCCCTCCTTATCAGGTTCGGGGAAAAAAAGAAAATTCTCCTCGAAGGAAGGTGGAAGAGAAAGTGAAACTATTTATTTAACAGACAGGTTAAGAGTAACAAAACCTCCCGCTGAGGGGAGAGAACCTGAAATATTTAAAGTCTTTCTGTGGGTGCGGTTTCCCCTTCTCTCCCGTGAAGATGGAATCAGAGCTGGCCAGCATGGGTGCGGGGGCCCCCCGAAGACGCTGGAGCTCAATGGGTCTCTGATGCTCCTGGTATTTTTGGCGACAGGATTCTGTAAGTCAGCAAGCTGGTCTTCTTCAAGGATTATAGCAGGATGGCATTCCTCAAACTGCCAGCATGCCTTCTCAGTAGTAGTTCTCCCCTCGGCCCTTCTCCTCTCTCTTATATGTTAGCTCCTTGAGCGTCAGCTGGTCTCTGACCCTTAGTGGAAACACCTGGTTCGACACAGCTGTAACTCATCAAGGTCAAGTCTGCCTTGTGTCCAGTATAGTTCTTCTTTCAAGCATAAGTTATGTACAGTTTAAAAGCACAGAAAAGCACAGGAATCATGGCTAAGTAGGGGCTGAATAATGTGGGATATAACACAAATCACCCCATGACACCACAGCACATTTAGGGGAGGAACTAAAGGTGGGGAAAGGGACGGAGGGAAGGAACAAGCATAGGAAAAGAGAGGGGAAAGGGGATAAAAGGGGCTGGTTGTGTGCAAACAGGTGGCTGCCATTTACACATCAGGTCATTGTGCTTTGGTCATTACATTAAGCCTGCACCCTCTGCTGCACTGGCACATTCCGTCCTCTTCCATCATGAAACTCCATTTCTAACTAATATAAATACACTTTCGTTTAGAGACAGCTTTTTCTTTAGGAATTGCAGAAGAATTTAAAGTACCACTTAGGATTGTGTTTCATTATTTTTCCCATATCTTCAAATCTAGGAGGTACAGAACAGCAAAAAACACACCGGAGGGCTTTTGGACCCTGTAAGTTGTTTTAAAGATAAAATTTTGGTTTTGTTTTTGAAAATGCTCTGGCACTTCTAAATGTACAAGATATAAGTACAGCTTGATAAAGCATACTTAATAACATTCCCCCTTCCCCAGCTTTCATTCCATTAATGTGTCTTCCATATGTGCTACCTACTGAATAAAAACATAACAAACAGTGCATGTAAGATATACAGGTATGCATAAAGGACATCACTTATTTAATTTGTGACATCAGTAAATTATTACTTGATTTTCCTTTTTGGCACTAGTAAGAAGACTTTTAAGCCAAGCTACTTTTTAATGTTGTCCTTTTAAGGTGTTGTGTGATGGACTTCATTATATTTTTGAGACGCTGCTTATTCTCAGGCTTTCCATGAGAAGAGCGTGGGCACACAGAAGGATGAGGAGCTCACAGCTTTTGTCTGGGATGTCAATACCTGCATCTGCCTCTGTTCCACTGAACACTGAAGCTAAGCTTCAGAGGATGGCAATCCACCAGCACAGCTAAGGATGTAGGAAGAAGCGTCTGGCAAATGAAATCAGGAAGCTGAAGCATGAAGCATATGCAGTGCTTCCAAGCAGTCAGTTTCAATTTCAATTTTATGTTTCTTTATACAGCTCTTGCTCTCACTACCCCACTGCCTTGTACCAGTGCACAACTCCCTCTCTCTGTTATTCTCAGACACGTGCTGCTTCTCTTTTCCTAGTAAAGACATCAGAGTTCTCTATATAACTTCCTTCACTCTTAAACTTAATATGTAAATTATGCATATCTATATATATTTTTATTACAAACAGCTACAGAAGTTGGGATAAATAAGGCACCTTTCAACATTTTTATTAAGGCATTTTGAGAAGTATTCAGGGTTAATGCATACTAGCAAAGTTCTACCCTAATTCACTCATGTCACTCAAGCATAGGTACAAATGGGAATAGGCACTGATCTGTAATTCACATCATTATAATGTCATCTTGACAGAATTTGCTAGCTAATTTATGGAAAAGCAAGAATAAAACCATTTCATTGTAGCTACGCTGATTAGTTTTAGCAAGTTTAACTAAGACTGATTTAAATAGTGTGACACAAACTGGTTGCAAAAAATGGAATTTTATGCCTTCCCCTTCCTTTTTTATTTAACCTGCCAGTCTACATTGATTTTTTTTCTGTTTGAAAGTAGAAGCAACTGCACAATTGTCAATTAGCAGCATAAATTATTTCATACCGCCCACATGCCTTTTTGCAAAGCTTGCAGATTGTGTTCATACAGAAATAAATGTATAGCAATGAAGGGATTATATACAGTCCTTCAAAGATTTTTAATTGAGAGAGAATTATAGGTGCTAAAGCATGGAAGAAAATGAATAAAGCTCTTTGGATGCTTTAAAATATCTCACTGTAGGTGCAGGTCATGATGTAATTTTTAACACAATTCCCTAGTACAGAAAAACATAAAAATAACCTTTGGAAAACATTCCAGCAGCAATTTGGTCCTTAAACACCATATGGAGAAGTAACTAATCCTATACACAGCTAGATGATTCAGTGGGATAATCCACAGAAGAATTTCCATATGGCATTCTCAGTGTTCTTCAACAGATACTTTTCTATCTCCAGCCCATGCTTATGAAATGTTGGCAGATGCACTGCTGCTACAGAAGCCTGAGTTGAAAAGCAAAATGAATATCCATTTTATCTATGTCTAAAGACACAGATGACACATGGATGTGTCATCACTAGCTAAATGCTGTTATTTGTCCTCTTGGATAGTGAGCCAAGGCCAGCAAGAAAATAGGATTTCAACTGGCATAAGCACAGCTCATCTATGCTATGGTACAGGTGTGCCAGACTTGAGTTTAGAATCAGATTCAGATCATTAGGATGGTTGAAGGATTTGACTGGACTGAACAGGATTCCGTTTGAAACACTCTTTTCCCATATTCCCAGACTCCAGGATCTGCCAGTGTAATTTCCCTCATTTCCAGCTTCTCAAACTGAAAATCAACCTTTTTTCTTCTATCAATCCCTTAATGTTATTCTAGAAATCATTTTGAAATGATCTGCCCAATTAGAGGGTCTTTTACATGAAGGTACTCCAGGCACTTTCTAGAAACCCTGGCCCTCATGCAGTGGTCTTGAAGGCACCAAATTGATACAGATCCATTAATACATATTTCCATTATAAAGAGTACACAGCACAGAGACTGCAGAGCATACAAGGCAGCATACAGAGCACAAGGCATCTGGCCAAATAGCAGACATGTATCTTGGTGACTTCTTTGGGCATCATTTTTAGCATCACCTTCTCTAGCATAGAAGGACATAGTAATTACACTTCACTGATGAAGTTCTTCTCTGTCAAAGAGAATGAATGGTCTTGATGCTCCCATCAGTCCACAACCTGGTATTAAGTTATCCATCTCATAAACTCTGTTACCAAAAAGTGTATTTTACTTCACTCAGCATTCTCATTTGAAGAGAAGCAGACATAGCTCTAATCCTGTAACTAATTTCAGGAGCTTATAATTTAGACTGACAGGTGACTTTAGTTTCAGGTGGTTTGCTCTGCTGAGAAAAGTTGTGCAATGTGAAGCAGAGCCAGATTTCTTATGGTACCTTTATAAACATCAAAACTCTCTCTGAGCAAACATGAGATCAATTTCAATACCTTTCTAAAACAATAGAACAGTTTCTTAACTTATGCTCAGTGATGATGACAGAATCATATTTACTTCTTTATTACCTTCACAGCAAATTTTAATTAATTAATTCTTCAGTTATTTAATCTCTTTCAGTTGGCTATCCTTCCAGACTTGATGTATGCAACATTAATTATTTGCCTATGGCAAGATCTTATGAACTCTAATATGCACCACATGTTCAACTTGCTCAAAATTAATTGCATACATTGTATTTGGCATTAACGTACATTTTAATTGGCTTTAATTTCACATCTGTGTTGCTTTACATACAGCGTTCTTTATCAGCATAAATGCACACTGCTTCTGATGTGTGTAATAGCAGCCATCAAACCCGGCTTTTGTATTAACATTTTACCTTTTAATATAAATCAAATTTTCTGGGTTTAAAAAAAAAAAGAAGTCATAATTAAAAAATAATCTTTCTTATTTATTATTAATTATTTGGAGATTCTGATGGAAAATGCTGCCTGAGATCTAACCAAGAAAATATAAAGTCACTAAGCTTTGCCTGAACAAGAAGGTTTGGCCGTTTAAGAAAAAAATCTCTTTGAAAGAGGCTTTGTTGTGGAAATCCATCCTTAGCCTGAAGAAACAGGCAACAGCCTCACTTACTAGCTAGCAGCTTGTTAGGGATAGCCCCAGGACTGGTCCCACGGTTCCAGTCAGTTTGCCCAGAGACACACCTGAGGCAGCTGTAAAGCCCTGCCTGGTTCCAACCTGCAGATGAAACCGAACAAACCCAAGCACAGGAAAATGCTTCAACACGTGCTAGGAATCTGGCACTGGCTTATCATGCAGATATCTAGTGGCTGATACACAGATTAGGCAAATTAATGCTAATTTGGGTAAATTCACAAGTGCTGTAAGCACCTTTCCAATTGCAAGGTGTAGATATCCTGAGAACTACAGCAAAGCAACACTGCACATCTCAAATGAGATACAATATATAACGCTCAAATATAGGACACTATTTTCAGTCCACAAAGTACTCTGCCAAAACACACGGAGATTTTCCACATTGACAATTTGGATTTAAGACAAAAGTGGCATCATTTTACTTTCTGAGGGGATCCTGATCATGTCAGATCTCTTCCAGTAGAACGTGTTGTTGTATCAGTAACTCAGATCATAACTACATCAGAGTCTTCGCCCATTGCTGAGGGAGACTTCAACATAAGCTATGGAGTAACATTTAGCAATTTTTAGGATAAGAAAGCAGGATCAAATGCTACTCAGCACAAAAAAAAAAAAAATGAACTAATTATTCAAGATAATACAAAATGTGTAGCTGAATGAGCAGACTTTATTATATTCTAGGCAACAGGAAATACAGCATACAGAATAAAGTATTCCTTTTCCCTTAGTAGTTGACAGGAGCAGCAAAAAACAACATAACACTTGAAGAACAGTTTCTGTCTTACCACCAGAATTTAAAATTACGCTGTCAGCATATTTGTAGCAAGCTGCTTTACACTGAGGCATTAATTATTTCAAGTCCCAAAATTCCACTTTTCATTCTTAAATACTGGGTAGGAATGAATTTCAAATGGATGCTGCTTTAAAAAGGCTCATGAACATGGTTTAACTGGAAAACAGTAGCCTGCAGATTCAACATCCAAACTCCCAAGGACAGAGTCTCCTGTCTAGAACAATTACTTTAAACTTCATACCACCCTTACAGAAAGCCAAATTTTAGAAGCTTATATTATTTCCAAGTTCAGTTTGCTGCTTTAAAGTGCAGGAAATACTTTCAGTGGTCTCGACTATTTCATCTGGAACTGAAGAGGTGACTTAGAGTGACAATGAATGACTTGAATTGTAAGACCCACCTGCATCTTTTCCCTGCCTGTTTGCTTGGGGACAAATTATTGCTGCTAATGACTTAGCACATAAGTGGTACGCAGGGGAAGCAGGATGCACTGCAGCTCACCCTCATCCAAAATCAAGCCAAATGAAGCCATTTAGCATTACTGTGGAAAAAATGTATTTAAACTGTTCAGGCCCCTGGTATTTTCAGAGAAACTAAATCAACCAATAAATTCGGCCGTCGAGCTAACTTTCCTTTGGGATCTGCTGCCGCCTCGTGGGCTCGCCGTGAATTTTAAGTCCCAAGATTAAAAAAAAAAAGCAGAAGTTAACCTTGGATTGTGGGGGAAAAGCCCAGCTATTTAACTGATATGTAACCTCACATACCAGCATAATTTCTACCCTGGTACGAAAACATTTTTGTGTAATCAGGTTACAAGTGCGACTCTTCACTTTCTTGAATTCACAATTATAGCAATAAAAGGCTTCAAATTAAAATACAACTAAATGTACTGTATTTTTATGGCTTTGCTCAACAAAGAAGTAATGCACTTTAATCACTTTGTACTGGTGTAGAGAGAGAGAGAAAACTCTTTCAACTTATAGGAGTGTTCTCCTGTATTGCCTTGGTTTTCTCGGGTTTTTTGATTCATGGACTATTTATGAACTTGATATCGGAATTAAAGGGTTCCTTCAGGCTATATAAGACCATGGAGTCATTAATAGCTTGATAGTTTGTCATTGGAGAAGAAGGTCACCAGGATATTAGATTGGAAAAAGGAAAAGCAGTTGTGGGACATCGAATTCTATGGGTTCTTAAAAATTTTCCTGTTTTACTATTGCCAGAAAATCTCATAATGGGATGCTAAGATGCTCATCCAAAAAGCCTGGAGTTGTCAGAAGCTGATCCATTCACCTTGGAACAGCCAGACTTCGAGGCAAAACAGTCACAAGCTATGAAATGAGCAGTAACTTAAGTTCATTTTAACTTCATTGGATAGCTTACATTTCAATTCTCTTTAATTCTTAAAAAAAAGGGGGGAGGGAGTAGTTTGATCTCTACATGGAAAATAAACTGCAGTGGTGGCCCTCCTGTACAGAGGTTTCTTCAGTTACAGATGCTAATTGTACACCCTGTGGACTGAATCTGACACTGATGATGGATCGAGGTGTAGCCATGGCAGCCTCCTCACCTCTACCCTTTGGGATGTTCTCTCAGTCCAGGGGTCATTCCCCTCCATAACGCTTGGGGCCAGCGAGGCCATTTCTCCCTCACAGTCACCATGTACGCAAAGTAATTTCAGGCAGAAAACATTGTTATAAAGTTGCCTTACAACCTTAGAAATCACAGAATGGTTTGCATTGGAAGGGACCTTAGAGACTGTCTTGTTCCAACCCCCCTGCCATGGGCAGGGACACCTCCCACCAGACGAGGTTGCTCAGAGACTCATCCAACCTGGCCTTAAACACTGCCAGGGATGGGGCATCTGCAGCTGCTCTGGGCAATCTGTTCCAATAACTCACTACCCTCTGAGTAAAGAATTTCTTCCGAATATCTAATCTAAATATATCCTCTTTCAGTTAAAAACTATTCCCCTTTGTACTGTCACTATTTGCCTGGGTAGGAAGTCACTCTCCCTCCTCTTCATAAGTCCCCTTTAAAGTACTGTAAGGCTGCAACCAATGCTCTAAAAGTGATGTGTAGAATTTGGTTAATAATTCAAATACTATATATAAATAGAAATAAACTATTTCAACCGAGTCTGTGCCCCCTTCTCCTCTCCTTAGTCCTCTTTTCAGACCAAGCTCGAGTGCTCCCTCCGGGCATGGCCCTACCGCTCCATGGGCGGGGGGAAGGAAGGTCGCGGAGTGTCTGTGGTCTGGGTGTCCGAGGAGGAGGAGGAGGAGGAAGAGGAGGACGTCGGCGCTCGGGTCCCGCTGGAATGTCCGTGGCGGCCGGGCGGGGCGGGGCCTGGCGGGGCCATAGCCAATGGGGCGGGGCCTGG
>WEIT01024958.1:27137-64659 GCA_013389985.1 Dryoscopus gambensis | reverse complement strand
CACCCTCCGCACCTGCCCCGCGCCAGGGAAGCGGCACCGGCGCCGTCCCGGTGCCGGTCCGGGCTGGTGCCCGGGGCGGCTCCCTGGGGAGCGAGAGCGCCCGCCGGAATCCCTGCGGCGAGGACCGGAGCCGGGGAGAGGCGCTTGATAGCTTCTATAGCGGCCGGATCTCCGGCATCCCGCCCGGGCGCTGACCTCCCTGTCTACCCCAGCGGGTTCCGTGGCTCGGGGCCGGGATGTGTGCCTTCGGCTGTCACGCTGTCTGCGGGTAAATTCCTTGGATTGTGGCTTGAAATGGTCCAAATGCGTAAAACGTGACCCCTGAGTTGCCATATGCAGTGTCAGAACTGGCTGTGTGTTCCAGAGCTCGTATTCCTTGTTTTCAGTAGAAGAGTGCTATCGAACAAGGCATTGAGTATTTTAAAAGGCGAAGGCAGGACGTTTAATAAAGAGAAGGATAGTAGTAAAATAGCTCCCCGAATTAAAGTAGGGATAGCAGATGCCTTGGCAATGTGCACTTGCAGTCCAGAATGCCAGTCATGTCCAGCTTTCCCAGAGGATGGATGCTGCATTCCTGGATGTGTTCAAGCCAGGCTAGATGGGGCTCTAAACACTCTGGTCTAGTGGAAGGTGCCCCTGCCCATGGCAGGGGGCTTGGAACTAGATGATCTCTAAGGTCTTTTCCAACCCAAACCATTCTGGAAATCTATGTATCTGTAACTTCTTGACAGGACCAAAAAATAGTGGTGGAAAAAGGCAGCAGCACAAGGACAGATATTGGAAAGCACCTTTTAATAAATAGATCACATTGTTGGAATGGAAAATACAAAATATGTAATACTTTAAAGGAGAAGACTGCAGTCACTAAGGCATTTTTTGGCATTTTCTTGTTGTTCTGTGGTTTTGGTTTCTAGTGAGGCTTGATTTTAGGAGGAAGGCAGTAAAAAGCTAATGGAATGAAATATGACATACTCTGGTCCAGCTTTCCATTGATAAACCTACTAATATTGTGAGGAATTCATGCCCAAGTTCCCTCTTGATGGTTCAGTCAAAATCTATTTAGTAAGATGTTGTGAAGTAAACTGGTTTTCTGTTGTACCAGTGTGCTACATAGTTCAGATGCAGCTCAGCAGAAATCTGTAATCATTAAATGATCCGCTTTGTGGAAGTAAAAATTTTGAAGGACACCTCCATCTGTTTTCTAAAACACTGGTCCAAACACGGGAAAGTGAGGATGAAAATTAATATCAAGGCACTGTTCAATTCATTTTATATTGGCCAAGCTTAACCGTGAATGAACAAAATATTTGAATGGTAGGGAGTACAAAGCATAGCAGAGTATATTGCTAAAAATGCTGCTTTAAACTTCGGTGTTTCTTGACTTCTCAGTGCTTCAGTTCTCTTTTTATTCCCTCTTGATGTGTTCATATCTGTGTTTGCTCTATGACTTCCATCCAGTCAGGCAAATCCAGTCCTAATTATCCATCAGTAGTGAAACAATTTACGGTTTTGTTCCAAGGTTTTTAGAACCCAGAGTTCAATGAGCTATGTTCCTTCTCTCATTTCCTTCACCACCTTTTCGTAAATGATTCTTGCACTTTTCAGATTCTGTGAGATAATTCAATTTACAAAGGTATATAGTCTCTACAGAGATTTTTTTTTTGGTGGGTTTTTTGTTTACTTTTTCATATTTATTGTTTTTTAAGTTTCCCCTGAGTTAATAAATTGCATTGTCTCATGAAGGAATTTGCCATGTGCCAAGCTAGTGCAAGTTAAGTAACAGAATTGTAACTAGAGGCAGAAAGGGAGTGAGATCTCATTTTGGTGGCAGTGAGTATTCAGGGTAACTGTGAGACTTCTTGTAAAGATCTGCATCATTTTCAGAACAAAAATTTCTCTTGTTCATTTTTTGCCTTTTGGGAAGGAAATTTCCCATGATCATCTGTGGGCCAGAAAATTGTCCTGATAGAACATCAAGTGTGTACTTGTGTTCAGAAGTGATGGTTAAGTGTTGCAACAGTTAAGTGTTTCATATCTTTTAAATATCTTTTTCCCTCTCCCTGCTTTTTCATAGGCTTGTCTTGTTGTTACCATGCAAAGGACAATTTAATGTGCCGTGATGTCTGTGAACAGGTAAGCTTGTTTTAAATTTAACTCCATCAGCATTTAAATTGTGCCTTTAGACAATGGTGTAGCAACATTAAGGTTGTAAGCTAATGATCTTCTGTCTGGATGCTATGTGTGAATTGTGAGATGTAATGTTATTGAAATGAGAGCCTAGAAGTTTTAAAACCGTAGTCCTCTTTCCTTTTGTAGTGGAAAATGGGTTCTGCTGAAGTTGAGGAGAAATAGAGATACCAACCTGAGGCCACAATTTGGTCAAGAAGTGATAACCACGTTAGGAAACAAAATTTATGAATCTTGTGTGTTCCCAAGTTCTGGGGAGTTTAAACTGAAGAACAAGATGCTAGTATTATCCTTTCGTCCTTCCAGTTCTTGTTTGTCCACTAAGCATCTCATGATATATGGCTTTGTGAATGCAGCAAAAATCTGCTTACTTACTCTGTTCATAAGGCCCTTTGTTCTAAATTCAAGCTTGGAAAGTATTTTTCCATAACTTATGTTTAGATTCGTACCTGTGGGTAGTAACTGGTACAGTTTTGTGTGTGTAGTTACATATTTTTATCTACAAAGAGTTTTACATCAGTAAAGCTTACATACATGTAGATACAATTTTTATATTAAAGTTGTGTTTTTATATTATACCTGCCCTCATTTCACATCTTCATTGCCCACTTTGGGGCTGTTCAAGCAATAAACCTGGTTATGAGTAAGTTTATATTTGTCTCTCGTGTTACTAACAAAACTTTTGCTTTAAATTGCACTTTTCCCTCCCTAATATATCTAGAGAATACAACCAAATCCTCTTTCAGCTTTCATATGGTTAGGCCAAACAAGGAAAAGTCTTACAGTCTCTTTGCATAAGATATTCTCTCAATTCCTATAATAATTCTTGCAGCCCTTCCAGCATAAGTTTATCTCTTTGAATACAGATAAGCAAAACCATACATGGCATTGTAAGAAAAAGTATGCGGCTCAGTCTTAAATATTGTGTTTGAACTTGGATGTAAGAGAAAGATATCCATTCCTGTATATAAAAAAATTATTGGTGAATTTAGTAGCTGCATTTATATGGCATTTGGAATAATCTGTCCATTTCTGTCTTGTGTTTCATTGGTTTGAAGTTTCCAGCTTATCATGTGAATTCCTGTTGGCTCTTCATGAAAGGCCTCCAGCTTTTTACTGTCAAATTCCATCCCAGTTCTGCTATACTGGTTCTAATTATTGCATCATTTTCTGTGGGTTTTGTAAGACACTCTGATCTTGCCTAATCTAGATTCTCTCTCTCTGCTTGGATAGTCAGCATATCCAGAATCTTAGTGGCGAGAGGTCTAGAGCAAGTCTGAAGCAAGGCTGGTGCCTCTCAAACTGTCCTGTAAGGAGCTGGCTTAGTTACCTAACATCAGGCTGGTGGCATCATTTTCTGAGTGCTCCTTTGATATGGTCCAACAGGCTGGCTGAAGGAGCTGTCTGCTGTTATTTTACTGATTTTCATCTTCTGTGACTTAACTATTTTGTGCAGCTGACAGGAGGAAGAAGTTTCTGGGCCTGTCTTTGGATTAGATTACAGATTAGATTTGGGGCCTTAGAGCAGATGAGGAGGAACGAGGTTCATTGAGGAGCCATCTTGGCCTAACCAACAGATTGTAAACAATAGCACCAGAAGAAACACCCCCTTCTGCAGGGCACGGAGGCACTCATCTCTAGATGAGACTTTCTGGCTAAGGTCATTTGGTTTTCAGGGGCTCAGATCTAGGATGTTGCAGGAATCACAAGGGTTTTTTGATCCTCAGGCTGTTACCCATTGTCTGCTCATCTGTGTAGACACCAGCGATAGTATTGAGGGAGGCCTTGCATGGGAGCCCGGGGACTAGGGTGAAAGGCACAGGAAACCCAGTGATGTTGCCCTAGATCCTGCCAGTTAAGGAAAAATGCATACTAGTGAGGAATTCTGCTAACCAGGTGTTCTAGTTTGAAAGCAAACTAGTGAGAGACTTTGAATCAGAAATACAATTTAATAGGAAAAANTAAGAACTCTGCTGCACCTGGTGTCAACAGCTGGCCCATTAACAGAAGATAGCCCCAGGAGCTTATCAGGGATGAGTCATGGAGGGGATGGGGCAACACTGTCCCACCGGCTCCAACAGCTTATGAAGATGGTAAAGAGAATACATACTTTTGGATACATTTTACATTGTAACCTAGGACACCAGGAAATCAGCTACCATGAGACCCTTGAAAACAAGAACTTGGATTACAGATTTGTTTGTCAACTAACGTGATTCAAACACCTAATTATTTTGCATTCTTAATAAGTATTACACCAATCTTAGCTTTGGTATTATCTGCTTTTCATGATTATTTGATTAAGCGTGTCAGATAGCATAGCAAGGAATAAGTGGCCCTCTCTTTCTTTAATTGACTTTGTTTTTTCCTAAATTTATTTCTGAGAAGTTTCACAATGGTAAGTTTCCTGGCAAATTCATCTCTGTACCATTCCAGAGGTCTCTATCCATATCGTCCTCCAAGCATAAGGACAGTCCAAGGCAAGTAAGGTTGCATTGGGAAAGAAAAAGCTCAACTGGAATCAAGACTTGTAGAGGATGTCAACGGCAACAAGACATTTTATGGCAGTAGTTAAAGGCTGAAGAGGGAAAAATGTGAAACTGTTGCTGAAGGCAGCATGTGATTTAGTGTCAGTAAACCATTCCTGGCCAGCCTGGTTTGATAATAAGGCTGGATTTCTGGATGAGAGGAAAGGCGTGGATGTCATTTGTGTTGACTGTAGCAAGTTTTTAAACATTAATTCACTCTGTCTATTTATATCCATTGTAGGATCAAATGGGTTTGAGGAATGGACAACTAGATGAGTAAAAAACCGGTTGTAAAATCAGGCTCAGAGATAGGGGTTAGTGGGTCCTACTTTCCCTGCAGGCTAATAAGAAGTGGAATACCAAAGAGGCCTGCCTTGGAACCTGTACTGTTTAACATCTTTGTTAACAACCTGGACAACATGACTCTCATTGAGTTTTCAGACCATATGAAACTGAAAGGAAGTCTTAATGGATGGCAGGACTGTCATCCAGAGGGACCTGGACAGATGGAAAGAATAGACACAGGGACACAATGGTCTGGTCTCATAGTTGACCCTTCTTTGATCAGGAGGTTGAAGTAAATGATCTTCTGAGATCCCTTCCAACCTGAATTATTTTATTATTCTATGACCTGAGAAGAGTCAAAATACTAATGCAGTTCTTTTTTTGCTCTCCTTTCTGAAACAAGTGATGTTGCTTTCTTGATTTTCTTTCAATAAGTTTATCATGTTAGAATAGAACATAGTTTATCATGTTAGAGTAGAGCAAATTTAGAATAGAACTGTAATGTACTTCTTCTGAAATTCATATGTTTCAGTTATATCATTTCCAGTTTCATATCACATGTTAATGGGTCTGTTTCCATTCGTCTTGTTGACCAGTTTCTTGTTTTCATTTGTAAGTAAAACTTAATTAGACTGCTAAAGGAACAACGTCCTCAACATCCTCAGTTGAATTCCATCCAGTCTAGCAAGCTCCTAGTGTTCAGTTTGCGTGTGGGTACTATGCATTCCCCTATTAGTTTTGATTATATCTTTACCTAGTCTAGGTTTTGCTCTTCCTTGTTCCACAAAAATTCTTGTTTCAGGGTTTCCTTGAAGTTTAATTGGTTAAGGTCATGTACCATGTATAGCAGAAGGTTAATTAAGTAAATAGAGTTGTATAGTATTTTGATATATGTGGTAGAAATCCTCTAGTTCACATTTCCCTTCCACATTCAGTAGAAACTTTTTGATTGAAAAGTTTGAGGAGGAAATTCTCATTCTCCTCTAAATAGGAAAAATTGCTTCTCTATAAAAAATGAAACATATTTGAAAAACTACAAATACATAAAAAGAAATCTTAAATTTGCATTGTATACGTACTATTAGGCAAAGTCGTTGAAGAGTAGATATTAGAGACACTAAAAACAGTGAAATCAGTTGGAAAAAGTATTTGATGTGCCGTTACATTCTTTATGTTTTAAGGTGTGTTTTGTTTCTAACAGATTTTGTCTTCTAAGAGTGACTCCCGTTTGAAGCACTTACTGCAGCGTGCCCCTGAGTATTGTCCAGAATCAATGGTAAGGCTTTCTAGAAAAGCTCTTCAAATGAGATTTGAACCTCAAAGTAGGATTTTTTTTTTTTATAAAGCCGTCATAAATTATGCTACTTGCAATAAAGTGGCATGTATAAGCTATAAAATGCAACGAAAATGTTATCTATGTTGTAAAAAATTGTGCTGGGTGATTTACACTTGGATGTTAATGGCAGTGACTTAAATTAGATCATACATTCCAGCATCTGTATGGCACAAAGCCATGAGGTCTTGGGCTAAGACAAGAAGGCCCTGATAGCTGCATCAAATTGTTTATGACCTTATCTGAGAAACCGAAGTAATGCTTTTACTGGATAAATAAGATTATGGTTTCCTAAAAGTTCTTTAGTCTCTCTTAAGTTCTTTAGTTTCACTAAAAAAGAACGTAATCTGCTCCCTCTTCTAGGGACGATCTAATCAGGGAATAGGTAAGTCCAGTCATTCAGATTGTAAATTTTAGATTCTTATCTCTTGGCAACCTTTTGCAGTCAGAAAAGCCTGCTTTCTTCTGGTAATTTCTGTTACTTCTGAACAGTATCAATACTGTTTGCAGCAAGCCTAAAACATATGCTTGTCTCAAGTGGGCAATGAGTAGGAGTAGTAAATCTGGGAATAACATTTGATAAGCAACTTCACAAGATTGTGTTTGCTTATAGATCCTTTCCTTCCGTGTGTCAAAGTTCTTTCAGTTTTTTGTTTCTGTGGGTCAACAGCTCTAAGGTCTTGGAAAGTTACAGACAGCTCCTGATATGAGTAAAAGCTGTCATGAAAACCTGTCGAGGTGATGAATAGCATTTGGTTTGGTACTGGTTTTCTTTCTTTCCCTGATAAGACGAGTAGAATCTTCTCTGTACAGTAGAGAAGTGCTTTTTATAAAACAGGATTGGAGATTATCTGAAAGGAGGAAAATGACACAATGATTTTTATAATTCCTAATTGCTATGTTTATAAATGACAAGTTAGCTGTCCAGTGTGGATCCTAAATTAATACCTCTGAACTGGTAATATCTAAATATGTAAAGTAGTTAACAGTTCAACACTATACCACATTTGCTGTGTCATTTTGTGACAGTATGGGTTGCTGTATCAGTGTGATTGAAATCCCTTTTTAATTTGTTTTTGTGTGGTTATGTGTGTTTAGGGTATTTTTAAGCTGACGGAAAGGAATGCTAGGGCAATAAGCTTCTCCACAGGTCTTGGTCCTAGACAAATCTTACTATAAGTTGCTGTTTAGTTCTGTAAACACTGATGGAGAGACTTGACTAGCTTGTGTATTCCAGATACCTACATTAGGTTCTGCATCTGCAAAAATGCTGCTATTGATTCCGTAGTCTGTGCATAGTGGCTTTCTCATCAAAGGAAGTGGTACTCAGCTTTTATAGCACTTCTTTAAAAGGTGTTTAAACATAAGAATTCTTCCAATCAGATATTTAAAACCCAGTGGAAAAATGCGGAAATTGCTGGTTTGAGTCTGCTAGAACTCCCTTATTCTGTAAACTTGCTTTTGCTTAATTACATTTTACTTTTCAGAGAGAAGTGTGGAGTTGTATAAATTCTTCTTTGCCAGGTAAGAAATACCAGTTGGCTATTGAATCATGTTGCTTTTTCACCGTGTGTGTTTTGATGTTGTGTCTACCACCTGCACCTATAGATTTCATGATAATTTAACTTCCATTATGTATCTAATATAAACTGTGTATGGTGTCTAGTATATATTGAGTTACCTGTGTATTTTATTAATACTTTTCCTAGTTAGAAAATATTTAATATGTTTGTATAATTAAATGTCTTCTTCCATGACAAATCGAGGAAATATCAGCAAACTGTTGACTCCAGTGCTTGTAAACAGACTTTCTGTCTTATTGGTTAAGTAAAACTGGCAAAATATATTATCTTTTGGAGTTACAGTGTTTCTGTCTCATCTAAAACCTGATAAATTTTTAGCTGATAACAATATCTAATCTTCCTTGAAGTTCAGTAGTTAGAGGAGCGGCAATGCTTTTACAGCAAGTGAGAAATGCATATCTTATTTTGGATATTAGGTCTGTATAAGCGTGTGGAAAAGCACTTGAAGTCTTTGTTAATTAACCACTCCCAAAATGTCTTCCTCTGCTGTCTTTGTACCTGCACGAAGCCTGTCACTTTCCAACCTTCTTGCATCTGAAGTTATATTACTATATATATAATATTCTTTCTTGGTGTGAGCCCGTTTTAAAATTGCATTCCTGGCAGGATTTTGTAAATTAATGGTAAATTAATTGTAAATTAATAGGACAGCATTATAGAAGAAGCTCATATCCCTTTTCTGGTAAGTTAATACAACTGGGTGTGTCTGGGAGGTGCCTGTACAGTGGTGCTCACAGCACAGGGACCAGACAGAAGGAGCTGGAAACCTGTGTGCAGTTACAGGACTTTCATCCTGTTGGAGTCACAGAGATACAGCAGGAAGGCTCCCACAGCAGGAGTGCTGTGGGGAACAGGTACAGGAAGGACAGGCCAGGAAGGTGAGGAGCGGGAGTTGCCCTTTATGTGAGCATGTTAACTGGATTGCATGGAGCTCTGCCTGGAATGGATGATGAGCCAGTTGAGAACAGCCTGTGGGCACTGGAGTGCATTGTTCGGAGAGCCTGACATAGGTGATGATGTGAGTGTCTGCTGCACACTGCCTCATCAGGCTGAAGTAGTAAATGAGGCCTTCTTTGTACAGCTGGAAGAAGTGTTCACAGGCCAGGTGTTTATGGGCAAGTTTAATGACCCTGGTACCTTTTGAAGAGAAAACACACAACAACACAGGCAATCTGCTTGGAAGAATCCCATGGGGTACGGCCCTAGAGAAAAGAAGGGTCCAAGAGAGATGCTTGACGTTCAAGGATCACCTCATCCAAGCTCCACTTAATGCATGATGGGGTGAGAAAAGCCAGAGCCTCTCAAGAGTTAATCCTGGTGAATTATGTGATGGGCAGCCAGAAAGCTTCTTGAATTACATCAGCAGAAAAGGTAGACTGGGGAAAATGAGAGCCTGCTGCTGAATGGGGCAGGAAACCTGGTGACAAGTGACACTAAATAGCCCATGGTCTTCTTTGCCTTAGTCTTTACTGGCAAGATGAGTCTGCAGGAATGCCACATCCCTGACCCTGAGATCAGTCGTAAAGTCCAGAGTGAGGAAGACTTGCGCTTGATGGAGGAGGATAGGGCTGGGTATTGAGAGGGGATGCTGAGGACTGTGAAGAAGAAAGGAAGAAAGCAAGTTCACTTGTACCTGTAGAAAGGGCAAGGAGAACCTGAGGAACTATAGGCTTGGACAATTCCACCTCAAACCCTGGGAAGGTAATGGTGATTTTCCTGCGAGCAACTTCCAGACACATCAAGAACAAGAAGTTGATAGAGTACAGTCAGCATGGATATATGAAGGGGAAGCTGTGCTTAACCAACCTAATAATCCTTTCTGATGAGATGACTGCCTTTTTAGATGAGGGGAAAGCAGTGCATGGTGTTTATCTCAGTTTCAGTAAGGATTTTATCACTATTTTTTATAACTTCCTTATAGACAAGCTGCTGAAGCGTGGGGTGGATAAGTGAGCAGTGGAGGTAAAGTGAAAACTGGCCAAACTGCTGTGCCCAAAGGTTTGATCAGTGTCACAGAGTGCAGCTGTAGGCCAGTATCCCAAGGTTTGATGCTGGATCTAGTCCTATTTAACATCTTCATTAATGATGGGACAGAGTTCACCCTCAGTAGATTCACCGGTGATGCAAAAGTGCAAGGAGAGGTTGCTAGACCAGATGGTTGTGCTACCATTCACAGGGATGTTGATTAACCAAAGGAACAGGCAGACAGGAATCTCATGAAATTCCAGAAAAGGAAATGCAAAGTCCTCCACGTGGCACAGGCCCCATGCTCCACAGCACACAGGAGGCTGGCCAGCTGGAAAGCAGCTTGGTAGAAAGGTACCTGGGAATCCTGGTGACCAGCAAGTGGAACATGATCCAGCAATGTGCCCTTGTAACAAAGAAGACCTACAACATCCAGACTGCGTTAGTGAAAATGTTGCCAGCAGATCAAGGGAGCTGATCCTTCCTTGGTGCTCAGCACTGGTGAGGCCACATCAGGCATACTGTGTCCAGTTCTGAGCATTCTGGGACAAGAAAACTATGAACACACTGGAGGAAGTTCAGCAAAGAGCCATTGTAAGGTGATTAAGGAGCTGGAACATATATGAGGGCAGGCTAAGAGTCTGTGTTAGGCAACTAGATGATTTGTTATAACTCAGGAATCTGTATTGTACAGATGAATTTGATGAATTATTGTCACTATGGGCTCCAGTCAATTAATTGTGCATTAAAGGTATATTTTCATCTAAAAATGCACATATCTTAACTACCTTGATGACAAAATTAATTTATAAGTTGCTGTATTGAGATTGAAGTTCAGTGTTTCTTGAGAGTGTGACATCAGTTTATTCACGAGCTTGTCTGCTGGTTGAATATAACCTGGAGAGAGAGCTACTTGCCAACAAAATATTAACAACAGCTGAAAATTATCAGCCTTCTTAATTTGGCGTGTATTTGTAGTTTGCTTCATTCTTTTATCACTGTTTAGTTTAGTTCCAGTATGTCTGAAACCACAGGCCCTGTATTGCACAAGATATAGATGGCTGATTACTCAGTGGTCACTGCTCAGTGGTGACACTGCCCCTAAAACTGTCCAGCTGTATTTATCATGTGTTTCTCCTGGATACAGCTAGTTATTGCAGCAGAGATTTCTGGAAATCTTTTTTTCATATTGCACATGATGTTTCTTTGATGTTTTTTAGATTGCTTATGCCTTACGTTATCAATCCTACTAATAAATGTTCTATCAAATGTAACTGTTCTGATTGAAAGGAATCCCCACATAGGAATTCATGCAAAAACGACTGATGTGTTATTTAATGCCTAAAACGGAGCCAGTGAGTGGTTGATTTGACAATTAACTGTACATATGTAGTCAAACCTAAATTCCAGATTTTTGAACAGTGATTGCAAGTTACTGATGTGTGCACAACAGTGATCTCTTTGACACTGTCAAAAAGATGCTTAACCTCTGAAAAACTAATTCTTCACCCTGATTGTGGAAGTGAAAGGTGAGCTGTACTTGCAGTTGTTTGTGACCTTCACAGCTGCTTTGAACTAGTGTGAATTGGAAAGCTGAGCCAATTCTCTGAATAGGTGTGAAGAGGATTTTGAGAGTCTCCAGAAAGACCTACGGATCACTGCCCTGCAGTGCCTGCAGAGGCTCTGGACCATTCAGGTGGTCAAACTGACAGAATACAGGCTACAACCAGAAGCTGTTCTGCACCTTTGCCCCTCTGCTCCCTCCACCTGCTGGGCAATGCTGCTCCCTTACTTGTGTCAGGCATTAAGGTTTTAATTTGTATTTTAATAACTGTTAGGCTTATTTTAATTTCCATGAGGATTGTGTTAATTTAGTGGAGATTTTGCTCCTCCATTATAAATTTGCTATTAATGCATTTTCTTAATTTGCCCTTTGGAATGTCAAGAACGACAGATGCTGGCAAGACTTTCTACGCCACCTGTGTTTGTAAAGCTGACAAAGTGTATTTTAAAGGCAATTTTCTTCATGATAAATACCAATTGGCCATTGTTTTCCATTGATTGCAGTTATTTTTTATTCCCCTTTTTTAAAGCGGGACATCCCATGTGGCTCTTCTAAACAGGCATTTCCACTAGGCTTAAGAGCATTTTTTAAAATTAAGTTATTCATTCTTTTACTTTCTGCTTCTTTATTTCTACATAAAGAATATAATTTGTGTATGTAGTAAATTACTGCTTTATTTTTTAAATAGTCCTAACAAAAATGAGTGGTTCATTTGAGTTAAATAATTCTACCTCCTGTCCTAAGAAAAAGAATGTAACAAGTTTGTCACAGCTGCTGGGCAGCTGCATGGATCAAACCTTCCCTTTATTTCTGTCTTTAAAGTTACATGAGAAATAGATACAGGAATGTGTTCTTTCATTTCTGGTGTCTTGAAAACATGAGAAAATCTGTATTATTAGATTAAGAGGATGAAACAACTTACGGCAGCAATTTGCTTCTTACTATATTTCTATGTAACTTTATGGTAAGAAATTATGATAATGCAAATAGTGAAGTAAGTGGATTAAGAGAGACAGGGAGATGGGAAACTTTTATTGAAGATAATTCTGGCTGTGAAACCATGTTACTGGGGAGATAAATGTCAGAGGAAGCATCGTGAATTAACCCCAGTAGGCACCTAATTACCACACAGTGTTTGCTCATTCCCCCATCAGTGGGAGAGAGGGGAGAATCAGAGGAAAACAGTGAGAAAACCCATAGGTTGGGCTAAAGACATTTTATAATTTAAAAATTGAAGGAAAATCAAAGAAAGGAAGAAAAAACTCAAACCGAAGAAAAACGAGTGATGCAAAAGAAAATAATTGCTTACCATCAACCGAGTGATTACCAGCCAGTTCTCAAGCAGTGGCAGCCCCCACCATCATCAGCACCCAGTTTTTATGGCTGAGCATGGTGCCATGTGTTATGGAATGTTGGCTGGGGTCAGCTGTCCTGGCAGTGTCCCCTCCCGACCTCTTGTGCATGCCAGCCTACTTGTGAGTCCCTATGGAAAACAGAAAAGGCCTTGATGCTGCCTGTGTTACCAGTAACTAAAACATCCCTGTGTTATCATCACTGTTTTAATCAGAAGTCCAAAACATATCCCCATGCCAGTTCAGCTGAAGAAGTTTAACTCCATCCTGACCAAAACCACCACAGGAAGTTTGGAGAAAAAGTAAGGAACGTTTTCTGTGTTGGCAAAGTTGGTAGAAAAATGTGCTATTGAAACAAACAACAGGATATATCTGTAAGAGATTATATTCTCAGTTTTAATGGGACTTTTTTCCTGATTTTTTTTTTGTCTTATATTTCAGATTAGCTAGATTATCAAAATCTAGTACTTCCACTGAACATATAAAATAGTTTGCATAAAGCATCTTTAACCTCAGTATACGGAAGGTACATCATTAATTGCTAGTTTCAGCATTTATGAAAGCCCAGGCTTGTTCTTTTTTTTGCTTAAAGTTGGTTTGGAATCCAACAAAAATACAATCTCTACATAGGTTTCTTGAATGAGAACAGGATTATCAAATTTGAAAAGTAGAGGGAAGGGAAAATTGTGGCATAGTTTCTCTTTCTACTCTAAGAAGTCTGTCATCTTGTTTCCAAAGGAGTTTTGAAGAAGTCTGACGGGTGGGTTGGTTTAGGCTGCTGTGAGCTGGCTATTGCTGTGGAGTGTCGACAAGCATGTAAGCAGGTAAGGCATTCCCCTTACTGACTGAATCCAGACTGATTCTGCCGCTCTCGTTGGTTATGCTAAACCTAATTTTGACTTTTTTGTCACAGTCCCTACATAAAAGTTGTTGCTTTAAAATAATGTTGAGTGGAAGGCAATGTATGGCTGATCCTAAGCTCTCTTTTTTTTGTAGTGTCGTGTTTAGTGATACAACATTGGAGTTACAGCCCCAAACAGATTTTTGTGCCTCTTCAAAGTGGTTTTTGTTCATCAGATGGAAGAAAGGAGGTTTTTTTTTTGTTGTAATAGAACCAGTGTTTTTGTCAAGTAACAGTTTCAAACATAATACATAAATTTAGCAATGACCTATTTATTAAAAATCTGTGGAGCATTTTGTGGTTTTTTTTTTTCTTAAATATGTGTCTGTGGCTTTAGAAACATCTTCAAAATCTAAGAGCATATTCGTATTTATCATCCTTGTAATTCATTTGTGGAGCACAGATGTACTTAATATTCACACTTATGAATGTTACCTCTGTAGTCTTAATCTTGACCAAGCAGCCTACTGCAAACTGCTGTCATAAAAAAAAAAATTCTACTTTAACCCAAAAGCACAGAGTTTAAACTATGTGGCAAGAGATGAGCCATGAGTACACAGAGTAGTGTGGGAGAGAGATTAGGAGTGAGTAAACAAACTGGGTACTTCTGATCTTCTGAAAAGAAGATGTACGTTTATTCTCAAATGCATTTTTTAGCCACGTTTTCAAATTTGTCCTAATGCTTAAATGTCTTCCAGACCCGATAAAGACATTTCTCTTTATTGCAGTCTTATTAAATTCTATTAATTTAATCCTATGATTGTTACATCATTTCTTATTATTTTCCAAATCAGATCTTGTATTGTTTGATTGCAGACTCTATTGTTTCAGAATCTTGGCTATATTTTGTACTTTAGCAGACTCTTGTTAAAGCATTCCCTGTTCTTTTTCGTTTATACTAAAATCTAAATACTTGCCAAATAGTAAGGATAATGGGAAATATCTGAATTTTAATTTTGGTTCTTGAAACTTGAGGGGATTTTGGAATAATTTTGAAGGCAGTGAAATAGGGGGGTTGTTAGGGCATGCAGGAAAAAAATTAGAGAGGCCAAAGCACAGTTAGAACTTAATTTGGCAACTTTTGTGAAGGATAATAAAAAATGTTTTTACAAATATATTAATGGCAAAAGGAAGGGTAAGAACACCCTCGGTTCTCTACTGGATGCGGGAGGGAATTTAGTGACTGCAGATGGGGAGAAGGTAGAGATGTTTAGCGCCTTCTTTGCCTCAGTCTTGATGAGAAAGATGGTTTGTCCTCAGGACAACTGTCCTCCTGGGCTGGTAGATGGTGTCAGGGAGCAGGATGGTCGCCCTGTTATCCGGGAGGAAGCAGTCAGAGACCTGCTGAACTGCTTGGATGTTCATAAATCTATGCGACCAGCTGCGATCCACCCCAGGGTGATGAGGGAGCTGGCAGATGAGCTTGCGAAGCTGCTCTGCATCATTTTCCAACAGTCCTGGCTCACTGGTGAGGTTCCAGATGACTGGAAGCTGGCCAATGTGACGCCCATTCACAAGAAGGGAGGAAGGTGGATCCTGGAAATAATAGGCCTGTCAGCCTGACCTCAGTACCCAGTAAGGTAATGGAACAGTTTATTTTGAGTGCCATCACACAGCATGTACAGGATGGCTGAGGGATCAGACCCATCCAGCACGGGTTTAGGAGAGGCAGGTAATGTTTGACCAACCTGATCTCCTTTCATGACCAGGTGACCCACCTGGCGGATGCAGGAAAGGCTGTGGATGTTGTCTTTTTGGACTTCAGCAAAGCTTTTGACACTGTTTCCCACAGTAAACTCCTGGAAAAGCTGACAGCCCACAGCTTGGACGGGTGCACTCTTCTCTGGGTTAAGAACTGGCTGGATGGCTGGGCCCAGAGAGTAGTGGTGAATGGTGTTGCATCCAGCTGGTGGCCAGTCACCAGTGGTGTCCCCCAGGGATCAGTGCTGGGGCCAGTCCTGTTTAATATTTTTATTGATGACATGGATGAGGCTATTGAGTCTACTATTAGTAAATTTGCAGACGACACTAAGCTGGGAGTGTGTGTCGATCTGTTGGAAGTTAGGAGGGCTCCGCAAAGAGACCTGGAATGGTTGGATAGATGGGCAGAGTCCAGTAAGATGAAGTTTAACAAGTCCGAGTGCTGAGTCCTGCACTTTGGCCACAACAACCACCTACAGCACGACAGGCTGGAGACAGAGTGGCTGGACAGTGGCCAGGCAGAAAGGGACCTGAGGGTACTGGTTGAACCACTGCCTGAGCGCACGTGGCCAAGAAGGCCAACGGCATCCTGGCCTCTATCAGAAGTAGTGTGGCCAGCAGGACCAGGGAAGTCATTCTTCACCTCTACTTGGCACTGGTGAGGCTGCACCTTGAGTACTGTGTCCAGTTCTGGGCCCCTCTGTTCTGGAAGGACGTTGAGATGCTCAAATGCATCTAAAGGAGGGCAACAAGGCTGATGAAGGGCTTGGGTTCCAAGCCCTATGAGGGACGACTGAGGGAGCTGGGGGTGTTTAGCCTGGAGAAAAGAAGACTCAGAGGTGACCTTATCACTTTCTACAACTTCCTGAAAGGTGGCTGTAGTCAGGTGGGGGTTGGTCTCTTTTTCCGGACAACAACTGACAGAACAAGAGGACACAGTCTCAAGCTGTGCCAAGGGAAATTTAGATTGGATGTTAGGAAAAAGTTTTGTACTGACAGAGTGATAAAGTTCTGGAATCGTCTGCCCAGGGAGGTGGTGGAGTCACCATCACTGGATGCATTTAAAAAAAGACTGGATGTGGCATTCGGTGCCATGGTTTAGTTGAGGTGGTGTTAGGGCATGGGTTGGACTCGGTGACCTTGAAGGTCTCTTCCAGCCTGGTGATTCTGTGATAACAGTTCCAAGGTCAGACTTTACCCAGGTGTTTTAAATTACTGGAGGGGGAAGTAACATGTTAGTAGTTATTACAGTTTTGGATATCTGCCATAGGGGAAAGGTGCACAAAGTTTTGTATAGAACAAAGTGATCTACAGTTTGAGGGGAGAATTTCTGCAACTCAGTTTGACAATAGGAGCCATAGAACTGAACATGCAGGAGGGAGGAGAATGGAAAGCGACACACAAATGTTAATTAGGATCCAATATGGGGAGATCTTTATGCTCAAGCTCTTCCATTTCTTAAATGCTTCGTGTATTCTGCTCTATCTGGCAAACCTTTCACAAAACCAAAGTTGCTTTGTGTGCTTCCACTAACCACTAACTTGGTGCAGAAATATGAGGGTTTGGGTTTTCATTAAATGTTATATTAACAGTCATGGCTTCTCATTTTTTTTCTTAAAGCTTTATATAGATTCTTTAGGTTCTTAAAGGAACATTTTAATAGATCATGAATCCATGGTTATTGTAGTTAATTTAAAAGTAGAACTGTCTTTATTTTGCAACATGATTTTATTATTTTCTACTACAAATGGAGAAATTTATCTGTCTTTCAGGCTTCTGCAAAAAATGATGTTTTAAAGGTCTGCAGGAAGGAATACGAGGTATGTTTTTATGTGTCTGAATATATCTGGAAAAAAAATCAACTGTTTTATAAGTTCTGTAAAAATTATCCTGTAGAAGAGGAAAAGTCCAGTCTTTTTTTGTAGTTGTATTTCTGAATGTGCTCATGTAAATTATCTCTGCAGTTTTTAGAAAAGTATAATCACCTTGTGTAAAAATGTCTTGGATTTTTTAGACTTGCATATACCTTAATTTAAATGAAAAGTTTGCAGCTTTCAAAATGGAGACATGGATTCTCAAAAAGTTTATTTCATGGGAGTTTTGATCAAAGTCAGCATTCATTGTGATCATTTAATCTGTCAGAAACCTTTCAGCTTGGAGAGTCAACTTAAAAGTGACCTAAAGAAATAAACTCAGGAAAGAATAGCCTTTTAAGTATCCTATCGGAATATAAATAATTTCAAGTGTATAATTTTTTGTAACATCAGTGAAACTGTTGATCCTTGCAGTTATTTTTACTGTTCTGCTCATAAAATTAATCATCAGGATATCTTCAGAAATCTGCCTTTACCTATGTTCTTTTTAACACAGTGTTTAGAAATGCTATTCTGCAAGGACTGCTTTTCTTTTGATCTTTGTCTTAATTAAAAGCCCTATTCCTCCCGCCCCCTTTCATCTCATTTCCTTCTGCCCTCAGTTAGGTAGTCCTGCATCAGTTCTGCTCATAATCAACAGTTCAGGATATCAGACAATTTTCTGTTCTTTGATTTGGGCAGAAGTGGAGTAGCTTTCCTTTTTTTTCCGGAAAGCATTAAATTACTTTTTTAAAAATTTATTTTCCATTTGGTCCTTTTATCTAAACAATCTACAGAGTATTTTCCTAGACTCTTCACTGTGGAAGTTAGTGTAGATTGAAGTTGCCATAGCTTGTTCTCTTGAAAATGCATTTTCATTTTAAGTATTTCTGTCTCCTTTCATGCTATAATATGCTATACTGTCAACATCTGCAAGCTTCTCTTCTATTATGCTGGTCTGTTTCCTTCTTTTTTTCTGGATTTCTGCTTTGCTGTAGGAGGTTGGCCAGTATGGGTTGAAGGAGAACGGGAGAGGAAAGGTAAGAGAATAAAGAATGACTTCAAAATGGTCATAGTCATCTTATTTACTTTTCCAGTTTTTATCTGGAATTTTGAAAACTGGGCCTCTCACTCTTAATCAAGAGTGATCTTGCTGTTACTGTACAGAAAACCTTAATGCTTTCTATCTGTGCAAGACTGAAAGAGAAGGAGAGGGAGAAAAATCATTGTAGAAGAAATCAATCAAGGTTAGAGAAGAAGGAAATAACTTTTTTTAATGAGGACTAGGTGTAGTAGATACAAATAGTGTGTCAGGGACAGAAATTAAGTATCTGATGTGCTAGATCTTCAGATATTATAAAATTTTGTATGGCAATGTTTTTTCATATGTGCCCAGGCTTACAGGTGATCATGAAAAATAGTAATTACAATGCTCTTAAGAGGATCATTAGTTGTATAAAACACAAGGAAATTTATGCCTAAGATTGAAGATAATACTTTTGGAGGGAACCTGCAGTTTCCCACACCCAATCATTATTTCTTATTTAAAAAAAAAAAAAGGGGGGGATCTTGCTGCTTTGGTGTATGAGTCCTGCATCCTCTGTAGTCTGTGAGTAGCTTCTGGGTCCTGTACTGTACTTTGCATTTGGTGGAGCTGGCTGGGGAAACACTGAGCTGGGGAAGGAGTGGCTACTTCAAACTGAAGGAGGTGACATGAGATCAGAAAGAACATGTGAATCACATAAATACAATGTCATATATACTGTGTTTGCTTTTGCATTTAAGAATTCATACTTTGTTAAAAATCAGGATCCAGTTAGAAAACTAGTTTGCAGTATGAATAGTAGAGCTTGTTCATGAGCTCTCAAGTGTGTTGCTGAGGTATTTAATATATTAAGTCCATGACATAAAAATAAAAACTAGGTGAGCTAAGGATGTAAAATAGAATTCCCTTTTTTGTAAACACTCTCATAGCTTACCAGCTTTCTTAACTTACTTAGCTTACTCACATAAGGATTTCCCAGAGAATTTTCACAAGCTGCTTAGAATAGTCTGAACTATGCATAGTACACTTTTGTCATCTTTTGAGATTAGGGAAGCAACTTCATGAGTTACCCTTCAGCCCCCCACTAAGTTAGTGAGGGTGAAGAAGGAGGTAAATATTCAAGGATAGGGCATGTGTTCAGAGCAGTGAAAAAAGCCAATGCAGGAGGTGTCACCAAGTTTGAAGTCACTAAGTGGAGTCTCAGGTTGTGCAGTAGCAGAATCATTTCAGCATTGATGTGCCAGTTTTTCACAAGATTAATCGAAGATGCTTTTTCTGCTGATTGTATGTTTCTGCATTACTTTTACTGTAAATACTTATGTTTATTTTAATTTGGAGATTTTACACATCTTAGAAAGGTATTGTGTTGGAATAAGAGATTCATTTTTGATCAGTGCATTAAAGATGGAATGTCCTGTAAACAATTTTTATTTTCAAGTAGCATGGCATACAGAAATGAATTATTTAACAAAACTTGCTCAGTATTTTTGAGTGTTACCGAAAGGTATTTTATTTGCCTTCTTTTGAAGGTTTTATTTTGATAGTCCTTTTTTCCATCTTCTGCTTCTCAGATACTCATTTTGTCGTCTTCATTTTTCCTCTAGTTCTGTGCACCTCAGTTCTTTTATCTTTCACTACTTCTTCCAGCTTTCTGCTATCCTGTTCATCTTCCTCTAAAAAGAAGGTAGGTAATAGTCAAAGGAAGAAGAAAAAAGAAGTGGAGACGGTATGGACTGTATGTAGGATTTTCTGATTTTCGTATTTTTAAAAATTTTGTGTAAAGTGGAGGTTCATTTTTTTAAAAGACCATGTGGAATTCATGCTTGGAGGAGCAACTTAAAATACTTTATTAATCTTAAAACAAGCTATAAAGGCTTTATTACTGTGTTTAAGATCCCTTTTCTTTCTTCTGTGTGTGGAAAGGGTAGCACTAAAATTTCCCTTAGATTGCAGCTCTTGCGTCTGTGCACTGCATATTGTGAGTTCACCTCTCTGAATATTAAGAACTCCAGTTTTTACCTCATGTGTTCCAAATAAGACATTCAAACTTCTCTAGTTAATTGACACTGTGAGAGCTTTACTGCAGCTGAGCACTATTAACATCTGCCGAGCAGTTGAAATGCAACTGGAATTGTCACCAGTTACTTAGCCTCTGCTCTTAGAGCTACTTTTGATGCACAGTAGTGAACATTTTTGATGTGCCTGGACTGTTTAAAGGTAATTTTGCTGTCACAGATTTGAGGACTCTGTAGCCTAATCTCACTTTGGTATTTCACAGTTTTTTAAACACAGGAACTTCAAATGCAGTGCCTGCAGTTTCAAGTGCTTTAATGGAGATTCAGAAAAGTATTCACTCTGCTACAGTATTAGTTTGTTTTTTTCTTCTAAGGTCATATGATCCTGCTTTATGCTGAGATTTTTTTAGTGAATGCTGGCTACTAATTACCCCTGCTAAAAATGCAGTCATCAGTTTTTAGCTTTTATGTAATTGTTTGTGTGGATTACTCTGAGACAATAGATAATAACTCAAGGAACTGTATAGAACCTTGTTTAGCTAAAGGTTTCTAAACAGTTTTAATGAACTCCTAAGGCACAGGACTGTGTGTGGCCTCTGGAAGTACTGCTTAATGAGTTCAGGATGGACTCTGACCATACACTACACATTGTAGATAATGTTACTGTCATCTGCTGGTGCTTTTTGTCTCTATTCTCTGCTGTTCAAAGAGGGTTGATAGAACACTCAATGGTCTTACTAAAATTTGAGTTCCAGTAATTTTGTACTACCTCACTGTGCAAGTGTTTTCAATTCTTTACTGGTTTACATAACTGAGGAAAATCTTGACCTTAATTGTTCATTACTGCAAGTTTTTAAAGTTTTTAACAGATGTTCACCATCATTTGACACTTCAGCTGATTCCACTAAGCTTTAGTATGTTACCTTCTGACTTTTATCTTCTCTCAATAAATTCAAAGATTAAATGAAGTCAAGGAGAGATCAAGAGGGTTTTCTTTTCTGAGCTTAACTGCACAGAGTTAAGCATTTTACTATTGTATTTGTTAACTGTAGGTAATACTTGTAAATTAAGATGGCCTTAATTGGATAGGATCTAGATTCAAATATTTGTCATGGCTGGGTTGCCCAAGACAATAGTACTAAACTTGTTTTTCTGGCAAAGTTAGTAGAATATGGATACTATGATAATTTTTAGGGAGGAAAATAATTTTTGTGGGTTTTTTGCAAAATACTCTTAATTTCTAACTCTTTAACATTTAAAGAAATTTTAAAATTTCTTAATTTCTGAAAGAACAGTTTCACTGTCGATTTTCATTCAAGACATAAGAGGCAGCCATTTAGAGAAAATGTGCTTATAATATGAAAGCATGCCTCACAATGCAGAGGACTTCTTCCTTCAGCAAAATGTTCTGCTCTATTTGTCTTGGGGTGCGTGCATTTTTGCGTTTTGAGCCGTTACCTGCAGCTGATGAGCTCCAAAAAGAGCGAAACCAGTTAGGTCCTGCAGTACTGGCTAAAATCTTCCTTCAGGGGGAGTTCTGGTGAGGAAGACTGAACAATGTTCTCTGCTGCATAAACCTCAACAGCCTTTTTCAATTTCCATAACACCAAAAAGAAATCTGTGAAGCTTTTTGCTTTAAGGCATACATGGTTGTATTGCCAGTGTCTGCCTGCCACTTTCCACTCCTTCTGCTTATAGTCTTTGTGGCTTTANGGATCTAGATTCAAATATTTGTCATGGCTGGGTTGCCCAAGACAATAGTACTAAACTTGTTTTTCTGGCAAAGTTAGTAGAATATGGATACTATGATAATTTTTAGGGAGGAAAATAATTTTTGTGGGTTTTTTGCAAAATACTCTTAATTTCTAACTCTTTAACATTTAAAGAAATTTTAAAATTTCTTAATTTCTGAAAGAACAGTTTCACTGTCGATTTTCATTCAAGACATAAGAGGCAGCCATTTAGAGAAAATGTGCTTATAATATGAAAGCATGCCTCACAATGCAGAGGACTTCTTCCTTCAGCAAAATGTTCTGCTCTATTTGTCTTGGGGTGCGTGCATTTTTGCGTTTTGAGCCGTTACCTGCAGCTGATGAGCTCCAAAAAGAGCGAAACCAGTTAGGTCCTGCAGTACTGGCTAAAATCTTCCTTCAGGGGGAGTTCTGGTGAGGAAGACTGAACAATGTTCTCTGCTGCATAAACCTCAACAGCCTTTTTCAATTTCCATAACACCAAAAAGAAATCTGTGAAGCTTTTTGCTTTAAGGCATACATGGTTGTATTGCCAGTGTCTGCCTGCCACTTTCCACTCCTTCTGCTTATAGTCTTTGTGGCTTTAATCANGTGGCTTTAATCACCACGTTTGGAAATGGCTGGTTTAAAAAAAAAAAAAAAGAGAAATCTGAGAGATGGGATTTGAGCACAAGTAAAACAAATCATTGCGTTTGTGGTTTAGAGATTTTGATACTGCCATCTTTGTTCACTTAATTTAGTAATCAACACAACTTGAAAATGGAGTATCAGACTGTGTATGTACACAATATTGCCTTTTTACCATCATTTTCCCAAATCTTGATGACTTAATTGTTCCTTTAAAGAGAACATGCTTTTCTCCTCTTTTCGTTTTTGTGTTAGTTGGCTGGTTTGGGTTTGTTTTTCCTAACCTATACCTATCTTTTATCTTTTGCTTTGTTTTCTGTGTCTTTTTTCACTGCCAGTTCACTCAAAGATTCAGAAGGAACCTTGAGTGGGCAGAAAAGCTGGTGACTTCTTAAATATGTGTGAGTGCTACTTTAGTAGAGATGGACATGAACCTTGTGTTCTGAAAAGTTACAGTTAGTAATTCAAATCAGACTGACTGTCTAATGCTGTTAACACCTTTATTTATGAACAGATGATTAGACACTAATTTTTAAACTTTTTTTACGATTCATATCTCTGTAGCTATACCTCTCACATATATACTGTTACATATAGACTGAGCAGTTACCCAGACCTACACAAAAAAAGTCAGCCCCCTCACTAGCACTGTATTCTGTGGTGGCTACAGACACTTGCAGTTTTGTGAAATGTGGTGAGTTGCTGTAACACTGAAGTTCTTCCCCTGCCTTCCTGCAACTGCCATTTTTCCACACACATTCCCTCCCCCTGCTTGCCTTACTCTCCCTCTGGCATCTGGCAGGTCCTTGTAAAAGATGGTATGTAAAAACAGCTTGTTCCATTCTGTTCTAACGTAGTATTATACCTTTTGATATCACTGACTTAAATTCCTAGGGGATGAGAAAAAATGAGTTTTCAGCAGGGTTAGAGAGAAAGATCAGATCATGAGAAGGTGATGGTGTAAGGGCATACACAAGGCTGTACAGCTGGGAACAGGGACAAGATGGAAAAGAGAAGCCAGACTACCTCCTCTTAACAGAAATATGAGGATTATTACAGCGATTCAGCAGTCTGTGGAACTGTAGTTTCAAAATACAGAAAGAAGATTTATTATCAGGTTAATACTTCCTGCCTGTATAAAATTCATGTGCAAAATTCTGTGAGAAGATAACTTTTTCTCAATTTGAGCCCTTCTTTAGAGGAGGAACATTAGTACATACCATAATCTTCTCAAAATTCTCCTTTCTTCTGTGTCCTCTGAGCAGGGGAAGGGACTTCTTTAGAATCACTTTTTTGTATCATTCAACTTTTAAATAACATGACAGTTTTTATCAGAGTTTATTGCAGCATTAGCGTATGATTCTAAGTATTGTATGTGCTAACAGTATGGTCAAGTACTTGGGTGTAACCATGATAGACAGACTTTAGACTTTCCAGCAGCCTCCGCTGTGCCAGTGCATTATTAATAAAGTTATGGTGTTCATTCTACTTGGCTGGTTTGTGTGCCACCTTCCAGTGCAGGGTGGATGCGGAGAAGTCTGATTTTCAGCAGCTTCTGTGGACAGTCAGTTTTGGAGCAGAGTGATGATGTGTGTGGCAAGTCCCAAAGAAACCAGCTGGCCACATCAGAACAGGGCCTTTCTGGTAACCTTTGCCTGGCATCCACAAAAATGTCATGAGCCTTTAGGCAACAGTATAAATCTATTCTTTACAGATGTAGGATGGTGACCCCATCTCTGTGTTCTTTCTCCGTTTTCTCTTGTCCTTCATCTGTGTTACACAGATGGATGGGTAACAGGACTTGGTTTGTGTATAGAAAAGAGAGGGAAATATAAACTTAATCAGATGAAAATGTACTGCTGGGATGAAGAATGTTGCTGTAAATTCATCTTGGTCTGAGAGAAATAATGCAGTATCTGTGCTTTTGGGAGAAGAGATCTGAAATATTGTAGAAGATATTTTTGGGATGAAAATAAAATGTCTGAATTGCTAGTTTATGAGATTTGAGGCTTTGTTTTATGTAAGGCAGATTTTTCAATTTTTGTGTGAGGTGTACCAATAGACCTGTGCCTGTATTTGTGATCACTAGAATTATAAATAATTGCTGTTTGAGGAAAAATAACTTACATTTTCAAGTTAGATTTGTTTATTCTCTTAGGGTCTTTTGTTGCCACATCTGCCAAGGCTTACCCAAGGTTTAAATTAATTTCTGACTGTTAACAGAAGGAATTTGATGCTGCTCATTACAGTATTGGGACTGTCCTGTTTAAAATCTTGTGTTCAGAAGAAAGCAAGTAGAAAATATGAATGAAAAACAAATTCCTGCACACTAAACAATATCTAAGACAAAAGGAAAAATAAAATCATCAAGTTAATTCCTAACACATTTGTATTTTCATGTGTTTGCAGCAGTACAGATTTTCACAAAAATAGCCCAAAGATTATTTGGGATACCCACTTCTCTGCAATGGAGTGAATAATTAGTAACTAAGATAGATGAAGAATCTGGTGAACTACTGAGACTAAACTAGGTCTGCATTTTGAGCTCGCTGCCTTGTCTTAGAGGTAGTAGCACATCTGGTGCTTTCCTGTTTTGAAGCAAGACTTTAATCCCACATTATTTGGGATCAATCTGATGGTGTTTCTGTTTTCTTCTCTAGATACTCTCTTCTGTGTGAAATACAAATTTGTTTAATTTTAGGGGAAATGGAGATCAGAAGTTTTATGAGGATGGGGATTGTGTTTTATCACTATCTTAATGTATTTGATCATGTTTTATAATCTGATGTTCTGACAATTGTAGAAGTTAGATGTGGAGGAGGTTCAAATTTCTCTTTTTTCACAACCATTTAATCTTAAAGTCTTTGTAATTGGCAACTACATTTTAGAATTTCAACCTCATGACTTCATCTTTTCATAGAGTACCAGACTGGTTATATGCAGTATCTAAATTTTTTTAATGGGAAATGTGCTTATTCAGTGTGGGGAAGACTGTGGCAAGAGTTCAGTAGTTGTGTTCTTGTTTTGGCAAGAGTTCAGTAGTTGTGAGGGAGGGAATTCTGCCCCTCTACTCTGGTGAGACCCCACCTGGAGTGCTGCATCCAGGTGTGGAGTCCTCAGCACAGGAAAGATGTGGACCTGTTGGAATGAGACCAGAGGAGAGCCACAAAGAGAGATGGAGTACCTCTCCTATGAAGACGGGCTGAGGAAGCTGGGGTTGTTCAGTCTGGAGAAGAAAAGGGTCCAAGGAGATCTTATAGCACCTTCTGGTGCCCAAAGGGGGCCTACAGGAGAGCTGGGAATAAACTTTTTGGCAGGGCTTGTTACAATAGGACACAGGTTAATGTTTGTAAACTAAAAGAGGGTAGTTTCAAACCAGATACAGAGAAGAAATTTTTTTATGATGAGGGTAGTGAGGCATTGGAACAGGTTGCCCAGAGAAGCTGTGGATGCCCCACCCCTGGAAGTGTTCAAGGCCAGGTTGGATGGGGCTCTGAGCAGCCTGATCTAGTGGAAGGTGTCCTTGCCCATGGCAGGGGGTTATGAGTAGATGAGTTTTAGGGTCCTCTCTAACCCAAAGCATTCCACTACTGATCTTCAGACTACAGACCTCTGAAACAAATGAGCAGGGTGTGTGTGTTTCCCTTCTTCTGACGTTTATCCTGTACATGCCCCAGCTGTGCCTTTCGGCTGCAGTTTGAGGGAGTTGGTTGCATGCTTTAGCTTTTAAGGTTTGTTGTCATGGAGTTACTTTGTTGAGATTTACTATTTGCATGTATCATCTGTGCAGAATTCTTTTTTTCTACATAGAATCTTTAAAATCATTGCCCTTAATAAAAAATCCCAACATTTTGGGACACCCTATTATAGCAGTTTACCCTGTTTCTAAGTTAGTCCAGGAAAGTCTTCGAATTTATTTGTTTGCTTGAATGTTTATCTATTTTGTTATGAGTGCACAGAGAATTTTGGTGACCCTTGATCTTTTAATTTCCTGGTTTCACTGTTTGTGTAGTGATTTTTTTTAATGCAATCTAATGGAAGCAAATAATACCAAAGATTTATTGGCTCATTATAGCAAATGACTGGATACTTAAATATTTATTTGAAGTTTTCTGGCTTGTAACACTGCTTTTGTTTTGATTTCAGAATGCTCTCTTTAGTTGTATTAACAGAAATGAAAGTAAGTATATAATGGGTAGTTTGTCTTGTTTTTCTTTTGTATCACTCATTTTTTCTCTAAACTATAAGAGATTCTATGGGTGAACATATGCACAAAGGATTTCAAATCTGAAATCCTTATATGGATTTCAGATCCATATAAGGAAAAACCACATGAGGAAATTGCCTTACTCAAGTAATAAAGGGATTGGGCTGTTTGTATAGTTTAATATTAGATTTTAATTTGTGTATCTCTGTTAGTTTTTTCTGTCATCTTTTTCTTCTGCTTGTTCATTTGATGTGTGCTAAGTAGCAAAACTAAATGCATAGTTGAAATTTTGGAGAATCATGCAAGTGTTTTGTTGCCTAATATCTGTTTACATAAAATGAAATCAGTGTCTCAGAATTAATTCTAGTAGAAGGTGTTCTCAAGAACTACTATATATATTTAAAAACAGCAAAAATGGGTGAATCACAATACCATCTGTCTGGGTTTTTTGAATGATACTACTCTCACAGTTGTTTGTTTATTAGCAGTATTTCTCTAATAATTCAATTATTGGACACGTCTGGTTAACTAAAATAAGAACAAAACAGTTGAAAATGAGATTCAGCTGGCTTGCTTATGTCTTGAACTTGAGTTCAAGGCGGCTTTAGTACTGACTTTTTTCTCCTGCCAGACAAACAAATGTAGTTTGGCTAGTTATAGATATTTCCAGTCATTCTGTAGACAGAAGATATTTCAATAGAGCATAGAATTTCTTCTTTTTTTTTTTTTTCTTTTTTTTTTTCCCTTGAGCATCCTTGTGTGTTGTACAGACATGTTCATCTCTTCATTACTCTGCGCAGGAACCCATAGATTTTCTGTTGTTTGTTTGTTTTCTTTCCTTCCCCAGTGGGGTCAGTCTGTTGCAGTTACGCAGGTCACCACACCAACTGCCGGGAATATTGCCAAGCAATTTTTCGGACAGATTCCTCTCCTGGTCCTTCACAAATTAAAGCAGTTGAAAATTACTGTGCATCTATTAGCCCTCAGCTTATACACTGTGTGAATAACTACACACAGTCATATCCAATGAGAAACCCTACAGACAGTAAGTACAAATAAATCCTTCTTTACTGAAAGTTATAGAAGATACTGAAAATGTGCTTCATATACGTTTTATATAAAATGTGTTATTGTAGAAGTCTATCATATAAATTGTTTTACTGTAATTATATGAATTTATGTAATGATAACTTTTGGGTTTAGGTGCATTATTGATTTTTACTTACTTTTCATTTTTACATATTGGTTTTGTAGTTTTTTTCCAGAGTTGATTCTGTATGTGTTGAGGAGAAGCAATGTTATTTGAGATTCCTGAGAGGAGAAGAATCCACCTTACAGCACTTTTATTTCTCAGGGCTGTTATGTTGTGCATCTTCAGTGTTGTTTTGTGCTTGACCATTAACTATTTTGTTAACAGGTTTGTATTGCTGTGATAGAGCAGAAGACTATGCATGTCAGGCTGCCTGTAAAAGAATTCTAATGTCAATGAAAACAGAGCTTGAAATTGTTGATGGACTTATAGAAGGATGTAAAACCATGCCTCTCCCTCAGGACCCACTTTGGCAATGTTTTCTTGAGAGTTCCAGATCTGTTCACCCAGGAGTCACTGTTCACCCCCCACCTTCAACAGGCCTCGATGGAGCTAAGCTCCATTGCTGTTCTAAAGCAAATTCTTCCACATGTAGGTCAGTATCTCTCTAACCTCATTTCCATTTGTGAAAGTACTTAAGAATTTGTTTTGTTTCATGCCTTTGCTCGAATCTTGCTATGTACATCGAATAGAAAGTTCTGGAATTCTGAGGAAAAATACAGGTTTAGGTAATCAGATAGTAATCTGTTGGGTAATCTATTCTGCCCAATACTTTGTATCTCGAAACTTACTGTTTTATGAGAGGAATCAACATTTTCTCATATTTAGCACTGGCTTATTATAGCAGACACAGTAAATTGATGAAACCTGTACCATACTTGTGGTCATAATAGCCAATACTGCAACCTCTGGTTCAGAGGTCTTAGTGAGATGCTAAAGAGAGACAAGAGGACAATGAACTGCACAAACTCTCAAGCCTGGTTGCTTCATGTTAAAACCTTAGCAGTATTCCTTATTAGATGCTCTTCTGGTTTTTGTCAGTGAAAAATAACTTAGGTTATTTAGTAATTAAATAAGGGAACTAACTATTCTGGCATTTACAAAAACAAAGGTTTTCATCAAATTGTTGCATGCTTGCAAATTATTGAGGCATTTTTAGTCTAGGGTGGTTTTCTGTCCACTTTAAAAATAGATGATGATTGCATTTTAAATGCATCAGTGTGTCTAAATAAATGGCAAACATTTTTGAGCTGTTACTTCCTTTTATATCAAAGTTTCCAGTAACAACAGCTCCTGAATGCAGCAGGATTTTTAATGAGTTTAGTAATAGAGCCCTGGAGTTACGTTATTTCTTAGAATGCTGAAGCATAGGAAGTTGATAAAATATCTTTCAGTTCCACACTTTGACAATGAGTTCTAAAAATGGATCCTGCTATCAAGTTTTCAGTAGGCAGGAGATCTAATAGTATAGTGTAGTTCCATACCTTGGGATGGGAACAGTTTTAGCTTGGAGGATATTGCTGTGAACAAAGTGAGCTGGGTATTGCTGACACTAAGAAACATCTCAAACAAAAGCAGCAAACAGTATCCCTGTTTCAAACATCAGGGCAAAAGAAGGAATGTATTTTTGCTTGACAGTCATTTCTGTAGGAGGAGAAAGTGTGATTTGAAGCTGAAGGATGGGATTAGAAGTTGTTCACTGTTCAGTTGTTCAGTTGTTCATCAACTTAGATTTATTACAAGTAAAATTAGCTGGGATAGTTTTCACCTCAAAGTTGTAAGGTCAGGTTTCCAGCTGTTACATTTTTATTGGATATTGCAGTTTTATATCCTGAAGTCTTTCAGTCTTACTAGCTTAAAGTTTTGCTGACATTCTTAAGCAAAATGGGTTATTTGCTTTGAGCACTACATTTGGGTACCCTTGCAGACTTTGTGGGCTCTAACACAATCCTCTGTGGTGAGTGGAGGCTGTTGTGAGCAGCAAAGAAGTGATGGGCTATATCTGAATGGCTGTTGTTCTTTTAATTTTATTTTCTTCATGTCTATTTTGTTCTGTTTTGTTTTGTTTTGTTTTCAGAGAGCTCTGCACTAAACTTTATAGCACGAGCTGGGGCAATTCACAGAGCTGGCAAGAATTTGATCGCTTTTGTGAGTATAATGCAGTTGAAGTTTCCATGTTGACCTGTTTAGCAGATGTACGAGAACCTTGTCAGCTGGGCTGTAGAAATCTTACTTACTGCACTAATTTTAATAACAGGTAGGAGAGAGACACTGAATATTTTATAAAGGAATTCCTATGCTTTGATTTAAAAAATAAAATGAAATGTTTTTCAGACTTATTTTGAGATTGTATGTAGCTTTCTTTCTGCAAATATGGTTTTCGTTAATTTGAAAATAAGTGGTTTTTCTTTAGAATGAATTTTGGAAGTGTATTTTGCAACAGATGTAACAAAACTTGCAAGAATAAAAGTTAACCCATGAACTTGTAAAATGTCACAGTGTATTATTACCTCTACATATTTCTCTGTCTTCCTGTATAGACAAGTAAGTCATGGTTACTGGAGTGGTGTGTATTATTAGGGTAAAAGTGTTTGTTAAATTTACATGTTACTCATTTTCAGAATTCCTTTTTTGCAGAGATGTTTCTGTGGGTTTGTACTCTATAGGACAAAATGATTTAAAAGTAGTGTCTTAGTAATTGCAAGGTTACAGTTGGATTAAAAGAAATCTAAATTTTGTTAGTTATTAGAGCTCACTGGCTTTTTTTCTTTTTTCTTGTTTTTTTTTCCAAATAGTATGTAGTAGTGTGAGTGTTATATGAGTAGTAGAATCCCAAGCCTAGCTAAATATAAATGATAAATTAACTTGCATTAGTGATTCACCAAGAAACACTTACATAGATATTTAGGCTATCTTAAGATATTTGCTCTTAAGTCAACTTCAGGTAAGAAATATTGAAGTGATATTTGATCTAAGAGATAGAGGTGAGAAGGGAGTTTCAGCCTTGAGTCTTAAAGAGTTTGTCTTCCTTAAAAACAGATTTCAAATTGATTCTGATCTTGCTTAACTGTGGGAGGGATTAATTTCTTGTATACCACAAAAAGCAAGCCATATGAAGGATGTAGAAATCTTATGGAATTATGAAATGGGAAAATGTGAGGTACTTTCTTTTTCTTTTATACATGCTATATCTTACCTTCTTCTTTTAAGACCAACAGAACTTTTTAGAAGCTGCAATACTCAGTCAGACCAGGGAGCCATGAATGACATGAAGCTATGGGAAAAAGGGAGTATTAAGATGCCGTTCATAAATATTCCTGTGCTTGATATTAAAAAATGCCAGCCAGAAATGTGGAAGGCAATTGCCTGCTCCCTGCAGATTAAACCTTGTCACAGCAAATCTAGAGGAAGTATTATCTGCAAGTAAGTACTTGGGGAAAACAAAAAGCAATTTAGATGTTTTACTAAGGATTTTAATGAAAACTAAAAAGCTGTAGGACTGTGTTTGCTATGTTAGGAAAACATGGCACAGCAAACATGGAAGGAATATGAAATTGCGTGGTTACCATTGCCTGAATCTCCATCACTGTAAATGAAGATATTTGCTTGTTAATGAGTTGGATGTATATGCTTGCATTGTAAAGTGTGAAAAAAGTGGTTTGTTGAAGGGATTTTTGGCTCTCTGTGGTGTCTTAAACCTTTCCTCTTTTTTGGTTTTGGGATCTACTGATGGCTTTCAGCTGACAGAAAGGTCTGGGAAAAAAAAAGGTTTATTTTTTTAAAATAAATTTTGAAAGTAGATGATTGGGTAGAAAAAAGAGCAGTTAATAGTGCAGGTAGTGTGATAGAGTTCAACCCGTATTAGACATCAGTAAAGCAAGGAAAAACTTGGTCTTGGAAGGTACACACATGTAATGCCATAGAAAATGAAGATCACCAAGCCCGAAGTCAAAGAGGAGTAGTGTCAGCAGTAGTTTCTTTGTGTCACAAATTTGTTCCTCCCTTCTATGTAAAATGTAGCATAAAATGAACACTCTGCTGTGAGACAGATTGGGAAAGCTGTGGATTCAGGGAAGGGAATAACATAGAAGTCTTTTTCATACAAGACCTTTTTTCTTCAAGTAGTCTTCATGAAGTTCTGTCTCTTTATTTATAGGTCAGATTGTGTGGAAATACTGAAGAAGTGTGGAGATCATAATAAATTCCCTGAAGGCCACTCAGCTGAGAGTATTTGTGAGCTCTTGTCTCCAACAGATGACCTGGAGAACTGTATACCTTTGGATACTTACCTGAGTAAGTACTAACATACCTATGCAGCAAAATAAGAAACCAGGATACTTTGAATGCTTGCCATTACTTTTAATAATCTTTTTTTTTCTTTTAAAGAAAATTGTATTGAATTTGTGACATTTTATTTAGTGTATTAGAGAAAATTGGGATTTTCAAGTTGCCATAGTTCATTGCTTCTACTCCTTGTTGTATTGGGCATATGTGGCAAGAAAATTATTGGGCAGACAAGATAGAGGAAATATATTTTGCATGTGAAGGATCATCTGGGTCATTATTTCCAGGACTGAGGATTAAACTATTGAAATAAGTTAACTACCTGGTCATATCAAGCTTCTACATCTATAATTAAAGTAAAAAAATTCACAGAATTGTCAAAAATGTGATTTTACTGGATATAAGAAATGCCATGCTTTACTGAACAAAAATAAACCTCATTTAAATCAGTATATATGATATATATTCTGTTTTCAGGCCCAAGTTCATTAGGCAACATTGTAGAAGATGTTACACATCCATGTAATCCAAATCCATGTGCTGCTAATCAGCTATGTGAAGTAAATAGAAAAGGATGTCAGTCTGGAGAGCTGTGTCTTCCATATTTGTGTGTGCCAGGTAAGGTTTTTTGGGCTTCTCTTTACAGAATTTTGCTGATAAACATGTCATTGAAATGTTGTTGAAGGTTTTAAAGTGAATTGCCGTGCCATGGTTTAACCCAGCTGACACCTGAGTACCACACAGGCCTTGCTCACTTTCCCCTCCTGCCTGGGGAGGAACAGTTTAGTCATTGAAATAAAGTTAATAATCATAATTGTGATGGCGCCGATGATGTGAAGGGAGATAACAAAGAGAGGGGAATACAACCCAGGGGAACCAAGAGATGCACGGTGCCACAGCTCCCCTCCCACTGACCCAGTGCCCAGCCCTTCCCCCCAAAGACATCTGGACATGCAGCCAACGGCGTTTCTGCTTCTGCTCCCTTCAGTGACACTTCTCATGTGGTTGCACCTCACCAGAAAAGCATTCCTGGTCATTTCGGACCTGCTCTTTTAGAACACTGGTGTTGTTTAACCTCTGCACTGTGTGTAAATGTGAGCTGACCGGGGAGAGAGCCTCATGCAGAATAAGTTTCAGGTACCTAACTTTGAAATGGCAGGGTTGTGCGGTGTTAGTAACAAGGATCAAACCTACCAAAGGAGATGTGAGACTCTGCAGTGTCCAGTTTCTACAACCCCTTCGTTGTTCTGCCCTAGGCACTGGTAGTTTTTCCCTTTCCTTTAACACAGGTGTCATTCGGTGACTTGAGGGGTCAGCTGCGGTTCTTGAAGCAGAGCAGAAAGCGTGCATTTGGTGATCGCTTGAACATGTGTGTAGCTGAGCAAGTGAGAGGAACACTGATTTTTACACTGAATTGCATAGAGCAGCCTCCTTTCTAGAGGAGGTGATAGAGAACATTGCCATAGCTGTCTCACATCAGTTCCCTGCGCCTCTTTTCTTCCAGCAGTTCTGTGGCGGATCAGCAGTTTCCCCAGTGGTTCCTAATTAAAAGGAGGAAAGCTGAATTTTGCTTCACTCATACATCTGCTCCACTTGTGCTCTTTTAAAAGTGAGGATAGACTTCAGCTCATTCTTTGTGTGAGCCTAGGGACATTGGTTTGGTTATGCTTCTATGACCCTTACAAAATATTTTTGTTTTCCTGGAAAGTTGAGCCTTGTTACTATAGAGGTTGTATTGTCTTCACTTGCTGCAAGAGTCATTCAAAGTCATCTGAAAACAAGCTCACACAGAGCTTTTGAAGAGATAATTTGCTTCCTCTGAAGGTTGGAAAGTGACTTTTATGTTTTAATTCAGTCTTTTTATTGGCTGAAAGTTTCGGGGAGTTTGTTGCAGTTCACCCCTTGTAGGGTTATTTTCAATCTGCTATTTATTTTATTATTTTTCCTTTCAATTTTTAAAACAATTTTTTTTCTTTTCCATTCTTTCTTTTTTAAATCCACTTTTCCTGCTTTTCTCCCTTTCTCCCCTCTTCACATCTACTTGTAAGAATCCTTCAGTGTTCACTTCAGAGGTGCAAGTAGGGAAGAAAGGCACAATAAAGTATGTGAGAGAGGGGAATGACTGGGCCTTGCTTGTGAGACCCTTTAATTCAAATTCTGTACTGGAGAGAGTGAAGCATGTGTAGTACTTGCCATATAACATGTTTCATACTACTACAGAGGTGAAAAATTAAAATACTTGAGAATTATTGGAATTTCAAGTCTATTTCTCAGAAGTAACATCTTTACAGGTACTTCAGAACTTTGTCTCAATCAAGTATCTTCTATTTTTACTACTTGCTGCCTCTGTGAAATGAGTGAATTTGTTTTAAGGGCAAGAGTAAGGTTGCTCAAGAACACCTTATGTATTTTGCAAGTCAGAGTAGTAATTAATTTCACTAGTGGCACTTGCCCATGTGTTCACTACTTATGAGCTAAAATTTCTCCTCGTATGCAGGCTGCAAACTGGGAGAAGCCTCTGATTTTATTGTCCGTCAAGGTACACTTATCCAAGTTCCATCCTCAGCTGCTGATGTTGGATGCTACAAGATTTGTACCTGTGGACACAGTGGATTGCTGGAGAACTGTATGGAAATGCATTGTGTTGACCTCCAGAAATCGTGCATTGTTGGAGGACAAAGAAAAAGTAAGTAATAGAGCAGTGATGCCTCCAGTACATGCTCCTTACCTAATGAATTTTGAGCTACAGGAGAAGACACAGAGGATCTGAATTCAGAGTTTATCAGAAAATGCAAAATCTGATAATTGCATCCCTGTATTTAATACTGGGTTAAGTCTTATATAGGCTGGAAGGTTCCATTGTTGAAATTGGTACTGAACTGTGTCTGTCTCAATCAATCACAGTCCTGTGTGAAGGGTGTTCTCAGTACACCATTTCTTTTTAGCATGGGGTGGTTTCTTTACTAACTCTAGATGGTTGGCGGGGGGTTGTTTTGGATTTGTTGGGGTTTTTTTTCTTCCTTCCAGTGGCTTGTGGCATCTGGACCCATGAACTCCCAAGGTCTGTGTTTCCACTCCAGTGGTTGGCACAAAGGCCTCTTACCCTACTTATTGGTTCATCCAGTTTAAGGTTTGTTAGTACTCATGCACATATTCAGAGTAGGATGCACACACCTTAAAAGGTTAAAAATAGGACAGGATAAAAATACAGGATAGGTTGTGGTGATGAAGTGCAGGGTTCAGTGAGAAAGGCAGACTGTCCAGCTACCTGTCAACACTGAACCATTCCCTTCTTCCCCTCTTCCCTTTGCTTTCCCACACATCTTCCTGCTTGATTCATCTTAATTCTTCCTTTTCCTTATCTTTGGTCCTTCCACTAAACATCCCGTAATAAGTTTTGCACAATCTCAATATTAAATAAGAATTACAGTTTAAGATATTCATCAATAGGGCTAACATATGCCTACAAATAAACATGTAAGCAAATACATGATGATGATAAAGGTGTATTGAACACTGTGGTTCTTTAAAGTCTTCCTCACCATGGCAGCTCTCCATTTAAATTGGCATAGGTAACAAGGATTAATTTTTTTCTTTTCTTTTCTTTTTTTCAAAATTGGTACTATTTGTTCATGGAAGCAGAACACTGAAAACACCTTAACATTAACAATATATTTGATGGACAGTTGCAGAAAGTATCTGGAGAAAGGAGATACTTTAAAGATACAGTTGTTAGCAAATACAGGTTTTAAATAGTGACTAACTTTTTATGGACCATTCTATCCAAGAAAACTTGCAGTTTTTCAGATTACTGGTGAAAATAATCACAAAAACGTCCGATGCTGTATTTGTGTTTTACGGTGGCACAGCCCTCACTTGTTCTGGTAGCCATAACAGTATGTGTAGCTGTAGGTATTCAGTAAGTGCTGTCCATTTAAAAACAAACAAACAAACAATCCCAAAACCAGACAGCTTCCTCTCTTTTGCCAGTGACTCATTAAGTGTTTGTGGTGATTAATCCAAGAGGTATTATGTAATAATAGATTAAAATTACTAGGTTCCAAATTTGTTAGATGATGCATTGAAAACAAAGAATTAAAAGTTTATGGTCACCATGTAAACATTTACAGTAACTATGTTTAATTGGTTTATATGTCAGTTGGACATAAAATCTGAACAGTGTTTTTTAAAACCATTCTCTGTAAAGAAAACAACCCTGAATGTTTTAAATGATGCTGGGTTTTTTGTGTTGTGAGTTGACTCCAGCTAATGAAATGATTACTGATGAGGACAGGTTGCTGTGTGCGCTCTTTGACAGTAAAAGTCAATAGCCTTGCAAAGTTTTCAGGTGGATTCTAAGTCAGGTACTCTGAAGAATCACCTGAGATCCTGTGTTTGGCATTCCCATCTAACCTTTTCTTCTTCCCTGCTGACAAACTCCTTGGTCCTTTGAGTAATACTGTGGTGCAGAGAGCTTTTTGTACTACAGAGGCTTTCTTACCCCCTCTTGTTCTGCCCTCATTTGTCTCTGAGCACCTCTTCCGAATTGCTCCAGTGCTGAGGAGTTTCCTTGTGCTTATGTAATGTTTTCTCAAAAATTCTAATTCTCAATCCCAACCCTTTGAAAAGAGATCAGAGGCAATTACTTTATTTTGCAAGGCATGATTACTATTACATTTTCCTCAGGAACTGTGTATTTGTTGGTAGTCTTTGATAAGCAGTTTGGTTATGGATAGATCAGAGTCTGTTATCAACATGCATTGATTTTATACAGAACATACATCACAGTGAAGGGCAGTCATATGGACAGTTCAAAAAACTGAACTGGAGTTGCTAAATTGAAGAAAGATCTCCTAAGTTTGCAGTTTGATTCTTAGATTCAGGTGTGAAAATGTTACTGACTTATAAAATGCATTTCAATCCAATGAAGGCTGGAATGAAGCATTGGCACTTCTACCTCTTGACAAACATGAATGTGCTTTGTGTGAGACTATGTCTAAAAGTTTAGCAGTCTTGGGTAAATTTAATTTAGGAGAAGGATGTGTCTTTACAAAAGCTTTACATTTAAAAAAACATGAAACATGCTAGCCAGAATTTACTGTTCTTAAGAAAAAAACCAGAAAACCTTATTTATACAGGCTTTGAAAGGACAAAGTGCTTGCTTCCCTGGCTAACTAATTAAACAAAACCACATGTGAACAGATTTTTCCTTTAAGTAAATAAAGAAAAACTTGAAATCTAAAAAAAAAAA
>WEIT01024958.1:4167-27128 GCA_013389985.1 Dryoscopus gambensis | reverse complement strand
AAAAAAAAAAAAAAAAAAAAAAAAATCAGTGGGAAAATATATTGAATAAGGGAAATTACAGAAACAGTTAATGAGAATGTAATTTCTATGTAGTACATATGAATATGTAGTCTTCTGGTATATTTGCATTAATTGTATGTATTTACTTAATTTATTTTAAGGCCATGGAACGTCCTTTAATATTGATTGCAATGTCTGTTCCTGTTTTGCTGGAAACTTGATTTGTTCTACACGTCAGTGTCTAACTGAGCACAGTTCAGAGGATGAACGTCGGAAGTTTACAGGTAACTTTCCAAACCATGAAAAGTGTAAGTTGAATATTTTTAGAGCAGGAATTATCCACTAAGTTCTTTCTACGGTATTAATGGAAAACACCTGATAACTTGTTATTACTGTTGTTTTTTAACTATTTCTTTTTCTCATGTCCAACCTGCACTGCAGGAAAAGCACACACTTTAAAAAAGAAAAGCAATACTGAAAAATACAACCTCAAATAATACATAAAAATAAGTAGAGACAGAGTACGCTGGGGATGAGAGATAAGGAGTTTAGTGGGAAAATGGAGAAAGCTGAGTAGAATGAGCAAGGAAGCAGGACACATACTTCCCTTTCTGCTCCTTTTAAGTGCCTGTGTGCTCCAGCATTGCTAAATGACAGGTGGGAGGAAGGGGCTGAGGGCACTTTGCTGGAAGGCAGAGATGCTCAAAGAAAAAAACTGTATCTTGTGTCATAGAAGATCATTGTGCAGCCAGTCCCTGTTCTGTGTCTTGCTCTTGCAGGTTTGCCCTGTAACTGTGTGGACCAGTTTGTCCCAGTCTGTGGCCAGAACGGGCGCACGTATCCCAGCGCGTGCATAGCTCGCTGTGTTGGCCTCCAGGACAACCAGTTTGAATTTGGATCATGTATTTCCAAGGATCCTTGCAACCCAAACCCTTGTAATAAAAATCAAAGGTAAAAGCAGAATATATATATTTTAAGCTTTTCTTTGGCTTAGTCCACTCATAAAGCAGATTTACATGTTCTTTGAATGTGTTGTATATTATAGTAACATTCTATTTTGGGGCTGTTCCAGTAAAAATAACTGTTTGAAGTAGCTGCTTTTTATTTATTGTAGTTAGTAATATTGGACTGTAAAAACTGCCAGTTTTTGGTTCCATTTTTGTAGTGCTATGTCAATTAAATTCATTATGCAGATCTCAGTTTAGCCATAAAAGAGACTTCATGTACACTTTCAAAAGTGGGAGAATCAGATGTTGTCTGAAACAAAATAGTTTGTTTCACACCTTCTTTTAGTAGCTTACAGAGAAGACCCACATCTGAATTCAAGACTTGGAGTCACTCTTGCTTATTCAGTCAATAATCTGTGCTTTTTGTCTCTAAAAGAGGAAAATACCAATCACCAGGTTTTTTTCTTAGACTGAAATCTTGTGAAAACTGTCTGTACAATCTCTGTTTTTTCAATATCAAGAAAAGCAAAATCTTCGTAGACAAATATATTAAAACAAAAATATGCTTTGTACTAGTGTCAGGCGAAAAGAAAATCTGACCTTTCTTACAGAGATCAAAGTCTGTGGCTCACAATATTGGTCTCTGTCTTCAATTTTCTCAGTGTTGTGCAATACTGCAGTCTCCTTTGAATTAGTGCATTTTTCTGTTTTGAAAGAAAGCCATCAAATAAGTTGTGTAATATTGTGCTTTCATGAAAGCTGATTGTAGCAATTTTAAGGTTTTTTCCTTTTTCTGTACTTAAAATGCCATGATGCAAAAAAATTCTGAGAAAACACTGTAGTTTTGTAACTGTAACAACAGCCATTATGGCATTCAAAATTGGAATTTCAAAGCTGCATTGTGGATAAATATTTTTTACTTTTTGTTTGTAATATGGAGAGTACAGAGAGGCTTTCCAGTTTTTCAAAATACCATTATGCTTAGAACCTCAACTTGTAGTTTTGGTAAAGGACTGTACACAATACATTTTTCTGGGTCAGTTTGGTAATGTAGCTCAAACTGAACATGCTCATATGAAAATGCCCCTTGATGCACTTGGAATCTATTTAGGATCTTACATTCTGCTTGTGAAGTGTTTAAATCTCAGAATTTCCGAGCCTGCCCTGATACCAAGGCACATCTGTAATGCATGGGAGCATAGCTGTCAGAGAGAATAAGGATATATTGTGCATAATCCAGTGGTAGCAACACTGCTGTCATTTATAAGAGGAGGGGGTTGTCCAAAAAGGCCATGAGGCCTTTCATCAATCTGTTTATCAGACTGCATTGGCTGGCATTTCTCTAGCAGAGGGATGCCTTGCAGGTCCTGTGCCAGATGTTTTGCAGATAACATCATGGAAGGTACATGTTTAATACAAAGGGGAGAGAATTTCTGTGGTTCTTCTGTCTGTACTTGTCTCTGAAGGCTGCGGAGGAATGGATGCCAAGGAAGTGTAAATAGGAGATTTTTCTGTTTGTCTGCAGTCATCCCCTAGATGGGATGTCGTACAATAATCTGAACCTGCAAAGCTAGAATCCAATCAGATATTTGTAATTGAAACCATATAATCTTGTAGGTCCTGTTTTCACCCCTTTCTCAGAGAAGGGTGAGACTAGACCTCTGCAATAGAATCTTTTCCCTTTGCTCACTGTTTCCATGTTTTCTCTAGCCTAGCTGTACTTAAATATTCATTCACAAAATGAAGTATGGGAGTAGGTAAGAAGTTTATCCAAGCCTTTTTCAATAATCCATTGAAAAATACTTGGTAAAAGATAAATTTTAGTGGAAACTGTAGTTGTGTTCACACACATTGTGTAAACATGATGTGAAACTGTTCCAGATTTGTAATGAGACTTGAAATGGGCTTATTCAGAGTGTTTTATCACTTGTATTTCCTGCAGCTGTGCTGAACCACAGTTAGCTCTAAAGCACTGGAGAAAATTTCACTGAAAATATTTTCCCTGAATATTTTGAGACTTAAACAAATCCTATGACATGGTATGAAATTATTATTACTTTCTGCAGGTGCATACCAAAGAAACAAGTTTGCTTGACCAGTTTTGAGAAGTTCGAATGTAGCCAGCATGAATGTGTGCCGAGGCAGTTAAATTGCGACCAGACACGGGATCCTGTTTGTGACACAGACAATGTGGAATACGCTAACTTGTGTACTTTGTACCAAAAAGGAAAAAGTTTGGCATACCAAGGACTGTGCCAGGTAGGAAGTGGTCCTACCAATAAATGTCAGATCTTCTTTGTTCCTTGGTGTTCGACTTCACCATTTTTATTTTTCTGTTTTTCAATATTGTTTATTTGTTTAGGTCTTTTTGAAGTATTCTGTTTGAGGTTTATAGCTTATAAAATAGTCTAATAGAACGTAGTCATTTAAAATTTTAACTAGTATAAAAAGTACTCTCACAATCTTCAGAATTTTGTCAAGTGTTTCTCTGCTTTAGTTAACAGTTGTCTCAAAACCAATCGGGAGCTCTACTTGTGCTTTCTTGGGGGTCATACTCTTGATATTTATATCTTCCTATATATGCTATTAAAACTTGCCCTAAGGTGAGTTTGCAGTAATTAGTGCAGTTCCTTGGTTACTTAAATGCTAATTCTTACCAATTTTAACTTGTCTAAATATAAAATAATGCCTGGTCATAGAAAGTCTTTAGCTTTTTGTGTGATTGTGCCCCAGGTTTACCAAGTTCGTTGCTCAGGATCTAGTTACAGACTAGGCAGTCTGTAATACTTTTCTAGTTAGTCTGCATTGGATTAGTCTTCATGTTAATCCTTCAGAATGATTAGGATTAGCTTTATTTTTTCCATTCCACTGCTCTCTATAGTGGTGTTAGACAAGCTATTTCTGTCACCTTTTAGTAACACATACACAAATATAAGTAATATAGGTAAATAATAAGTAGTATATAAAAATATACAATTATGTGTTAGAAATGCATGTGCATGCACACTAATTTTAAGCACACAAAACCACACTAAGATGAATTAATAAATTACTAATGAGTTGTTAACAAATTAAATTTATTAATAGAATGTTTTAAGGTATAGTGAAATTACAATGATTTTAATTGATATTATAAGTGGATTTAAATATGGTCATTTTATTTAAGCATTAGCACAGAACAAAAGTTGTTGGTTTCTGAAACATGTTTTATTGTACATTTCTCAGACTCTGTCACCTTGAAGTACCTACTCTTTTCATTTATGGCCCATTCATAAACTGGCAGGTTATTTCCTCTGGATTTCCTACCTTTTCAAACGTTTGACAATATTAGCAGTTAGAAAACTTTGGTTTTCCTCATGTTGAGACTACTCTGAAGTTCCTGCAGCGCAGAATTGATGTTGCAAGCGCTGTGTGTGTTTCAGCCATTCTGCAGGTCGGTGGAGCCTGTGTGTGGGCACAACGGGGAGACCTACAGCAGCGTCTGTGCCGCCTACTCCGACCGCGTGGCCGTGGACTACCACGGGCCCTGCCAGGCCGTGGGCGTGCTCTCTGACTACGGCTTCCACTCAGAGTGCGCCTTCGTCAAGTGTCCGCAGCTCTCTGCCACAGGCTGCAAACCCATCATCGCGCCAGGTGGGGAAGTTCACTGAAGAGAGGTTCTCCAGGTTCTGGGTATAAATAGGGTGATACTTGGAACAAAACCTAGGCTTTAAAATGTTATATTAAGAGAAAGCATGAATAGTGACTCTACCTAGGGCTAGAACAAGCCAGTATCAGGACTCAGATGAGTAAACCTGAACTGGAAAGGCCTTGGCTTTTGGAGTCATGCTCCTTCATTCTTTAGAGACTCGCAACTGGGATGGGTTTGGGAGAAACAAATGAGGTCTGTGGTGTCCAGGGTAGGATGCCTGTAGGAATCTGGTGAGTAATGTTTCAGAAGCGGCAGCACAGATACCAGAATGGAATTCTGAGCTGTCATCAATTCCCAGAAGGGCAAAGATGGTATTTAATTAGAAGACAGAGTAAAATACCAGATGTATTCACAGTACTGTGGAAGACAGCAGGAGTAGTTTTGCAGTGTGCTGGCTTGAACCAGTTTTTTATTGTTTTCACAAGTGCTTCCTTTATGAAACAATAACTAATCACAGGTAATACACAGAGCAAGGAAAGCTCTGTTCTTAAAGAGTTTTATTCATTTTTCTCATTTCTCACCCCTTTGAAAAAGGGTCTTCATGCTTTGTAATAACATTTAGTACTGTAAAAGTCACTCTGTGAATGTAAATTACATATAAGTTGGAGAGTGAATTTAATACACAGGCATGGATAGAAAGTTGAAGTATTATCCCTTTGGTTTCTGACATGATGAGGAAAAACAGTAGGAGAAATATGGCATCTGTCAGACAGGCACTTTTTCTCCCATGTTACCTAAAGATTCTAAGCTCCAACATGGTGTAACTGCAGAAATTAATGCTTGCCATGTGCATAAATGCTTCTGTCATGTTCTGGCTATATCAGCTCTTGAAATCCATCATTTCTGTAGTTGATATGCATGCATCCATACAAAATCTTGGCTTGCGGTACACACAGTGCCTCCAGTTTTTAGCTTACACTAATGGAAGTATTTTAAAATGAATGTAAATTCCTCTGTTGCTTTATGCTAATAGTAGTAAATGTGTGTTGAAAGGTGACTGATTTTGCATTATAAATGTTTTCAATATTAAAAAATATTAGAAATGTGCAATTCTGCTGTCAAATTGAAACATTTACTTTGCTTTGGTAGTTTTGCTATTTTCATTCTCAGTTAATATTCAAATTTTAACTTCTACTTAATTAAAAGTCAAAAGACTACTTGTTTTTATTACTGAGATTTCTTTAATTCATATAGGAGCCTGCTGTCCACTATGTGCTGGAATGCTGAGAATCTTGTATGACAAAGACAAGCTGGATAATTTTGCAAGGGTAAACATTTTAATCATGGCTAATGGTATATGAAAAGTCAAGTTACTGTGCACTTTCTCCTGGAAGGTTACCATGTTATAAAAGCTATTATTTTTTAGTAGTTACTTGTGATTGTTGGGGGTTTTTTTTCTTTATACTGCTTATACTTTCCTTTATTTCTTTATCTGAGACATAAATTGAATTACAATGCAAAGCAAAACAGAATTAGAGTAGGCACAGACAAGCAGACTCAGGTTTGCAGTTTATATAACTTGTAATAGTGCAGACAAATTATATGGGAGCAGTATCTATGATTCCACTGCTTTCCTCTCAGATTTTGTGTTTGTAGGTGCTGTGTGTGTGTGCTGACCAGTTTTGCTGAGTTAACAGTGTCTGTTAATTCCTGACTGCATCCTGGAGTGTTGTCATCTCTAATGGTACCAGGGACACAGTGGCTACTGCAGCTTCTCTGTTCATACATTACAACATGTGACTTTGAAGAAGAATTTTTAGTTTCTATTAGAAGAAATTTCTAGTTAAAGAAATGTGTTGGTCTTATTGAAGTAGTTGGTGATTACTCTCCTCTCACCCACTAAGCACCCTAATACCTGGATTGTAATGTCTGCCCCTTTTAGTTCAGACAGATGGCTCATGTGAGAAAAAAGTACTTCAAATACTAGAGTTCAATAAATCTAGAGCTGCTCTGCCTCTTGTTTCCCAGCATGGGAGCACAAACCACTGTAACAGATAACCACTTACATTTTGAGGTACGTGATCCATAGACACAATAACCATGAAGGTGAAGAATAACGCATATCAAAACCATGGTTAATATAAGAAGTAAATTGTTTTTCCCTCTTTCTTTCTTTCTTTCATCTTCTTTTTTTTTTTTTTTTTTACATTTTTGGAAGGGTTGGTTTTCAGGTTTTTTTAGAATCAGTGAACTATTTTCTAGAACGATGTTTCGGAAACATTGCATCCTTTAGCTCTTTTGCTAACGTTTAGAGTAGAGTTTAGAACTGAGTAGTTTAATGGCTGAAAAACATTTTCTGGCATGACATCATGTTATTAAAACTGAGGAGGAGAATCTTCTATACTATCACATCATCCACAGAGTTCTTTATTTTCTTCCAGGTAACAAATAAAAAGCCGATAACAGTACTTGACATACTTGAAAAAATCCGCCTGCACGTGTCAGTGCCACAGTGTGATGTGTTTGGATACTTAAGCATAGAATCCGAAATTGTGATTCTCATCATTCCTGTGGATCAGAACCCCAAACCATTGCAGGTAGATGACATTATTTACCCAGCATGGATTTGCTTCACTTTTGTACGTGTACAATGTGTACAATGGTGCTTGTTTCTCAGGCAGATATATTGTATTTTGATTGCCCTGTTATGTCCAACTCAGCTCCAACTTCTGTCTCCTTATCTAGCAGAAATAGCCCAAAATGTCACCAGGACTTAGGAAGGAAAGTCTCACCAGCCTGGTCAGCCAGCCTGGTCAGCTCTCACTCCATCTGCAGCAGGTGCTGTCAGATTCCTGGGGGGAGGAGGACTGAAATCAGAGAGGCCACCACTGCGTACCTCATTGGTGGCACCATTGCTGAGCTAGACACTCCTCAACTTCCAAAGCTTTGGACCTCCAGATATTAAGCTTATCAAGTTTAAACTTCACCAGAGGCAGCTTCCAATGCTTTTAAAGAGACTTATCACTAAATTCCTTTCTGGGGTGCAGCAGAAAGTAAAGTGGAAAAAACCAATTTTCTAACAGAAGTTCATTATTATCATCATGTCAGTGGGGGAATGGAAACCTGGAGTTTCTCAAGTTCTATTGCTTCCATTCTTTTCTTCCTTTCCCATAAACAAAATCAGTTTTCTCTGACTGGAAGAAAAAGCCCAGTAAGAAGAAAATCTTGATTCTTCCACTGTTGCAGACTTCAGGGAAGTAAGGTGGTCAATCAGGAAGGAAGGCCTCAGTTTTAGAGGCACTTTTTTTTTTAGTGATAATTCACTGTGGGCTTTTTGGCATCAACATTCAAAACACATCACCCCACGATAACTTGTATATAGCTTCCTTCCTTTTCCTTTTCTACTACTCAGGGCTTCCACAAGAGTTTTCTTAGTACCAAAGTCTATGATGGGACCTGTGATCTGTTTTCCAAGTACTCCCCAAAATTATGTAAATCTTATGTGCTGATGGGAATATTTTTGCATTGGCATTTTACATGATAAGAGAAATAATAACTTTTTTTTTCCCTCTAGATTGAAGCCTGCAATAAAGAAGCAGAAAAGATAGAGTCCCTGATCAATTCAGACAGCCCAACATTAGCGTCACACGTGCCACTGTCAGCTCTAATTGCATCTCAAGTACAAGTTTCATTTAGCATTTCTTCTGCTTCTGCTCAAGTGGTGCCTGCTCTGCACTCCCTGTTCATAAGCCTTCCATTCACCTTGTCATCAGCATTGATATATTACATATAACTGCTTGGGAAATATGCATGGACATTGTGGCATTTATATTGTGAAGGACATTTGGAGTTGTTGATCACTGAACCAGAAAACAAAAAATGTGCAAGATTTGATGAACTTTCATTTTTCAATGAAGAACTACAAGTATTTGAATAATGTGAAAAGATGATTCTCTTATTCATAACTAGTCAGTTATTCATAACAGTCAGATGACTGTTTCTGCACAATTAGATTGTTTTTCATGGATCTTGGAAACATAAGTATACTCTGGAAGGTTCTGACATTATGGATTTATGATTTTGAGGAGAAGTGATCTTATAGGGTTTTTTCAGCAATGAACTAAACAGTGTTTTGAGTTTACTGAAGAATGCTAATTTTATATTATTCAGATGCGTATCAGTGACAACAAAAGCATGCACCTATTTCAAACATCATTTTTGGAAGAAACAGATTGCTGCTACTTAATTACCTTACCAAAAATTTAAGAGTTTATTCTCATGTAAATATGCTTTCATATTTTATTATGAAGAAAACTAACTAGCCCTGGGCCTATTTCAGTAGACGTCTTTCCTTGGACTAGTGAAGACTTGCAGGACATTGGGCTCATTGCTTGTAAAATGACAATCAAGCTCTATGCTAGTACCTGACTTCAGTGAAGAGATGTGTTCTTTTTATAGTTTTGTACATTTCAGAATCTCATATTGGATGCAAAATTATAAAGAATCTCAGTATCTATATTTAAGTGCCATTTAAAATATTGCAGTATTTGCATGTTATCTAATGAAATTTATACTTTAAATGTTTATACAAACAGTATGTTTTATTACTTATTGTATTTTATGCACTTGACTTTACTCTACATGAAGTATTTTATATCAGTATTATGATAGCCAAGTTTTGAAGTATATACAGAAAAACTTATTTTTGCCAAAATGCTGAACTTTGAAAGAAAGCACTGAAAACTTTTTGAACATGTATTTTGTAGCATGTTTGTAGCAATTATTTTCTGCTAAATCTTTTAAATGCAAAAGTATTAAAGCTTTTTATTTTAATAAACACTTGTGTCACGTGTCCTTGTGTAGAATGCATGTAATTTTATGGAATTCAGCAACACTGCATATATTTTCCTTTCTCTCTCAAAATAAGCACGTAAAACTAACTGCACTTACATCCATGCGTGACTCACATAGATAATGTTCCCAAATAGATGTCAAGGGGGTCTCAAGGGTGAAAGTGTTCTTGCCAAATACCTTGAGGAGGACTCATGCACATAATCATCCAAGTCTTGAAACAAAAAACTTGAGTATGTTGATAATACATCTGTTTCTGAAATTTGTTATGTGGATTCTTTAGACTTGGACACAGAAATAGAACAAATGCATTTTTGAAAAGCTTTTTGAACTGTCTCAGATGATATCCCCAGAAACTTCAAACAATTCAGATTGTTTGTTTTTTCCAAGTCATTAGCAAATATCTCTTCAATGTGTAGCCTGTTAGCTTGCTTAGCATTTAGCTGAAGCAAATCTGATGCCTGCTAAAAAGAAAGCGATTATAAATGTCTTAAGAAAACACATACGCACAAACACACACCACACACACACACACACATGTATGTGTGTATATATATATAGGCACCACACTGGAAAACTTATTAAAGAGCTTTAAAAACATACCCTCTGTGGAATAGAATATACAGTGAATTTACTTTTATACATCTGTGAAAATTTTCTATGATGAGCAATTACAACAAAAAAGTTGCCTTAATTTGTATAATGAATCTGGGAGAGGCAGAATTTAAGCCCAGAGATTCTGTGATTCTGTAATTTATATATCAGTGTCCATTGCTTGCTAGAAAAGAGTGAAGTTTTTGAGAGGTTAAATATGTACAGAACCAATGAGATTTTGTAGAATCCTAAATTCTGAAACTGAAGACTAGCATTCAGAGTGTACAGGGTTTATGTTCTTTTTTCTGGATGAACAAAAGCACATAAGTATCTTCTAGGTTTTCTCAAGACCTTGGACTACCTCGAAGGAAGGAAGAAACTATTTTCTTGTGGGTTTTGAATTCAGTTGAACTGGGATAAAAAATAGAAAAAACCAAGGCCAGTCTCAATTGCAGCTTAGGAAATTTGAACCTGAGGGGGACAAATCTGATACAGGTTTCAGAGGAGTTTTCCATAAAAGTGCTAATGATCTTCTGTCACCATCTGTGTGGAAATCTGGGTTCGCTTAGAAGGAATGGAGACAGCACAAGGGCACTTCAAAGCAGCACAAGCCTGTTTGCTGCTTTTATAACAGGACCCAGATGAAACATTTACAAAACATTATTTGCTTCTCTGCTGAAAACCACAGTTAATGGCAGTAACTGGCTCCAGAGAGATGCCTCCATCCTCTTTCAGTTTGCTTAGCTTGGCTCTTCCCTGCAGGGTGGCACGGAAGCGGAGATGCCAGAGGGGCTGCTTTGTACACCCCCAGGAGAGGATCAGTCACAGGGGCAACTACCAGAGCAAGTAAAGCAAGAGATTTCTGGCTGAGTTCTGAGTCCAGCAGGAGCTGGCATCTCTGAATTTGAGAGGTGAGGAACAGTCAGCTCTGTGAGCGGGCACAAAGTCACACCTGGAACTACGGTGTCACTTCACAGCCCCACTCCTCTCCTATGCTCTGCTCTTAGGGTGCTTTACCCACTGTCATCACTTGGAGATTTGTACGTGTGTCTCCCAATTCAAAGGTTTCATGTTATTTATACATCTCTACTGAGTTTATGACACTCTTATGCATAACAAAGAATATTTCAAAACTTTTCCCCACTATCTTCATTCCTAGGAAGCCCTGGGAGCGTTTACATGAGCAAATGCAAATACATGAAAGCTCTGCTAGACTGTGGCCTAAGTGTTTCATATCTGAAGTCTGAACTGTAAGGTGACCCTATAGTCAACTGAACCCCAAAAAGTAACATTGAGGGGAAAAAAGATGTCTCTACCAGGGTTGTGCAAGACCTGATTGCAACTTCCTGCAAATTCTTTGAACTGGTGCTTTTATACAGTGAGACAATGGCTCCAGCTGCTCCATACGGAGCAGTAATGAAGGTGACAGCTGCAGATAACGCTGTCACCTCCAAAGAGTGGCTGCACCTACCACTGCTAAGGCATTCTGCCTCCCATGTACATGTTTAGGTACTGCTTGTTTTGTCCTCTCTCCCAGCCCTCCCTGGGCTGCAAACTTTTGCAGAGCCCGTTGCATAAGCCAAAGAGAGTCGTAGTCCATAAATAAACAAAAACTCTCTGAGAAAAATGTTTCCAAGTCCTAGCAGGTTTGTCTCAAGTTATCACAACAACAGTCAAAAGGATACACTTCTAGCATTAAGTAGTACATTAGCTTTTGCTAATGGAGAAGCTGAAGGTTTTGGTTTTATTTGAAGCTATAATTCTATATAAATTCAATGCTACCAACATCTGCATTATGGGAGGCCAACTGTGTATACGCAATATTGAAAGCAAAGGTGCTTACTTTGAAAATTGGGGAAACAACAATTGCCCCAAACCTTTCTTAACTTTAATGGACTTTGTACGTGCACTGCTTAATGGAAAAAAGTGTGAGCATTTAATCTCAATATAAGGAAGACATTTTAAAACATTTTTAAAAGACATTTTTATTGTTAAGTGATAACAACAAATCTCTTGATCAAAGTCCCCAGGGACATGGTGAAGTCCCCTAACTGGAGGTTTTCAAGATACAACTGGACATGGTTCTAAATGAAGCACCAAAAGGTTGGACCAGATGATCTTCTGAGGCAACAGTGATATGTCTAAGTAGAAGCTCTTGTTAAAGGATTTTTTCGCCTTTCAGTTCCCAGGACATTAAGGAGAATAAAAAATAAAGGACAGCCTTCCCTGAAGATGCAATAACTCATGAAATAGTGCAGTAACCCTGCCATTGCTTACATAAAGAAAGGTTGTTAACCTTAAATTTTTCATTAGATTATCATATATATGAGAAAAATTCTGATTATAGGTGTGTGTGTATGTGTATATATATATGTATGTATGCGTATATATATAAAACATGTCTGTGAACCTATAAATGACTTTCAAACTTTTATTAACAGATACCTGTTAACTAGATCTCAGTCCTTTCTTAAAACAGAATAAATCTATTATTCCCCCCAGCGCATTCTCTGATTTGCTTTCTTCAAAGCCGGATTCTGCTTCATTTCTCCAGGTCCAGTAAGGAGAGTAACCTGAGCCAAAAGGTGTTGATACCTCTGTAATTCTGACAGCCCTTAATAATTCCACAGATTCTCACTGTAAAGAGCCACCCCTGTGTTTTTGCAAATGCTTTCTGTTGTGCTTGGCAAGGTTTCTCAGTTTGCTCATTTGTGCTCAGTTCTCAGCATGAGCTGCAATATATACACAGGTTTTCAATCTGTTTTATCCAGTTCTGACTCTCCTTCTAAGCCAGCATTCCTCTACATCACTGCTGAATAGTCCTAGGGGGTTAAATGATTCAATCACTGTGTTATGATATACATCAGAAATTCTCACCAGTGCTGATGTGGTAGATTTCAAATTAAAGCCTGCTCTTCAGCTTGGTCTTCTGCAGTTCTGCACTGTTTGCTGACAGTGGAACAAGTGGATGGGTTGTTACTACTGCTTGGTGTATAAATTTACTTTTTAGCCAAGTTTTAAGCTGTAGCAGCAGGAGAAACATTCAGTAAATACAAATAAAGATATATTTATATGCATATATATGCATGTATACACACAGATACATATAAATATATATATATATACGCAAAAGAATATATTTATACCACAGTGCCCTGTATCAGGCTCCATGTCAGCCTCTTCAGGACAAGCACATTTGGCCATTGTAGAGAATTTAGCAATTTATTTAAGTAAAGAATCCAATACTTTTAAGTTTGAATTTCAAGTACAAATGGCAAAGACGCAGGATCACACTGCCTTATTATGTAATTTATACATGGTGTTGTCTGGCTATAAGCATGCAAAAAAGGTTAAAAAGATAAGTCTGGATGGTTTCATTCTCCGGTGCACTCAGCTGCAGCAGTTCATTTTCCTCTGAGTTAACAACACTCTGGTCCCTCATGCTCAAGCAGTAAGAGCAGCTTCCAAGTACCAGTGGAATTCCTGGCATGAGTCAGGAGCAGCTATCAACCCCCAACCGCTGCATCACATTTGGGGCCTCTGCCATAACAAATGAAGTTTAGATATTTGCAGCCATTAATTCCGTGCAGCAACTGAGCTGCTGCCAGCAAGGCTGTGTCTGTATTGCCATTAGCACTGGCTGTGGGCACCACTAGCTTCACCCAGATCAGAAGCAGGGACATGTCTTGGCCAGAAAACAAGACAGAACAAGCAGCCCATCTGGCTTTCATGCTGGAAAACAAATGCTGTCATACACACATTCTCTGTGCATGTGTTGAATATGGCAGGTTGTACATTTTGCTTCTTTAACAGGCTTGAAGTGGCAGTGTAAACTCTGGATCAGCATCTCATGGCTGCAGTACTTTCTGAAGTGCTGCTCATACCCATAATGCAGGACTTACTGTGTCCCTGCACCACAGCTTTAAGACCTCAGTCAAGGCCCAGACGAGCCAAAGGAGATGTGAGAAATGCAAATACACAGTTCCAATGTAGAAAAAATTAAATCTATCATATTTTCCTTTCTGGCTTTAGAAGATTTCAACAGGAGAAACCGTACAGGCAGAAAGAGTCAGAGGGATGAAACCATAGTATAGAATGCTTATAAAGACTAGCAGAAAAGAGAGGTGGAAACTATTTCCATCCGTAGGTGATGTAATAAGGATGTGCCACCACAAACAACCTCAACACAGACTTCCCAGCCCTGCTCCAGGAGACAGCAGAGCCAGGCAGTGCTGGTCAGTGACCACAGCTTGGGAACAGAGCAGGCAAAGTTGTGGCCTGCGGAGTGGATCTGAATTAGCCATCTCCCAGGTCAGCCAGCTGTGATGGCAAAGCAGATAACACAGTCCAGATTGTAACAACAGCAGTACATGGAATTGAGATGCTTTTCGTTATTCTGAGAAGGATTTTTAGTCAACTTTAAGCACACTTAAAAATGTGCAAAGGCTTGATTACATTGTGGTAACAAGCATCTGTCATGTTCACGTGAAGAAGTTTCTCTTGGCAAGTGTTTAAAAAACTCCAGAGGTAAACATGGGTGTGAGCAAGGGCTAGAGCCTTGGAAATGCTCTTTGAACTTTCCACATCATTGTTGCTGCATCGAGGGCATGTGCAGTACAGAAACACAGAATGTTAACCATTACCGAGGGCTCTGATGGTGTCACCCGTGATCCATCATGCCTTGTGTTCATTTTCTGTTATGTAGTCAGAATCAGCAAACTCACACTTGCACTCAACAAGTAAATAAATAGCAAATACACACAATTATAAGCGGACTGAGCTAACATCACTGGGCCAAACTCTGGCAATGAAACAATTGTCCAGTCCTTGCTCTCAATGCCAAGTTTCCCAAACTGAATAGTTCACCCGAGTTTCCTTTGTACAGCAGTGCTGTACATCAGCCATGAACTGATCCAGGTGATGACAAGGGCATTGGCAGAGTGGATGTAGCAACTGTGCCATCCTGTGATGCTCTAAGTTTTTAACAGCACAGAGAAGTTTCCTCCCAGAACACAGCAGGAACCTTTAGTCTTAGTTAAACGGATGTGCAGCTGCTTCTGATCTTCAATACATTTTTACTGCCTACTACAGTAGACTTTTAACTACTTTGTTACTGGCAGATGCCGTTTTCCAAGAACACATTCATTATCTAGAAGTGTTAGGAAAGGCAGAGCCTGCTGGCAGGACAAGAGGCAGCGGGCACAAATGAGAAACCTCAGACTCCATCTGAACATCACTTTTACTGTGAGATTGGTTAAAAAAGCATTTGGTACAGATTGCCCAGAGAGGCCAAAGGTATCTTCCATCCTTGAAGATACTCAACACATGATGGGACACAGTCCTGGGCTCTAGGTGGCTCTGCTTGAGCAAGGGGTTGCATTAGATGGTCTGAAGAGGTCTCTTCCCACACCAACAATGCTGTAATTCTGTAATAAAGCTTTGAGTAGCTGAAAAGCATCACTATCCATACTAACCATTCTGCCATTCCAGCAACACATTATCACAAAATCACAGAATACCAGGTTGGGAGGGACCTCAGGCCCTCTGGTCCAACCTTGGCAAAAGCACAGCGTAAAGATAGCCCAGAACCCAGTCCAGCTCAACCTTAAGAGTCCAGTGTTGGGGAATCTACCACTTTCTTTCCGGGGGAGATTATTTCAGTGTCTGTTTTTTCTCATTGTGAAAAAAATTCCTCTTGCATCTACTGATAACAAATATCAAATATCTCTGAAATGTCTCACTTTGTGTTTCCAACCCACCTGCAGCCATCCCACAGCACTGTGCTGCATCCACCAGGAAGGTACTTGACACCCTTGAAAAAAAATGGCACTCACTCAGCAGGAGGGTTGAATTTGCCCAGTCCTTCCCTATCAGGATAAAAGTGGTTACTAAACATCCAGCAGACCTCCTGGCTTGTATGAGAGCTCTGTGCTTTACCTGGGCAATTCAACCCGCAATTTAGTGACAATAGTTCTGTGTTTGAAAAGAATCAAGTGAGTTGAAAATGCATACCATACATTACTACTTATTCCTGAAGAGTACATATGTTCTCTCATACATTATGGCCTTTTCTGTCCTGCGAAATGGAAGGTCTTGCCCAAAATACACAGGTTAGTAAAAGACTCAGAGCCATAACTCAGATGTCTCTACTTCGAATGCTTAACACTCGGGTCACCTGTCTAGAGTTTAGGACTAGTTGTATTACAGTTTCAGGTCTATTTTTTGAAGTTTGCATTGAATTATGACTTCAAAATGCTAATTTTTAACACAGAAATCCTCTGCTCTCCAAAACACGTATCAATTTCACAGGTTCAAAATCACTGCTGTGGTGCCTGCAGAAACTCACAAGACTTTTCATAGATTGTATTCCTGTGATGATTTTTAACAAGGCAGATCTAGTATGCACTAAGCATTTCAGAAATGCCTCTGTGGAGAGGAAGCACATGAGGTGTTGGGCTCAGGTCTGTAATTGCTGACAGCAATGTACCAAAGTTTCTGAGAAGGAATTCAACTTTCCTGAAATTCAATACAGAAATAGCTAAGTACAGTGTGGGAAACATTTATTTTGATAGACTTGGGAGGACATCATGCTCTTGTGGTTTTAAAACAAACCTTCAACCCTAAGATTAAAAATCTAAATGCGGTGGCCAGGGTTGTGTTCCCCACAGAAATCCCATAGGTGGCATCACAGCACAAGGTGAATTACATTTCAGCTGCTTTTGATTTATAAGGAATGCAGACGCCTTGGGATTTTTATTTTTCAGTTGTTTTTGTTTAAAGCTAACACTTTTCTACAAGTTCTATTTTCTGTGCCACTTCATTCTCAAGATAAAACCTGCACAGGCTTAAGTCTCTCTTGCTTTATGAAAATTCATTTCCTCCTGCAGATGCCTATGAAAATGTACTCAGGGCTGCCCCTAGAATGCAATTCTCCAGTTGAGAAATATACCTGACATCAAGGACATGCATAGATGTATTAAATTTTTGGCACAGAAATGAGTCAAATCCACAACCATAATTTTTGTCACCAGCAATCTAAAAAGTTCATTTAACTGGGTACTTCAGGGGTGAATCAAACACAGGCACATACACAGACACACTCTCAAGGTTTCAGCGCTTGTGAACAAAGAAGTGAATTATTTTTAAGATTTTTTTTTTTAAGAAAACCCTGGTCATTCAAAGAACTCTTGTACAGACCTGAAATGATAATGAATAACATTAAATTCAGCATTATTGTCTTAATTCAGAAGAGGAGGGAAAAGCAAATGAGTGCATTAATATCTGAACAACAACCAGTACATGTCAGCACCATTTTTAATCTGGCATCAGGAAAACCAGCAAGGAGTCCAGGGCACGGACGGGACCCAGCCCCAGTTCACCAGACGATCATCCTGGTCCCAACAATGGCCATCAGGCATAGTGCCCCACGCCCCAGTTACAGCAACATTGGTTCACTTGATGTGCAACCACCTGGGCACAATGTATATCATCTCCTGTTGAAAAGAAAAAGGAGGCAAATTGAGGCAGGGGTGCCTCAGGGCTGAGCCATGACTGGAAGCCTGACCCCAATGCTCTGTTTCTCCCTTGCAGCTGACTTATCATACAAAGCAGAATAAGAAAATAGTACATTTGTATTTAGCAGTATGGAGGAAAGGAGGGAGAGGGGGGGGAAAAAAAAAAAAAAAAAAAACNAAAAAAAAAAAAAGGAAAAACCCAGTAATTCCCTCTCGCAGGGTTTATCACCCTGCTCAGGACTTGTTACCAACATAGTATTTCCAAGCACAACTTATCCTTCCACCCTGGGCTGGGTCTGCTTGCAGGGTTTGTGAATTCCTTTGTCTAAAGCTGTCTGTTTAAATTTTTGCCCTCCTAATTCCTTAAGAATCCACCTCCTCCCACCCACAGAGATGGAACAGGGAACTGGCTCCACCAGCTAAACATCTTCTAATAGTAATGTTACTGTATTTAGGAGGTTTTATGGCTGCAGATTTCCCAAAGAGAAATCTGTGTTTCTCAGCATGATACAGATACTCCAGCAAAACCACAAGTAGATCTAAAAATACTCAACCACAGAGCAGTACAAAGCAAAAGCTTTATGCAAGTAACAGAAACCTGCCAGACAGTTAATTTCTCTTCCACCTACTCCAAAACCAGCAGAGAAGATACACAAATTTCAGATTTTTGGTTATTTCAAGATTTTGCCAAGATTTTGGGGTATTTCTATGACAGTTGACCTCATTGCCCCAGAAGAACATGTGGCTTAGGGCAATAGAAACTGTAGGAAGCATCTGCTCTGAGAAAATGTCTTCTTTTTTTTTTCTAGAAATATATCATTTTGCTAAGCTCTTTTTCCCCAAGAGCCTTGCACTATTAAGAGGTCTTTATTGCTGCTGTTTGTTGCAGTGGGGTTCCTGCAACTTTCTGGAGACAGCAAAGGCCCACGGAAAGAATAAGGGAGTCCTCTTTTGGGTAGATGTTTCAGACATCTTTTATTCCCAGCCGCAAGTCTGGCGGTCCAGCACAAGACTGAAGAACTCAGTCATGGGATAACCACCAGTTCCCAGGGCAGGGGAACACAAAATCACCAACAGGAACACAGAACTGGGGTATATGTGACCAGGGGCGGGGGACCCTGTGCCAAGCCATGCTGCCACCCCAGGGCCCCCCCTCCCCCCAGGGGAAGTGGGGCTGGGGGGAGACCTCAACAGCTGTTGTTGTTCAGATTCCCTCCTCCTCTCCAAAATGAAAGCATTCAGAACAGTATGCACAATTTTTTGAGTATGTGTATTAGACTACTTTTAAAATATTTTATTTTATAAATATTTGACATTTTATTTCTTAGTTGAATAATTTTTATTAGAAAGCCTCCAGTCTAAGCTTTCTAATTCACCTGTTAAAGAACAAAAACGGCATCTGAAGAATCCAGTGGCAGAAGTGTCACTTGTGAGATGAACCTTTGCTCTGTCCAAGACTCCATGGGCCTGGCAGCCTTCGGTGCAGCAGCACCAGCTTGGTCTCATGCTCAGAGGGGCTCTGGAGAGGCTCCCCCATCCCCACTCCCACAGCACCCCAGCATCTAGGGACCCCAAATCCTCCTCACACTCCTCACTTCTGCAGGGACGTAGTCAAGGTTACGTTCGGCAAAACCCAGGCCTTTACAAAGAAAATGCAGACAGTGCAAGGTATGGCCATCTCTCACAGACAGATGTTTTGGGAATTCACCTACAGCAGCCATCCTATGTGCAGTGTTTAACAGGGAGCTGCCACTCCGCTTCCAAATGCCACTCCATGCTCTGACCCAGCAGGAGTCCTTGTTAGCTGGGCTTTCAGTCTGCTCCCAGGATAGACACTTTTGCAGGACTTGACAGGTTCCTACAGAGACTGCCCAGCACTGGGCTGTGCTGGTGGGTGGTGGCAGCCCCTTGGTACCAGGAGCAGCCACCTCATGCACCTCCCCTCCGCTGTAGCTCAACCCAGAAATGTCTTCCTGTCCCAATCACCCTCGATCCTTCTCAGTCTCAGGGCCCTGACCCCTGGCTCTGCACAATCCCACACTGAACACACAGGTGGTCACACGTCACCCTCCATTTGTGCCAAGGCCACTCCTGGCCTTGAGCAGCAGTGGGCTGGGTGGATCTACACTGGCTGACCTTTATCCATGTGTGTTTATAAATCATGATGCTGTTGTATGAAGTCCCAGCACTCAAGTTCTTTACACACAATACTGGTTCTTCTCTACATCAATGCTGCCCAGCAGCTTTTCCTCCATTAACAAGTTTGGTTAATAGACTTGCACTTTTCACAGCATTAATAACATTAATAAGACCAGTCCAGACAGCTACCTTAAAATGAACTTATTCCAAAATGCAAAGGGTCACCAAAATGATCAGAGGGATGCAGCACCTCTTCTACAAGGAATGGCTGAGAGGATTGATCAGCCTGGAGAAAGCTTATGGGCGGTGCAATTGCAGCCTTCCAGTACCTGAAGGGAGTGGAAAGAAAGATGCAGAAGGACCTTTCAAAAGGGCTTGTAGTGACAGGACAAGGGGGAATGGATTCAAACTGAAAGAGATTAAGCATCAGGAGGAGGTTCTTTACTGTGAGGGTGGTGAGACACTGGAACAGGTTGCCCAGAGAAGCTGTGGATGCCCCATCACTGGAAACATTCAAGGCCAAGCTGAATGCAGCTTTGAGCAACCTGGTCTAGTGGAAGGTGTCCCTGTCTATGGTGGGGGATTGGAACTAGATGGTCTTTAAGGTCCCTTCCAGCCCAAACCATCCTACACTTTTATAAGAACAAGCACGAGAAGACAGAGAAGATTTAGCTGTACCACTCACACTCTGCAGTCTCTGCTAACAAAACAGCACTGAAGGATCACAGCTGACCAGCCCACCTCACACCTTCAGCTCTGCTGATGATCCTGTGTAGCCACCACAGCATCAGTCAGACAGAACTTGAGCACACAGATGTCCACATGTACAGCACACCGGCAGTGCCCTCAAAAGTGACTACGTGGTTTGGGTTAAGTAATGCCCTTACAACCCTTATTACTTAACCCCATCTGAAGAGGAGACCAAGAGCTCTGAAAAACACCTAATTCAGCCCTTGCTCTCTAGCACAGTGTATAATGTCAGTCCTGTGTCTATGTGATATGCAAATGACTTATTTAGTTAAGTTGCTATGGGCACTTGTCCTTCATGACCTGGAAGTAATTTCACAACACATGAAAAAAGTGCCAAAGTGCCCAAAGTTAGTATTTCACAGAGGCTCCAACAGCATCCTCTCTGTATCACCTTTTCTAAAAGGTGACGGTGCTGGCATATACCTTGTGTGACAGCACAGCTAACAAGCCCAGTCCACAGGAGACAATCTTCCCTGTCTCAGCAGAGACTGGAAACTGCCAGGGGAATTTCTCAGCCCTTTGACTGCTTTTCTGTAAAGAACAACTGAAAATCTATGGTGCTTTTGTGTAATCTTTCTTCTGCTAAATTTATTAACCCTATTTGACTGTGATTGAGTTGGTGCCTTGGTCATTTTCCCATCCATCCATAAGTGTGCATTCCTCTTCAGCTATTCATGCAGCAGCAGGCAGTACAAGAACCACGGAGCAGGTGTGTTCCTCAGCAAGGCTCTGTTTCACACCCATGCAGCAAATGGACAGCAATGCTGCTTTACAGACTGCTCACTTCATTCAAAATTTAGTGGGTTTTTTATTTCCAAACAGACTGTAAGCCAAATTGACACTGACTCTGATAATACAATTAATCAGATTTTTCTCCAGAAATTTCCATGCCTGATGGTTTTTCAATGGCACACACACTGTCAGCTGTTCCATACTTGGCTTACTTGGTGCAGGTCAATGCACACACCCCCTGCCAGTCTCAGCCTTCAAGGATGGCAGGAAGTGCTCTCACTCCCACGTAATGGACAAGCAGACAAAATAAAATAACGATACCTGCAACGATGCTTGAGACTTCTACTTCCCCTCATTCTATTACAAGCTGCTCTGCACCATACTACTGGGTAAAACCTTGATGAACAGTAGTTGATGTGGAATTAAGAGGATGGGCACATGGCCCACATGTTCCTGATTATGTGTGGACCAACGCTCCTCAAACACACCGGGCAGCAACGCAAGCACACACACAGCACAGACACGCCCTTGCACTCAGTATGTTAAAATGGGGAAGTGCAGAGCAAAAAGAACAATGTCACACGTGTTTTGGGATCTGGTACTCAAGTAAAAAGAGAAATGGTCACAGCTGAAGCCTGCTTGTCAGATCTGAACAGCTGGAATGAGACACATAGGCACTAAAGCAAGGTGTTAAGACTTTAAATGCAGTACCACAAAGTTCTCCTTCATTCATGAATACCCTCAATTTGTCCTTTTCACATGCACATTGCAGAGGAGTCAAAAGTCTTCCAACTTTTAAAAAAAGCCATGAACGTTTTCATTTTCTTATGGTTTTTTGGGTTTTGTTGGGGGTGGGGTCCCCTTGCTATTAGACTGCAACTTTTCTCCCCCATGTATCTGTACTTTGCTACTTAGCATCAAGTATCTTTCCCACAAAAACGTGTTCATAATCAAGTTTCAGAAATACGTTTAGAATTGGCACAGCCAGCTGCAGTAGAATTATAGCTTTATAGATAATTTTGTTGAGAATTGCACACCCAAAAATTATATTCAACAGCTACCTGAATAACCATCTGAGGTTTTCTGAATTTTAAACACTGAAGGGAAAAAGTCTGATGTGATAGTGAAGGTAGGTAGCATTCCACATAAGAACACAGTATTGAAAAACCACCACAAAGGTGCTTTGGTTATTGGCCCCTTCCAAAATGTCAGCTTACCCAACAATATTCACTTAACTCCCAGCACATAAGTGTTCGGTTTCCCTCCCCCCATTCCCCTGGGGGGAGGCGGCGCCCTAGGGTGGATGCGGGATCTGGGACGGGGTCTCCCCTACCCCTGCATCTGCCCCTGGTCACATGTACCCCACTTGTGTGTTCTGGTTGGCGGGTTGGTGTCCCCTGGGAGAGGGGAATGCTGGGTGGTCTGGTGACTTGGGTCAGTCTGTGTGCAGAGTCCGGTCTGTGTGCTGGCTCCAGGCCATGTGGCCACGAAATAAAATCTGCTGAAATATCTACAAAGATGAGACTTCTTGATTTCTTCGATGTATTAAGCTGTTCCCAGAAGGGGTGCAGAACCGCACCGCAGCAAATGGAGGTCCCACTGAAACGTGATCCCTGGAGACCACAAGACTGGAGATCACAAGGGCATAAGAAGAAATCAAGATCCACAGCTGACGAACGCAGGACTATAGTGAGTAAAAGTCCTTCTAATATGAATATTTCTTGGGAGTCGTGGTTGTCTCAACCACAGCGGGAAATATATCTAGAAATGAAAGAAGCCCTCAGACAACAAAACAAGCAACAC
>WEIT01024957.1:0-45869 GCA_013389985.1 Dryoscopus gambensis | reverse complement strand
TTTATTCAATATTTTATGGATTAGACTACACCGCTCTGCCCATTAAATTAGGATCCTATCCTGTGAACGATCAGCTAGCTGCTTTTTTTATGCTACCCTTTTCCCTCTCATTTCAAGCCTATGGTATATTTATTACTGCAAGTTTTTCTGAAGACACCCTAAATAACATTTTACCACTTTTATTCACACCAACATATTTAATGGGTTTAATTAATTACACAACAAGTTGTAACATGTCATGATCAGCTGCAATTTCTAAGATGCAATGCAGGATATCCTCTGCTATTCCTGACATCTTGAAGAGGTTTCACAGCTGTTGTGAATTAGTGGAATGTTATTCAAGTCAGTAAAACTATAATAATTTACATCTACGGATATATTAGATATTAATTATTGGGGGGGACCAAAAAAAATCTTTTTTTTTTTTGTTTGTTTTAAATTTCAATTTGGATAGCAGAGCCCACTGTATCTTAAACATACCAAGAAATCTTAGCATTCCACAGTCTCACTATGATATGCTTCTGGCTGAACAGAAATCTTGAAACATAGGAACCTTCTGTGACAACAGTGATATTACAGTTGTTTTCAATTGGATGGGAAGGAGCAAGCAGTTTTCAGAAGTAATGTATTCACTGGTGAAAAAAATTATAGATGAGGGTGGTTAGACTGAGGGGAGAAAAATTGCTTAATATGCTTTCAGAATCCTGTGCTATGTGGTCAGGACATAGAACCACTACCAAGTCTTTCAAACACAGTAATTTCATTGTGGAAAAATCTGACTGCTGTCTCAAAAATGGCAAGATAGGAGGTAGATAAAGCTCAAACGCTTCCACCCGGTCCAAAATCATGTTGAAAAACCTAATTAAGCCTGTCCTACTGGACTGCAATTATTTTGAGTAGTCAATCTCCTGTCTGGATCATTTCCAGCTCAATATATATAACATTCGCTTAAGTAAAAAGCTCTCATTTCTCCAGGGAAAGTATTCCTGTTTCAAGTTATAAGACTTTTTATTATTATTTTTAATAGAATACCATAAGTCGGCTTTTTTTTTTTAACCTGTATTAATATACACAGACAGTTAAATGAAAATGGAAGGGAAAACCTATCCTGCAAAGATCAATCATCCCAGTAAAAGCTACTGAAAACTGCAGAAGATAAAATATCCTTCCAAGAATATTCTCACTGGGGGATTGTCCAACTTCTCCTTCAGCTCTGAGCTGTGGACAAACACAAGCAAAGCTGCTGTGGGTCAAGACATACATTCTCTCAAGTTAGAAGGCAGGCTGACCTCTAGCAGTAATGCAAATTCACCATATTTATCAAATGGTGACTGTAAAAAGAGAATTTCGAATTTATGTTTGCATATGTAATGCCATTTCTATTTCTCAAATATTATTCTGATCCAATAGGGAAAAAAAAGATACACAACACAAGCCATTTATCAGATTTTACCTAAAGAATACACATGAAAAACTGCTCACAGACAAATTACAACTAATAAATTTAAAAAAAAAAAAAAGCCTGGTAAATTAATCTTTGTGATTTACAAGCAAATGCGACATTGCTCAAGCTGATGGTTATCACATACAAATCCTTAGGCCCACAAGGACAGAGAAGGCATTTATTCCAGATCTGGGCAAGTTCCAAGCATGCACATCAGAGAATTTGCTACAGAGAGGAAATAGCAGCACTGAACATTCTCCATTTTTGAAGAGCTATCAATGAAGCAGGAAATGACTAGTGATCAAGGAAAAAGTGCTTGTTACTCTAAAGTTTACCAAAGCAGCAGATACTAGTGACCTGCCATTGCTGAAACCATCATCTTCCTTTCTTGCTACATTTCTCTTGCTTAACTTTTTTTCAGGAGATTGATGAACATTAAGGTGAATATTGCCATAAGATTCATGAATGTGCAAGGAGAAAATAGACTACATGAATGTACAGAAGAGGATACAAAGGAAGGTAATTAGTGTGAATGCTGCCATTTCCCCCCATCCCTTAAGGCACTGTGTTCAGCAACGTGGAGAGAGGACAGGCAAGCCTCTGTGTTATGCACCTCATCTGCCTGTGGGCCCTGTCCCAGGGCAGCCAGAGCATGATTCAAGTAGTCTGTGTCTCTTTCCTTGGTACTCCGTAGTCTACTCACCTCTTCCTGGAACTCTGCCACTAACTGGAGGAGTTCCTCTACCTGAGTGCAACTCCACAGCTCTAACCACTGCTACCATCCCTACTGGCATAAGAGCAAGGGCCACCCTACAGCCTGGCACCCAGGTGTCAGCTTATTCCCACTGAAGCTTTCTCTTTGCAGCTGTGTCAGCCACGGTGGGTGCAGAGCTTAGGCCACGACTTTCTGCTGGATTGAGACCACCGTTCCCTGGTCGAACTGGCAAAACTGCAGGTCTTTCTTTCCTGCACACCCTGCCACGCAAACTGCTGCACAAACTGCCCTAGCACCTCCTCTTTGCCTGCCCTGTTTGTGGTGCTCCTGATTGCTAGTGCTCCCTAAGGGCTTCTGTCAGGTGTGGAGTGGGGGCGTGGTCACCATTACTCCCTTTGTCTCGAGCACTGGTGAGGCTGCACCTCAAATACTCTGTTCGGTTCTGGGCACCTCAGTAGGAGTCAGCCATTGAAGTGCTGGAGTGTGTCCAGAAAAGAGCCTCCAAAACACATTCAAAGAGCAAAAAAGCTGGTGAAGAGTCTAGAGAAGAAGAAACTTAAGCACCTGAAACACTCCAAGAGGAATATCAGTCTACCTTGCTTGTAACTAACATTAACATCAACTTGAGTCAGAACAATTAATATACCTTCTTATGCCAGAATTTGCTTCACTTTCATTTACCGTTGGTTTTCAAATGCATATGGTAAAGCACTGAACACTAGAAGGCAAAATCTGGGAATGTAAAGCAACTTGGTGCATTTTACTGGACCTGCAAACTTTTAAATTTTATTCTGCTTTAAATGTCATGAGGAAAAGATAGACCACAATTTGAAAAGCAGAAATTCCATAAACGAGATATCTGGATCAGGGATTTTTCTCTTTATCCCATAGGTGGTATTTTGAGGACTATGATGACATTCAGATTTTCCATAAAATATTTATCAGATGTATTTGGGGTTTTTTTTACTTTGTTAAAGACCAAATTCCCAAAGCTTGTACTGCTACTGATGCAGTCACTCATCATTATAATAATTACACAAGACAATTTAGTAAAAATTGCATAATCTGGCCCTTGTTTTTTAGTGATAAGTGCATTTTTGATCTAAAGTTAACTTACATGAGAACAGTTTGCAAACAAAGATATGTATCATTAAGTATTCAGTAGATTTGCATGTAAATGATCCCTCTTAAGGGCTACTGGCATCATGACCTGAGGCTGCTCCACTGCAAAAATACTTTGCCAGCATCCAAAGAACATGGCAAACACCTGGTTGCTTACCTTCCTTATCACAATAAGAATAACTAATGAAGCTATCAAAAAAAAAAAAAAAAAAAAAAAGAAAAGAAAAGAAACAAAACACATTTGAAGCCAGTAACAGAAAAAGAGACTGCTGAAGAACCAATATTTGCCAACAGAAAAAGTTACTTTTAATTACACCAACAGGAACCACAAGCTCCTAGTGTTTCACAGCTAATTCCCAAATACTGGAGATATATGACCATCATTTTAGTTCTTTATACTCCATATAAATGAAATTCAAAAATGTAAACAAAGAAGGACTTCCAAAGTGGTTGCCAAGCAGTACATTTTAAATGGTATAATGTATAGGCACGGGCTGCTCATCCTGAAGTTCATTAAGAAAAATTCCTTTGGAGCATTGCTTTACTCTTATGGCTTTACTGAGGTGAAATGAAAGAGAAATTTTCTCTGTAAATTTTAAATTGTCACAAGCTGTCTCAAATCTTTAATCTCATGTTAACCTAGATCTCCCTTAGGCCCTCATCTTACATTAACCTCATCAGCCTTTATCAGCATTTCAAATAACTTTCAGAAATGCTGAGACAAGATTTTGTATAAGAATCTTCCAATAAAGTGTTTCAAGTCTCATGTATTATCAGATGTTCCTGCTGAGGAAAAATATTAAGACTACTGTACCTGCTTACAGCATTTCCACAAGACCCCAGAAGTTTGAACATCACTTGAAGCAAAATGCACTCTGTATTTCCCACTCACTAAATCTTATGATCCCTTTTGATATCCTAGGGAGGACAAGCCACCAATTTCACATCATTTATCTGAGTATGTTGCTGAGTTGCTTATGATCTGTACATTTTCTCCCCCAAGTCAATCACTCCAAAAGTATTTATTTCTCTTGACAGTTAATTTTGAAAAGGCATTTGACATTAACATGCATCTGAAATCCTCTAGGGAAGGGATAACGCAATAAATAAAACACACGGATCAAGGAAGGAAACATATGCACCAGGTATGTTGTACACTGGTTGCTGTAGAGATCAAATCTTTGATATTAAACTGGCATAATGGAAATGTAATGATGATACACATGATTTAACTTGGAACATAAGAGTCCCAAAGGGTAGAAAAACTAAAGACATAGTTCCAGGTAGTTAAAAATACATTCTCTCCACAGAAAACTGCTTTTAAAATCATTTATTTATTTCTCATAATGAACATCCAGCCCAGAAGTCCTCTTTCTTTTCTACTATTAGTGTTACCTTTTTGGCAGAACTTGTGTTTCTGATTGTGGACTGATTCTTTGTTACTCTCCGAAATTCTGTGATGCAAAGCCTATCATTTAGGCAATACAAGCTTCATTTTTAATCTGACGTTTTGAAATTCTCTTGAGTTTACCTGAATAAAACTTAAGAACAGACTTTAGGATTGTACTTATTGACTGTGCTCTACATTCTTTTAAAAAAGAAAAGCATAAAAAAGTTCAATTCAAATATAGCCGTGAAAAATATTCTTGAAAAACATATTCTCAAAAAATTTTCACATATTTTAAAAGCAAATGTAAGTTAAGGAGGCAACCAAAATGACCAACTCCAAGACAAATCCTACATTTAGTATATTTGTGCAAATGCCTATGACTTCTATAACAATGCTGCAGTGCCCTGATAGTCTTTGTTGTATCCCATAAGTGCCAAAATCTACCTATTTACCAGAGGCAAAGTGTCACGGTACCTCTGGTATTTATTCTCTGGATATCACAATTGTAATGAGAACAGATGAATAAGAGCACAAAACCTGCCTGGCCAGAAAGTGCCTGGGCAGAATTTTAAACCCTGGCATACTTAACACTGATGAACTAACCACATACTGCACTGCTTAAAACTGGTGGCAAAAGTTCTGCTAGGCTCCTAACAGCAAGTTCCCAGCAACATACTGATTTATTCCAAACTGTCCTAGATAATTGCTTTACAAATCAAATCAGATTTTTTTTTTTGACACTGACTGTATGATATCAATGAACTTAAACTGTAGAAATGAGAATAAATATGTGAACTCTACAGGTTGCCTGTCAAGGTGAACCTCATGCATAAACAATTCCTTTAGTTCTGCCATAAGAAACACATTTGGTGTATAGGAACATGGTTTAGTGGTGAACATGGTAGTGTTGGGTTAATGCTTGCACTCAGACTTGGAGGACTTTTCCAAAACAAATGATTCTATGACTCTGTGATTCTATCTGGCTTTCAGAAATGCAATCTTCAGCATCCTAGCCCTAACTTAACTTGAGAAATCCATGGATCTGACAATGGAACTTTACTGCTACCTGGGAACAGTTTCCGCTTTATCCTATAGGATAAAGACATGAAACACTTGAAATATATTCTTTTCCTATAAATTACCTCAAAAATATTCAAAGGTACTGTTCTAAGCAACAGGGAATGCCAAAGACCCAGTCTTAGCAGTACTTGTATAGTAACGTGCCTGCAGTCAATTGCAATTGGTAAAACTACTCTGTAGCATTGACTATTTTTCTCTCAAATGTCCAAATTTTATTGCAAGGGTATGTGGCAGGTATTATCCACAGTTCTGTTGGGAATAACTGATTACGGTTTTTTTATCAATTTTCTTTTAAGAAAATGTAACCATTTTCTGAAAACATAGTCAAATTTAGCTTAGCTCTCCCCTCCAGTTATGAAAAATAAACGTTTCTCAAAAACATTTCTTTTCTGCAAAAGACAGCATAGCACTATATAGTTGATTCTTTAATATACAAACTACTGCCACATTATACTTAGTTATTTTTATTTTAATCACAACATCTTGTACATTTGCTTAGCTGTTACACGAACTACTCTATTGTGAAATACGCTTATGTACTACAAGTCTAGGAAGAGGAAGGTTTCTTATCATAAGGTTGCACAGATGGATTTCAACAGAAGTGGAGACTGTAAATATTTTACCAGTTTTGGTTTAGTGTTGTCTCTCTTTTAGTTCCTAAGTGTGCTCTGGGAAAAGGAGATTACAGCTCAGGACTGGTACAGTCTCCAGACTACTCATTACCTTAAAGGACATCCAAATGGAAGGGCAGAATGCACTGTGTGGATAACTTCCATTCAGCCTCCAGCACACTGTCAGAAAGACATTGTCTGTTGCATATCTAAGTCCCTGAGAATAAAATCAATGATGCACAAAAACAGTAACTTATATAGGGATGAAAATGTTAAACATGGAGATCACAAAGTAATTGCAATTTTCTTCTAAATTCTGCCTAGAGAAAGAAAAATCTCAATTTTTTTTTTCAAAATGAAGCATTAGCAGAGCCCCACTAGGAAAAGATTCAACCTATGTGACTAATACAGCAACCTAGGAAAGTGGCTAACTAGTGAGCTGGAATATGGATACGATATCGTAGCTGCCTTCTATAGCAGTGGGATAACACTGAAAGACAATATAAAACTGCAGTAAACATTTCTTTAAAAGGAGATAAAAAAACTTATTATGCAGAAGATATTTAAATTACTACACAAACAGGTGGTGGTTTTTTTTTAGCTAAGTGTACCTCCCTCTCAGGAAGACTTATTGAGACATTGGTATAGTTATAGAATTTATGGAACTTCACAGGGAAAAAACCCAACAGCAGAAAAGGAACGCAAGCTCTTTGAAAAAAAATTATAGGAAACAGGAAACAATGGCTGAATGTTAAAATGGGAAAAAATTAAATGGAAAGGATATGAAGCTGTGTCAGGCAAAGTTCAGACTGGATGTTGGAAAAAGGTTCTTCCCTGAGAGGATGATTGGTTACTGGAATGGGCTCCCCAGGGAAATAGTCATGACACCAAGCCTGTCAGAGTCCGAGGAGTACCTGCATGATGCTTTTAGTCATACAGGTTTTTTAGATAGTCCTCTGAGGAGCAGGGAGGATAATCCTTATGGGGCCCTTCTAACTCAAGATATTCGTGATTCTATGAAATTGGGCAGGTATTTTTTATCAGGATGATTAGCTTCTGGAATAAGATATTGTTGGCAGTGGTATAATCAGTCTTCTCTATGTCCTCTCATTTAGATGAGATACATACATAGAGATGTTCTGAACCGCATAGAATTAGTCAACAGAAATTGTCAGCACGAAGACAGCATTATACAGTGATTCTGCCAGCTTTAAAGGTCTGTATTTTTAAAAAATGTTAGACTCACAGTAATGTAACTTTTATATACTCACGGCTCAGACACTGAACAATTCTTTAAATTTCCCTTCTCAGATTTATAGATGAAATCACTCTTCTCTGGGTTTATTACTTTCTCTATCTCAGGACAATCAGCAGAAAATCCATCCCTTGTGTTCTGGTCAGTCTTGATTTTGAAATAGTTCAAAATACCAAGAAAGACAGATAGTATTTTATGATACTGTTTCAAAGGAAATGAATTCTTTCAACCTGCATCCTCAGCTACCAAGGTAGCACGTATCAATTTTATATGATTGCTATCAGTTAGTTACACAAAAGAAGAACACACAAATGAAATCAGGTAACTTCACAGAAATGTATATAAATAGCAGCACAAATAAGCTCAACAGCATGTTCAATTTTCCAGCAACTCTGAGCACATGGAAGAACAGTACCTTTAACTTATCAAGGGAACAGTCTGTTTTATAAATCACTGAAACCAGAGATTAACCTATCTGGTTTAAGTTAATCCATTGTGATAGATTGAAATTTAGCTGACGGACAAGTTGCTAATCCAGTGAGTAAACTGGTAACGCCTCTACGATGTGCATATTTAGAGGAGAACAAGCGTGGGCAGTTCCTTTTGTTCCTGCTTTCCAGCAATGGGTGGGGGAGAGCGGGCCTCTGGGCCCCGTCCTGGAGCAGGCCCACGGCCCCCCCTCGAGCCCCGGCGCGGTGGCAGCAGGCCAAGCCACCGGGAAGCCACCCCAGAGCTGAGACTAGTCACGCAGCCGGAAAACCTCAACTGAACCAGGACTGCACGGCCAAGATAAAATCTGAAGTTGCCACCGCCCCGCATGGACCTGGCGGGAGCCGGCTGAGCCCCTTCCTTTTCCCTGCAGCCAGCACAGCTCATGCCGAATCAAAGAAGACATCATGCAGCTGGCAGCATAATGAGAGTGAGGCTTTTCCCCAACCTAAAGCCTGAACAAGATCAACTCCTTAACATGGCGATCTCAAGGTCAGAAAGAGGGGAAGAGGTTGAGATCATGTGAGATGAAGCTAAAAATGGCGGCAGGAAAAGAGAGCAGAGGCGCTTCCAGTGCTAGAGCTTGAAATGCTTGCAAGTTGTGGTAAAAACTGTAATATTGCAAACTGTTTTCTGTAACTCTACAACTCATATAAGTACATGGGGGCATGGAAAAATTCACGTGCGGCCCCAGAAGAGAAGAGAATGCCTATGCCAGCCCATATAGAAGTGGTGAAAGGCTTTTAGAGATTTTGAAGAGGAGAGCTTTTGTTTTCAGGCTAGAATAATTCATCCTTAAAAAACTAAAAACCCCATGTTATGGCCCATGACTGGCAGTCTGAAAAGACTAAGATTTTCATGGGAGAGATGTATCTCCACCACAGCAGATTGTTTCTTTCTGGGCAGACTGTTGCTGGTGATAGTTTGGAAACCACATTAAAGAAGAAGGAACTCCTTAAATATTGGAGAAACTTTTAAGAACTGCAATACTGACCAAATCCCATGTTTTGTTCTTTCCTTTTCACGGGTTGGTGGGATGGAGAGGGTGCTGGAGGAGAGGGGAATTTGCTTTAATTTTTTATAATTTCTTATAATTTCTTTTTACTTTTAATTTTTTAGTAATAATTCTCCTTTATACTACAACTGTTTCAGTGTGGGCCTGTTTTGCCTTATAGTTTTCACATTTTCCTCAGTATACCTTATTTTCCCCTTATGCAAACAATTAGATTTCCTGTGCTTGGCATTTAGCTGCGTCAAGCCACGACATCCATTCCTCAAAGAAGTCCATTTCTTTCTAAACATGGGGAGGAGGATCCAATCCTCATTCTTTGTAGCTCAGGGTTTCAAACTCAGAGTAGTTTATTTCCCTTTTCCACCTTAGTGAACAGCTTAGCCACAGCTCCCCACTACTGGAAGCTTCCTTAACTACAATAGCCACTAATATGCAGTAACACATTCAGTCCTTCCCACTGTGTATGTAAGGTTGTAGCCTACCTCAGCAACTAAGCAGATATCCAGCAGGTAACCTTTGCCCTAATCTCCTCTATTTTAAATCTAAACCATACTATTTTACAGTATATATGCATGTTTGAAGAAAAATGATGCAAAAAGTTCCTTTCTAAAAGAATCAAGGATTAGGCTGTTGATGGAACTAAAATCCCTAAATTAATAAATTACCTCCCAGGTCTGTAAAACACAGAATTTAAAAATCTGCCTAGAGTAGCCGCAGTTGACCCCAATCAGCTCTACACTTTCACTTATCTTCATTCAAAGACCTTACAGAATTTTTTTCCAAAGCAACACTAATTTGTATTCCCAAACAGGAATTGATTTCTAATTGAATGACATCTCCAGTGAATTTCATACCAGACATCTGGCTGCACAAAGTGCAGTGAAATAGTATCCATCACATTCAGCATTTCTTAGTTCACTCCGTCTTTTCCACGAGAATCCAGCCTCAACACATTTGCACAGAATACAGGTCACATCATTTTCATTGCAAACTCTGAAGATGATCAGTGTCTAATATTTAATTCTCAACATATTCTTCAGTGATCAGTGCTGCTTATTACAACTATGTCACAGCTGATTATCTCACTAGAAAAAGATAAATCGTTCTATGTAAACTATATGGCCTACATGTTCCATAACATTTCTCAGTTTCTTTTCTAAGTTTCAAAATTTCTCCTCACTTTTAAAACTCTTTTACCAATTTCTTAGCTATTTCTTAAAACAAGAGACAAGAAGGTGACCAGGTGACCCACCTGGTAGATGCAGGAAGGGCTGTGGATGTTGTCTATTTGGATTTCAGCAAGGCCTTTGACACTGTCTCCCACAGCATGCTCCTGGAAAAGCTGGCAGCACGTGGCTTGGACAGGAGCACTCTTTGCTGGGTTAGGAACTGGCTGGATGGCCTGGCCCAGAGAGTGGTGGTGAACGGAGCTGCATCCAGCTGGCGGCCGGTCACCAGTGGTGTCCCTCAGGGTCTCTCCTGGGGCCAGTTCTGTTCAATATTTTTATTGATGACATGAATGAAGGTATTGAGTCCTTCATTAGTAAATTTGCAGATGACACTAAGCTGGGAGCGTGTGTCAATCTGCTGGAAGGTATCAGGGCTCTGCAAAGAGACCTGGAACAGTTGGATAGATGGGCAGAGTCCAACAAGATGAAGTTTAATAAGTCCAAGTGCCGTGTACTGCATTTCAGCCACAATAATCCCCTGCAACATTATAGGCTGGGAACGGTGTGGCTGGACAGTGCCCAGGCAGAAAGGGACCTGGGGGTACTGGTTGATAGCCGGCTGAACATGAGCCAGCAGTGTGCCCAGGTGGCCAAAAAGGCCAATGGCATCCTGGCCTGTATCAGGAATAGTGTGGCCAGCAGGAGCAGGGAGGTCATTCTTCCCCTGTACTCGGCGCTGGTGAGGCCACACCTTGAGTGCTGTGTCCAGTTCTGGGCCCCTCAGCTCAAGAAGGACGTTGAGACGCTTGAGGGCGTCCAGAGGAGGGCAATGAGGCTGGTGAGGGGCTTGGAACACAAGCCCTATGAGGAACGGCTGAGGGAGCTGGGGTTGTTTAGCCTGGAAAAGAGGAGACTTAGAGGTGACCTTATCGCTCTCTACAACTCCCTGAAAGGTGGCTGTAGTCAGGTGGGGGTTGACCCCTTTCACCAGGCAGCAACTGACAGAACAAGAGGACACAGTCTCAAGCTGCATCAAGGGAAATATAGGTTGGATATTAGGAAAAAGTTTTTTACAGAAAGGGTGAGAAAGTATTGGAATGGTCTGCCTGGGGAGGTGGTAGAATCACCATCCCTGGATGTGTTTAAAAAAAGACCGGATATGGCACTCGATGCCATGATCTAGTTGAGGTGTTAGGGCACAGGTTGGACTCGATGATCTTGAAGGTCTCTTCCAACCCATACATTCTGTGAATTCTCATAAAGCTTACACCATTTTTACCATTATTTACTAAATAGAAACAAGCATATCTATCCACTCAGTGTGACAATCACACGGTTCTTCACGAGCACATGAATAGGTTGAATGAAAGTATATCATGGCAGAATTGAAAAACATACAAGTATTTCTTAAATAAAAAGGGCTAGCAAAGAGGCAGTCAGCAAGAGAGGAAACTGACTTGGGTGAAGCAAAGGAATAAAAATTATAGAAGGGAAGAAATAATGCACAAAACCTAGAGCACACTTATGTGAAATTGCCATCTTCTGTAAGTCTTGTCTATATATGCTGAAGGGGAAGGGGGTGAGGAGCAGACCAATAGAGGGCAGAGTATATATTTTATATTTTTCACAGCTCCTTAAGTTACTTACCCATTTTATATGTTTTCCAGTTGCATTACTTTAAAACTTTGCAGTGCTTTTTCTACCTTTTATTGTATTAATAAAAAAGTATTATTCATACACAATAGAAGAAATGTATCAGGAGCAGGACACTCAGCTGTAAAGCAGTGAATTAATATTTTTTTGGCCAGATTACTTTCTGCTTGCCACACCTCTTCCTTTTTTTCCACTTCTAAACAGTCAGCGTACTAATAAATACATCACAAGTATACCATGAGGCTGAAGTTCCATTTTCTGTACATAATATGCCCCTTTATATATCCTTGTCATTTAAGCATGTATTTTACATAGTGTATTTAGAGTAACCTGGGAAAAGGAAGACAAAATGAGATCATAAAATCTACAACACAATTGCTGAAGCCACTCTAACCTAGAAAAGATTTTAAGACACAGCAGGTTTATAAACCTTCACAACATTCAACATGAGCTGAAAAAACTTAGCTGCGAGTGCAGCTCTGGAAACCTTTTGAAAACTTCAATGCAAAACAGTCAGAAAGCTAAGAGAGTATTAGGTTGCATAAGAGATGAGAATAATACTAAACACATTAAAATGTCATTATATAAATTAATGAAACTGAAAAATCTCTGAAAATTTTGTTCAGCTTGACAACCTGGTCTCTAAAGGGTAAGAGCAGAAATAGAATAATTCCAAAGAACATCCATGAGTCTGGTTAGAGCACGGACAAGGTGCAAGTTGTGCTGCCAATACATGCTGCAGCCCAACTATACTCTGCTGCCCATCCTGGGGCAGTATAGGAGCTGTTGGTGCAGGGCAGGCTGGAAGCACCTGGCTTCCTTCTCCACCTGCAGCGCTGCAGATGCAGGTGTATTGAATGCTCTGATCATTGATGAGAACAAGCCTGGTTAGGATACCTCAGGACCAATTTAGCCCAAACCAATTATGTGCACAACAGGGAAAAGGTGAGTGATCCAGGTGATTGATGAACAGATTAGAAGAGATATTCAATTGCATCTATTGCTCACAAACAAGAAGTACTGGATGATGTAAAGGTCAAGGGCAGCCTTGGCGTAAGTGATCGAAATACTGTGAAGTCTAAGATCTGAAGAATAGTGAGTGAGATTAACAACAAATTTGGACTTCAAAAGAGCGGGCTTAGATTCACAGAAAGCTAAGCAAGCATTGAAGAAGAATAGCACTGATGAATGTGGAGCTCCTGAGTTGACCTTAAACACAAAAAGGAAATACACAGGAGGTGAAGGCAGGAATAGGCTATATGGGAGGAATAAGAAGACTGATCACATCAAGAAAAAACAAAAGCCCATATCAATCTGAAACTACCAAAAGAGATAAAGGAAAATAAGGAAGATTCTTCTAAGTTCCTCAGTGGCAAAAGGAAAGATAAGACAAATGTGAACCCATTGCTCACTGGGGCAGGACGTCTAATGATAAGAGATAAGACTGAGGTATTCACTGCCTTCTTCAACTCAGTTTTCAGTGGTAAAACTTGTTCTCAGGCATCCGCCAAGCAGAATCTGCAGGAGTGAAGTTGTACCCACAGTAGAGGAAGAAAGAGTTATGGATTTCTTAATTCCCCTGTGCATATACAAGTTTTTGTAACTGAGGTTTATGGAGCTGGTTGGGTTACTGTGAGACTGTTCTCTATCATCATGGCTGTCCTAGGTTACAGTGTAAAATGTGCCCCCCCTCCCCCCCCCCCAAAAATTCTATCACCATCTGTTGAAACCAGGTGTAGGAATGTTCCCTGCCTCCTCCCTCTGGATTATCTTCTGTTAATGGGCCAGCTGTTGACACCAGGTGGGGCAGAGTTCTTTATCTCTCGCATGACCCATCCTCCCTCCAGGGGGATATCTTCTGTTAATGGGCCATCAGCCGTGACTCATCATCCCATTGTGAGATGTTCCACCAGAGGGAGGAGCCAAGCATTCCCACCAGGGTATAACCTGGGGTTTGGAGCAGCACAGGCAGCCTTTTCCACTTGATTCCCGGAGGAAGACCAGACCCTTCTACACCGCCACTGGACCTTTAGAGGAAGACGAGACCTTTTCTACAGAGTCACTGCCTCAACAGAACCATCACTTCAGGAGGACTGCAGCCACCATTTGATTGGACTACTGCCAACCCCTGACTGTCAGGGGGTCAGGTTTGTACTCTGACTCTGTCAGTGGGTTGGTTTTTGTACTATTACATTTATTTTATTTTTCCTATTAAATTTTATTTCTGACTTGAAGTCTCTCACTAGTTTGCTTTCAAACTAGTATAATGGCAATCATCAGAGGTTCCTGATAGCTGCAAAAAAAGACAAGTGTCATCCTTCTTCAAAAATGGCAAGGAGCATTCAATGTGACCAACACACGTTGGTCAGCCTTGCCTTATGCCCAAGAAAGGTTATGGAGAAATTTCCCCTAGAAGCTATTTCTTAAAGCAAGAGACAAGAAGGTGACTAGGAACAATGAGAACTATTTACTAAGGGCAAATCATGTCTGCCTAACTCCATTGCTATCCAAGATGAGATGGTCAGCAGTGGGTCTAAGAAATGGGCAGTGAATGTCATGTACCTTGATTTTTATCAAGTCCTTTGATACAGCCTCCTATAGTCCATTTATCACTAATTCAGTGAGATATGAGCTGGATAAATAAATAAGGTAGGTGGAAACCTGGACTGCCAGACTCAAAATTATTATCAGTGTTTCAAAGCTCAGAGTGTACCCAATATCTAGTTGGGTTTCTCAGGGATCAGTACGGAGACCAGTGCTGTTTACTATCATCAACAAGGATGGTGGGATGTCAGGTTTACAGAAAGCACCAAATCAGGAGAGCAGGCAGTATGCTGAACGGTGGTAGGCTCGCAGTTCAGAAGAACTCAGGAAAGTCAGAGTCTCATGGAAGTGATCCTTCCCCTCCATTTGTCACTTATAAGACAGCATCTGGAGTGGTGCATCCAGTTTGGTGCTTCCCAGAACAAAAGCGGTACTGACATATTGGAGTGAGTCTAGCTGCGGACCTCAGTCAGGGGAATCTGGTATTCAAGAAGAGACTGAGAAACTGGATCTGTTCAGCTTGGAAAAGAGAAGGTTTAGTGGGAACCTCAGGGCTGTCTACAACTACCAGAGAGGAAAATACAAAGGAGATAGAGTTAGGTTTTTCTCAGAGGTTCATGGCGATAAGAGGAGAGACAACAGATGCAAGCTGAAATATTTTACCTCGAGAGATGGTTAACTACTGGAACAGTTATCTTATTCTTGGAGGTGTTCCGGACTTGACTCAACATGCCCCTGAGCAAATTCAACTAATTAAACTTGTTTAGAGCAGGTGGTTGGACTAGATGATCCCTAGAGGTTTCTTCTGGCCTAAATTATGATTCTGTGCTTTCCAGAAAGGGTTGCAGTCAGTGACTCAATACTAACGAGACCAAATCTCAGCACATAATGAACTCTACCTTCCCTTTCTCGATATTTAAATATAATAGGTGGTAGATATGAAAAAGAAATTTAGCAACCAGTGGGTAGAGACACAGTACTTCTCAGTTTGCACAGCTCCTGGGTCTTGATAAAAGAGAGTAGTCAGAAGTAAATTGTGGTCTAGAGACTGAAACATAATTTGTTTCAGTTTGGATTCCATGTTCGGTTCTTTGATTGCATCTTATTAGCTGACTAAAGATTATTTTGAACTTAATACCTTTAAATACTCCTAGATAAGTTTTGTACCCCATGTGTTTCTTACACTTTGAACTGTACTTTTTTTTATCTCCTGCCTTTGCCTGACAATGAGGTTAATACATTTTGATATACTTACGGAGCTTCAACTTTTTCATTTGTTTTTTTTAACCCCATCAACTCTCTTTATATACATGAATCACCTACATATCATAAGTGTTTTAAACTGAACAGCAAGCTGGCAGGTGCCAGAACTAGTAAGCAGAGCTTTCATTTTCATTACTGGTAAGTGAACTATTCCATGGGTCTGTTATTAAGGTCAGTCTGATCCAATAAGCTACAACTTCCTTAGAGAGATTAACTCCTCTATTGTTTTTTATCTTTTAACTGCACACATACCAAAAGAAAAATCAAGGTGACTGTATACGGTTACAGGTTAGAAACAAAAATTCCCAATAGCAGATATTATGTATGTCTTTCTTAAACTGATATTAAGATCATTTCTGTTGCCCTTTTGTCTTCTCACAAGTATTATGTAGCTTGGATTAGTGTTAACCTATATGCGATCCACCTAGAAGATCAGAAACTGTCCTTTAACCTTTCAAAAGTTTTGTAAAACTGTGTAAGAATATCAAAAGTTCAGCCTTCCTTTCCTGGTCCTTCATGTGTATGTAAACACTCAGATATCCCTGGGAAAAAAATTCTTTATTAAGAAAAACTCAGTCACCAAAGACTTTTTTCCACTAATTTGCCAGCACTGAAATTGAAAAGTGAAAAACACTTGGAACAGAAAAATATTTAGGGAGTGATGGTTTTAACTTTTCAATCTCAAAATAGTTTTCTTTCAATGTTTCCAATTGTGAATGCTATACTATCTACAACACTTATAATCTAAACTAATATTAAGTATGTTCCTTTATAATAGTTAATAAAAACTACTTGAAAGCCATTGCTGGATAAAATCCTTTGGATTGACTGTAACTTTCTGCAGAGCTGGGACCATTCTAACCAACATACATGCAGCTCCAAGTTTGACAGAAATCTCATTGAAATTATTAATTCATTTGACCCTTGTTTTCAAAATCCATCCAATTAGTGTTAAATTAGGTAGCTCTATTTATAATGACTGAAATTTTTTCAGAAATCAATGCATGAATTGAATACAGTACCATGAATGCAGTTTAGACCACCACTACATGTAGTTAGATTTTAACACATGTGCAGATAAAACACAGTTCTTACCCCATATTAAGGTTCACCAGAACTAGGTAAGAGCTAAAGGAGCTGTTATGTGCTCAAGCAATTATATGCTGTCATTCTCGTCTTTCCTTTTTGCAGACTAACGTAGCAACTACTTACTGTATCCCCTTTCCTAAAGAAGAAATTCCATTCTCAGTTCTACTCCTTCCAATACATTTTCCACCAGACCCACCTCAATTTGTGATTCTGATATAGCCATGGCTGCTTGAGCTTTATAAGAAATTACTATCTTCGGACAATTTTATTTGATATCCACTTCCAGGAACATCACATACTGGAAAGCATAATTTTGCTAGAAATTCTTCAGTAAAATGACTTTAAAAAGTTGCTCCAGTAATCTCCAGTGATGTCAGTTTAGAGACCCACCTTTCCTCTTCCCAGCATGTCCTGAGGCTCTGAGCAGGTAGAACCCCATGTTCTTGTATGAGAGGGAAAAGCTTCTGTTTCCTGCACTCCTGGTCTACACCTTCAAATGTAGATCATATCTGATTGCAAGCTTATCTGCTGTAGAGGAATATGTTTCACAAGGAAGTTGAACATTAAACAACAGGGCACTGAGCTCCCTAGAGATTCCCAAATTCTCTTTCATCCCTGCAGAAGCAATCTTCAGGGCATACATATGCATTGCCGGAACTTCAATCCAGCACAGTTTCCCACCAAGGGGTGTCTCTCAGCATAATTGTCCATCTTCAAAAACAGAACCTTTGGATTAGCAATGGTTCACACCTCATTGCTTTAAAAAACCCAATTTTTTGAGAAAAGAATGGGGTTGAACAATCTTGCACACTGTATAAATCACACATCTTTCAATCAGAGGGAGAAGTTCTGGAGTTATGAGATAAACTAAATTCAGACTGGCTTTTCTACTATAAACCAGTCCAATTTGTATCAAAAAAGGGTCACAGGCCTTTCATATGTTATTAGGAATACATGTTAATATGAGCTTTTCAGCTGTCATATCTTCACACACCTCTTATTAGGTCAACTTGTAAATCAAAGTGTAAATACCCCTTTCTATAGATAGATTGGTAATCCAAAACACTCCATGCAAATTCAGAGCAAAAAAAAAAAAAGAATGGTAAAGATTATGAGAGGGAGAAGGCAGTAAGAGTGCAAAAAAATTTCCAATAATTATTTGTAGCAAATGTGGAAATCAGCAAGTACAAAAATTAGGAAAATACTGCATCAGTTTCTGTTTTATTGCTGATGACCACATATATTTTCCATACTAAGAAAGTCTCTTAGTCCCTTTTTAAATTAAGTTAGTACATGTATGAAAATACAATCCAACTTTTTAACTAAGTATTAGGTATTTAGCATTATTATTATTATTCTAAAAAGATGTTTCAAATATCTTTGTTTTCTTTATCGACTATTAGGTTTACAGGAATTTTCTAAGTGATGTAATAAAAATAAAAAAGGCCCATTTCAGGGTTCTTTTTCTCTTGGTAATTTCACATTACAAAGAGCTTGACAGGAGGAATGACCCATGAATAATTATTAAATTCTTTTGAATATCAACACTTCTATCACATTATGCATTTAAGAACATTTTGATTCCTGAAAAGAGGAAATAGAAAAATAAGAAGAAGTCAATATTAGGGTTTAGTTTGATATATGAGCATATTACTCTGGTTTAATCCTTCATTTTAACAGCATACCAATTCCATTTCTATGGTTCTGTTTCTTTACTTTCTTGATATTAATTTCATGCCTATGTTCTTAAATGTCCTTAAATTCATCAGTCTCTTAAAATCAGTAGCTGGAACAAAACATTCAGCAGTAGTAGTAAAAAGAGAAAATATACAGAACCAAATACATTTTCGAAAATAGATATTCCTACAGATGGTGGTATCTGAAAGAGTAGGTCTAAACATTGTTTTGAATTAGGCCTGTTTTTAGAGAGGTCGCAATTTTGAAGTTATTCTTCTACATTTCCTACAATGGTCCCATTGTAGCTGAACAAGATCCATTTTCATTAAGGACATCACCCTTGATTTGGTGCTCTTAAATTCATTACAGTTTATCACCAACATTTCCCTCCAACTTAAACAGACTTTCTCAGCAGGACATCCTATCCAAAACAAAGACTGCTAGATTGCCCTGTCTGAGCAATCTCTGGGTCTCTTAAATTTTTCAATACAATTATATTGAGAATAATCTGGCCTGTTGCATGTTATATATATGAATGAGCATCACACTTTTTTGTGACACTTTCTTCCCTGTTTTAAAGATTTCCTTTTGTTTCACAAAAGGAAATTCTTAATTTCATGAAAGGAAATGAAATCTTGCGATTTCAATGAGGATCAGTTTGGCAAGGTTTGGTCCATTTCCCTGCATTTCATGTCATCCCATGCCATTTTATTGTTTTCCCTTTGCTGCTGAATTTTGTTTTCCTTTGAGCAGTTCATTTCATCAACTTCTTCTCCTGTCTTTTCTTTTGACTTAGTTCCCTGATTTTGGGATTTCAGTAAAGTTAATTTTGGTAAGTTTCGGTCCTTCTCAATGCACCTCTTTCATTGCAATCCATTTGGTTGTAGTCACTCCATTTCCAAATTTTCTCTTTTTTTTAAATTGTATTTTATTTGATATCTCCCTTCCAGAGTGTTTGTGACACGTTCTTCCCTGTTTTCAAGATTTGATTTCCTTTCATGAAAGAAAATTCTTCTTAGCACTGCCCCAGTATTACTCCTTCCTTGTCTTTCTGTTTGGCACCAGCCTGGGCCGAATGCTGTTTTTCACTGCTCCACCTAGGGTTAGGGTTACACTTCGGGTTAGGCTTGAGAAAATGACAAAGCCCAGAGCTCCAGGGACACTGCAACCGCAAAAGGCATGTCAAGGGGAGCACAGCACTGCCCCAGCACTGCTCGCTCCACACTTTTCTCCACGGCACCAGCCTCACATAATTGCAGCTTCTACTGCTCCACCCAGGGTTAGGGCTACGCTTAGGGTTAGGGTTGGGAAAACCACAAAGCCCAGAGCTCCAAGGATACTGCAACCACAGTGATAAGTGTCCCTAAAGTAACCAAAACTACACTCCATTGTTGTCTAAGGTATTGAGCGCTTAAATATTTTCTTCTCATTAGGGTTTAAGTCTCTCCTATTCTTCTTAGTAATACTCCTTCAAGATCCACTCCTCTCCAAAGATATTCTCTATCACACCAAATCCAGACCAAATATAGTAAAAAACAACTCCCACATCTGAGGATCTTCTAGTTTTGCAGCCGCTTAGGCAGAAGTTTTTTTCTGAAAATGAGCAATATGAAAATGGATTTAGAATAAGATTTCTGATTCTTGCCATAATAGAACATATAATTAGTTTCCCTGCAAGTGGTGGTTGTTAAGAAATGAAAAAAAAACAAAAACAAAAACAAAAACCACCTGTTCCTAACACCTGACTTCCACCCAAGTCCAGCTGGAGATATGAGGATTATAAGGTACTTTAGCTACACACTTATCTCATTTGAGACTTCTCAAATTCCTCTAAGCATAAATAGAAATATTGTACAATAGTTAAGACTTCTATGAAAGCTTTTAATTACATGAAACACAAGACTTTTTACACACAATAGTGTTAATTCTATTGCCTAGCTTCAGATATTGACAGACCACTAAAAAATGTTACTGCTTGGTTTGGGAAGATGATTGAAGCCAAGACTGAACTTCAAGTCTAATTATTCAAGGAAATTTATTCTACATAAATCAAAATGTATCTGCATGTTATAGTAAAATTTGGTCACATGATAAATAAGGTAGGCTTACATTTTTATTGTATTCAAAAAGTGTGTCAATACAGTTTCCCATTTTCAAACCTTGATATAGCCATTGAATTTCTATAAACTTACTTAATATTACCTCCCAGTTATAAACAGGTTGGATTTTAGCCACAAAGGGACTAGGAGAAGCCAAAACTTCAAATAAGGTATTGGTACATTCCTAACAAAAACAAACAAACAAACAAAAAACCCACCAAACCACCAAAAACAAAACAAACAAAAAACCCCAAAAACCAACCAAACAAAAAACCAAACCAAAAACCAAACCAAAACAAACAAAAAGCAAACAAAAAACCCCACCAGAACAAGCATCCCACCATTTCTCAGACAGTGACAAGAGAATTAAGAACTTGACCGTGGCTGTGACATTAGTTCTCAAAAAAGATGAGGGAGACAGTCATCCATTGAAAAAGCAGATCACCATATTTCTTAATTTATATGAAGACATAACAGTATATTAGAGAAATCTTATATAACATCTAACATGAGTTTCCTTAGAAGGAGTGTTTGATTGAAACAAAAATATGACTCAAAATGTCAAAAATAACATACACAGAAGTATATAGATGACAAACAATTTGAATTTGAAGTGATAATCTAAACAGAATAAAAAACCAAAATATTTCAGCAAAGCAATAAGCCTTTAATTGTTATTATTTAATTTTTCTAGTAAAGAAACACAATCATACAGTAGTCAAGACAGTTAAATTAAATTTTGATTTTTCATAATTTTTAGGTTGTTTGAAGAAAATAACAGTGATTTCTTCCTCTGTAAGTTTTAATGATCCCAAATACTCCATTTCCATTGAATCTTTGCGATAGTTAAACTACCCACTAGTAAAACTTAATGTGCTCTAGTCAAAGAGAGTTGCCTTTTTTTTTAAGAAAACAAGAAAAGCACATGCAAGGAGATTTCATAAGTAGTATAAATGTAATTATTAATAATGTGTGTGAAAAGGAAATGAATACATTAGATAAATTCCATTGTAAAATGCAGATTATACAAAAAGCAATGGTGCATAAGGATACATCACATCTGACTAATGCCATGTCTATGTGGCATATGAAAAAGCAATCTTCTCCACCTACAACTAATGCACAGAAGAAAAAGTTAATTTCCATTTCAAATACCTGGAACCCCTCTCCAGAATTTTTAATTCCTATTTGGCCATCTCTCAGTCAGATAATGATATAAAACTTGACAATTTGGGTGATGAGGGAGAAGAAAGCAGCTATTCGTAGTGACAGTGAGCAAGGACAAGTGACATCTTTCTTTTCTTACTGTAATCACTCAGTGCTAGCTGGCTTATTGCTCTGTTCTTGTTAACTCGATTAATATTATTTATCTGCTTTATGTTTGGTAACTTTTATATTATTTTTACATCAATACACTCATTTTGGGTTTTATTTTCCGGTTTCTTGAACATACTTTTATGCTGTTCCAAGGAGTTCTTTATTTACTCTCCCTCACTTCTAGATCTGTTTGAACAGTTAATGCATTTGTCATGTAATTATTTTTTGTGGTTTTGTTTTCTATGTTTTTCTTACTGTGCTGAATGTTTTAGTTCTGGACAGTATTTGAGACAAAGTTTATAGAACAAGTAAAGTGCTTTGCACTGTAATTTTAATCTAGTTAAGTGTAAAATTACATCTAGAGTAAAGCCAGAGGGGGGAAATGAAGATACTGGATTTCAGAATAACAGAGTTTAGGGGAAAAAATTCAGCAGGTTGAGTGAAATCGAGTGTAATAAAATAGCAGAGAGGAAACAGCAGAGAGAAACTGAAATGTGTATAATGAGATTAAAGTGTGCCCAAAGGATGTGGAATGCATAACATACAGCAATAAAATGAGGAGTTTAGAAAGCCAAGACGGCCAAAGGAGGGAAAATAGGAAAAAAACAACCCACACAGTAAGGAAAAGCAATACAGATGGAACCTCACTGAAATTAGGTATGAAAAGATTTGTGTGGTCATCTTGACCCACAGGTTTTAATAATTCTGAAAATGTCAAGTACAGAGAAAGATTTGAAAGAATATAAGGAGAAACTGTGAATACTAAAACTAATTTTAAAATGATCTGGCAGTATAAGACAGCTGTAGAGAAAATAGATTAAGCAAAACTATTTCAAGGGACTGATGTAATAAATTGGGAGGACCTTTATTTTTCCTGCCTACTCATGTTCCTTTTGCCCATTAAAAACCAACAGCACTCAATGTGAGAGGCCTTAGTCTTGAATTGAAAGTGAAAAAACAAAAAACTGAATCAATGAACAACAGTAATTTCTGACATTTAAAAAAGTACATTTTTTCCAAAATTCAGATTTGGCCTGAGATAGGCAAGCACAAATTTTGAGTGTATTTTTATAAGAGAGATAATCCCAGTTAGGATATTTATTTTTAACTTGCATATTTAAAGAAGTGTCAGTGTTCAAATATATCATTAATTCTTTGAACAGTTAGGATTGTTTTGATTTTAAGTTTTTCCACATCAGGCATTACTTTCTCCATATTAACCTACTGTATTGTGAACACAGTTTTGCTTGTTATCTGCACCACCAAATGGGCTGCTCATCTTACAGGTGTCATGCAGAGAATTGCTGAGGAAGTAATTTTCTCCTCTTAAGTGAGCTACAATACTCAGAAGACCAGCAAATATCATGGCAAATCTTGATCTACAAACTTTTACAGAGACTGACAGCTCAAAAAAGTTTTGAAACCACATTTTACTAGACCTTAAAAAAATTGTGTTTCTAAGGAATCATTTTTATTTTGGAAAAAGCTAGCAGAAATCAGCACAATTTATTTATTTTACTTATGGAAAGTAAAAGATTCTTCTGCTGAAAAAAGTAAGATTTTCAATTTTATTGAAGAGTATTTTCTGTTATAAACGAGTTCTGAAATATTAACTTCACAAATACTATTACAATTAAAAAATACTCAACAAAAAGTCACCCTACCCCACAAAAAAGGGTTTTCCATCTGAAAAATACAAAGAAAATCTGTCCATTATACTATGTATCATTACCTTCCTCTCCATTTCTTTCTCTTTGCCTCTCTGGTTTTCTCAGACTGAATTTAAGTTCAAGTTCTTACACTACATGAGTGACTCATACAGATATTCTTACAAATTATAGGCTAGCACTTGATCATGTAAGCTTTTTATAAGTGAGGTTGGTGGGGTTCTGCAGAGGTAGTTCAGAAAATCTAAGCTATGATCCTTCAGTGAATCATCTTTTGAGAACCTTACTGTTTATGAGTCTAGACAGAGCCTAAGGAGACTGAGTAAGTCCGATTCATGAAGTTAAATAGGTTAACAGTGTTTTGTTTTCCTTGTGCAGCCACTTCTCAGACAAGCAGCTTGCGGCGGTGCTGCGTTGCTCCACGCACACGGTGGACGCCCGGCTAGCTCGGTGCAGGCGCCGCCGTATGATGGGAGCCGCCCGACGACCCGAACGGAAGGGTCGCAAGGCAGCGAGGGATCCGGGAGATCCGCTCCGCGTCACTGTTCGCGAGGTCCAGGGCAAAGGGTTGAGGGAAGGAATAGTCCAGACCACAGTCCGAGGCTAACGGTTTATTTGCCCGAACCCTGCTCCGTCGGACTAATTCGAATTTTGGCGGCTTACCGCGGATTTTATAGGAGGGGTGGTAGCCAGGGTACAGAACCAATCAGGGGGTAGTAGGGAGGAGATAAGGGTGAGATTTTATATATATATATATATATATATATATAAAACCAATGAGGGATAATACAAGGTGATTGGCATACATATTAACAAATGGAGCATCGAATATAACAGAATTTTCCAGATGTAGGGGTAGGGTTGGAAATGACTGACATGGCACAGGGGTATGGGTTTTGAGGATTGACAGGGAAGGTGCTGGAATAAAGGGTTGTGGTTTGGGTGATGGACAGGGAGTAGGGGATGTGTTTCAACTTTATTTGGGGATGGGGTGGAGAAAGGGTGGCAACTGGGACAAACCTTTATTACAACTTAATAGGGGGAAAAACAGAACATACCAACTGGAAATAAAACTAATTTTTCCACACTACCACAGCAGCTTATCAGTAAACTTCCAGGAACAAATATTTTATGCTAGAAGATATTCATCAAGCCATTCATATAGCTGTGAGTTATGGATAACAAATTTAGACAAGATTTAGTAATTTGAGTCAAATAATAAGACAAGATCTTTTCAGACTGAAGCAAGTGATTGATAGTAAGAGAAGCTGGGTTTTAGTAGGATCCTGATTCATACAATTTTTCCTGACTGACCACTGACAGAATGAGACTACTGAGATACCCGACCCAAGAGGAAAGCTAAGAATGAAAAAAACCCATAATGAAATTAGAGCACAAGAAAAAAAGACGAAAGAGTTTGAGGGAGTTACAGTAAGTGCTGTTTAGATGTAATATCTGTTTCTGGAGATAATTTATCACTGTTGCTACCACCAAGAAAGTTTACAAGTAGATCTGTACCTCTCCAGTGATAAAATGATACTTTTCAAATTCTTGTACAGTAAAGCAACTCAGAGAATTTCATGGTCCTTGCCACTGTTTTCTAGCACTGTAGCACCATTGCCTAGAAAGGGAACTGACCCTTAGCTATCTAGAACTATCATCCAGAATACTTCAGAGATAATTTAACAAAATTAACCTGGAAAATTTCCCCATGGGAGGAAAGTAGGGTTTTTTTGCAATTTAAAACAAATTAGAAATATGATTTTAGCAATAGTGATTTGGGAAGGGGGCAGCTGACAAATAGAAAACAAGGTAAACTAAGTTTTTAAAGCTTAGGTTGAAACCAGGTGGGTTTTTTACACATACTACTAATTCTCAAGTTTATGCCTGTTACTTATCATTATTTAAATAAGAGCCTGATTGAAGACTGAATTTCAAAATTAGATGATCATTAAATAAGCTGGCTGTTACTCAAGTTCCTCTACAACCTCCTCATTTCTCAGTGAACTCTCTTTAGACATTTGAACATGGATTTCTACAAAGCAGAATAACTGAAAGTGAGTTTTAAGATATGACCACATACTTTATTTTCCTCCTTTTATGCTATCAAGTTAGGTCATCAGAGCAGCAAGCTGATCAGTCTTGTTTTGACCATCTGGGATTTTGTATCATAAAGAAGCATAGAGAGACAGTCTGAGCTGAGAATTGTCCATTTCAAAAGAGGAACAAGAATCCACGTAGGTAAGTGATAAATGCATCTTTTACCTCTTGCACACTGATAGTCGTCAGAGTATTATCTACCACAGCAAAAGGCAGAAATAACCAAAGATTCAAAAGTTGATCTCTTCTATAATATGCCCTGACGAACCCAGTTATTTAATACTAACTCTATACAAAACATGTTATGGTAGCAAACAAAATCAATTATTGGTAAATCTAATACATGACTAGCAATGATAAAAATAAGCAGTCACTATATACATTGCCTCTAATGGGTAAGTAACAATAGTTAGATTATCTTTCAGTCTTTACCCCTGTACATAGCTGGAAGTACAAACATTTTTAGCACTGAGGATTCAGCTTTTTATGTGACTCAGTGGCTGCCCCTTCATTTATAGCATCAGGGTACAAGAGAAGCCTTCCACTTTCTTGGAAGCAGTCATAGTCTGAGTGTTTTTGCCTTTAGAGCCCTTAGGCTATTTTCATACATCCAGAAACTTTCCCATTAAACACACATTTAACATTTTTAACAATATTAAGTCTGTGGAGCTTCACCTTCCTACAAGTTTCTGGCTGCATTCAGAACTGAAAGAAAACTGTCATGGGGAGTGCGGACAAAAAGGTTCATCAGTTCATGTCCTATGGTGACATCAGATGTCTATTTGAATATTCTGAAGTTATGCTAACAAGAAATATTTTCTGTGAGTATCTAGAAGACCTTTAATAACTTTTTCTTCATTGAAATCTTTAGAGACACAGTGCTTACTACACAGAATGCTTCATGCAAGTAAGAGCACTGGTGGCAGGTTTATAAAGAAAGTCAATAGTATTCAAATTTTTGTTTAGACAGTCCTCAAAAAAAGTGCATGTATGAAAGGTAAGCATCTATTTAACCATAGGAACTGTAATCGAAAGTTAATTTTGGCAAATCATAAAGCACATTTTGTTTCTATCTACTGTGGATCTGAATGCGCAGCAAGTGAGCATGCTCTAAATCATTTTAACCCTTAACATAGGGGCCTAACGCTCAATTCTTAATGATTTAGAGCTCTAATATGGAGACTGAAATGCTCTGTAGTAAAACTAAATACATAAAGTTAAACTGGTTATGTTTCAGAAGTAAATATTCCACACACACCCTCCTTCATCCCTCCCTCCCCCTTTCAATCTAGGGGCTACCATGATTGTGTAGAAGGAGAGAAAAAGTTAAAGCAGATATGTCTTGTCTTCTGTCAACGGAGACTTCAGAGTTAGAAGACTCCTACAGCGTTTGCATCCAGAAGCGCTGTTGAGGTAGGCTCACTTCAGAAACATTACTGCATAGAGTTATCCCCCTTAAAGAAGTCCAAAACTACTCCTGTTCACAATTTTTTACACTCGGAAGCATTAGCAGGTAATTTAGCTGGTATATGTGGACTTCAGTGATCATAGGCATGAATGTTGCTCTTGTTTAGTTGCACCACAGTCTAAAGAACTCTTAGCAACTGCTGTGGACTCAAGCCCTCTTCAGTGCCAAATATTTCTGTGAAAGTCAGTATTCTTAAAGCGCATATGAAAATTATGGTAGGTTTTGAAGATTTATCTGGAAATTCTTTAGAAAGAGGAATAAAACAAACAAAAAAATCCCCAGAGAAGTTTTTTGTGAATGTTTGAATTTTATTCTGTTGTTAGCACAGGATGAGATTATTCAAGCTCAAACATGTCTCAACTCCATGACTTGCTCGAGACCTGGGAGCTGTCAGAGCTGCCTGATAATTTACTCTGATGGAAATCCTAGACATTTTGAAGGCAATGGGAGAAATATGTCCAAGGCACAGACTTTATTATTCTGTCACATTATTCCCTTACTACTGAGTCATTCATTTGTCCAGTGATACTCTGGTATAAAACTAAATATGCTCAGAATTCACTCTCACTATTCTTGTATAAACTTAAAAGCCATGACTTTTACTGTGACCCTTTTCTACCAAAATGAGAGATGGTGTTTTGCTCTCATGATCTAAAAACGTTTTGGAAACAAGAATTATATTACCAAAAAAAAAAACCACACACAAAAAAAAACAGAAACAAAAAAAATCCAAATATTTCTTCTCAACAAAAAAAATGATGATGAAGAAAAAAATCAAGTTGATGCCACAGAGACTAAAAAACCTTTAGGATTTTTAGTACTGTCAAATCACATATGTTCTTTTCCATTTCATTCAGTTCTACTTCTATCTGAGTTGACAGAGCTTCACTTCTACATCTGCCAGAGGTATTGCTATTGCAAGCTTATCTGAAACATACTATGCTGTATTCTAGTTGCCTGTTTTACACTTTGAATTCATGTTGCCTTAAGCAGAACACAAACCTGATGGCAAAGAATAAAAAATCCAAACCAAACCAAACCAAGCAAAATTATTTACTTTGATCCTCAGCTGCCAGTATTGCAACCTGAACTTTTGGTTCTGCGTTCTCCAATTGAGAGACCAAACCATGCTCATGTCCAAAAGCTCTGCACAGGAGTCTGGAATCGCTGAGAGATACAAAAGAAAGACTGTGAAACAGGGAATTTTGTTACTTCCATTTAATCCACAAACAAGAGATTCATCACCCATAATTTATGCTGATTTATGTTTGACTAGTCTGATCATAGGTGGGAGGAAAACGTGAAAATAGGCATCAGAATGGGAACTGATATACCTAGAAAACATAGAAATATTCTGGGTCCTTGCATATAGAGATTTGATTTTATGTGTCTCACTTCCAAACACCCCATGAAGAAGTGGCCAACAGATTTGTTAGATAAATCAATTAATACAAATAACTATCAGCTGAGTATTGAACAATAATCTGTAAATTCAAGAGGAAAGTGTCAGACTTAGAGTTTGGTCTTGCAGTTCATATTATATCTTAAGATTGGTGAAGTAGTTCAACAGTGGCCAGGACAAGACTTCTGCTCTTACTGAAAGCAGGCTGAAGAGGACATGAATAGCAGTCTGCAAGGCCATTACAAAAGAAAATAAGTAAAAAGGCAAGATGTGTACGTGTAGCTTGTGGACCTTGTCTACTATTACAATAAACAGCATAGTTACATAAATATTAGATGATGTGAAAAGTTGAATTCCTGTTGGAGAATTGGGAAAACATGAGAAGAAGCATTGAATGTGTTAAACTAGTACAGATACACCTCCTTTTCTGAGGGAAAAGATGTGCTGTTCTGCTAAGACTAGCTGTTCATAAGTCCATAAGAGGTTAGGTTTATATATTCTGCTAGCAGAATGACAGACAAAGCATTTGCTCTAAACTTGTACAAGGGAATGTACTTTGGAAAGAACAACTTAACCTACCTGTACACACAGAGGTGGATAACTAATTCAGAGCCTTTTCACAGGAGAGATTCAAATGTCTATGTGGACATTATAAAGTGGCTGCTTAGCCTGAATAGACTGAGATAGGTCTTGAGAACAACACAGAAAGTTATCAACAATATCTGAAATAAATATCTCAACAGAAACCAGTCTACAAAGTCACCCATTACCTATGTTTATCAGAGTTCACATCACAAAGAAAAAAACACTACTCCCAGACTTAATGTGAAATTGCACAGTTTTCTAGCTGTATGTTGGAGAACAGTATTTGCCATTGAAGACATAACAAGGACCAAGTCTACCAGAATAATAATTCTGGGTCATGTGTCTATGGATTTTCTCTGTGCTTTCTCCTTACTTTTTTTTTNGTGTGTGTTTGTAAAAGAACACCAAAGCAGACAAAATTACTGTACACTGGAGTTTGTGTGATTTTTCTACTGGTCAGTGTAAGTAGCTGTGTCTGGAAACAAGGTTTTGAAAGAATCATTGAAATTATTTCTCTTTTTTGTTTAATGATTTATTGGGAGAGTTAAATTGTCTTGTTACTAGGAAATAAACAGCTGTGAATTTACTAGGCATACAGCAATTTAGGTTACATAATTTTATTTAGTTTTAAAAGGCAATCTTGTACTAAACCAGGGTCGGGTTTACCATTCCATCAGACTTACTGCAGAATACAAGGATGACTTCTTGACTGGAAGACAAGGGGGAAGGAGAGGTGTGATATTTTCATTTGTCTGGAGCCATGCAATCATGTCCAGTTATAAATCTGTTGTCAGTTCCACTGATCAATAATTGTTAGCAATAAGCACCACTGGTCTCCAGCTTGACACTGATGAATGGTATAACCAAGAATGGGATAAATCTCCTGATAACAGCATCTAGACTCAAAAAAGTCATCCATCACCTTCTTTCCTTCTCCTGTCCTTCATCCCAAGAACTTACTGCTCTAAATGAGTACTAGTCCCTTTTTTCCCTGCTTCAACATATGCTTAGCCCTAATTTTGCTTCAGTGCTGTCTTGCCAGAAAATTGAACAATGCAGAATTTTCATGGGATTTGCAGAATTTGATGATGATATCCAATTTCATTTGAATGCAGGTATATTTTTCTGTTCAAATGCAATTTTGTGCAAAGAAATTCCTTCTGCAGGTTAAAGATTGAAATCAGGTGCCTACAAAACTGAAGATCCCATACCCATCTGAGAAAAAACCATTAATTTAGAACATATTATTCCACTCTGACTATCATTTGGGTTTAGTTTTCTTATTTGATCTCAATAGAGTTCTTTTTAAAAAGTATACAATAATTTTTAGATTTTTTGCTAAATTATGTTAGTTCAAAACAGAAAGCAGCAGCAAACAGATTGCTGTACAATCACAGAATTTTCTTCAGCTACAGTGGGTTGGAAAACTGTATTCTTCAGATCACCTGGAGACGTGCCACCTGACAAGGAAGGCTAAACACAAACACGTTGGATTACTATGCAACAAAGTAATACTGCAAGTGTTTTAAGAGAAGGGTAGCTGTATCCTTTCATTGTTCACTTCTTAAGAAGTGAGTCATGTAAGGACAGATCCATTTTATGCCATCTCATTGATATTGCCATCTTACTTTTCAATTTATTTCCACTTGTTGAACACACAGGAAGCCTTCTCAATGACACCCTCTGAAACTGCCTTTGATTATTACTGTGCTCAAAAGTTCTTCTAAAGAAAAATTATTGTAGTCCCAAACGGACCTTGTAGGGAAGGGAAAAATGTATTACAGAGGATGAGTCACATCACAATAGCCTGTTATTATGGCTAACACCTGCTTAAAGAAAAGGCACTATTGACTAAAGCATTCTGTCAGATTTAAAATGCACAATCACACCCTAGATAAGCTTACCTAATTTTAACACAGCAGTGCATATCTCAGTGTCCTTAATATACCAAGCAGCCCTTAAATTCTGTGGCTATGTACTGCTCCCACACGGGTCATTTTGTGGCCAATCTGCATGTTATATTGTATGCCATGGCTTTGCATTCCAGTGTCTCTTATGCCTTTAGCCCGTGTTGCTTCTTCACCTCATCCTGGGTGTATACATACTCTCTGCATAGACCATTTGAGGTCAAAGTCCAATTACGATCTACACTGTGTTTCACAAAAAAAAAAAAAGTTCTAAATTTCTACTGTACATCTGCAGCAGTACTTACTCCTTTCCTCTTTTGGCTGCCTTGGTGACAGCAGTAACTTTATTAACAGCTCGTAGCATTGTCAAGAGGAAAGGAAGCATCACATGAGTAAAGATCTTCTGTTAAAATATAGAAATAAAACCCCTAACATATAGCAGAATGGTGCATTTTCTCAGCTTTTACCCTAATTACAAATAAAGCCATGTCAGAGACTGAAAATAGTTTATGCCTCAAACATTGATATAAAGTTTTAAAGAAGCTACAACCACCGAAACCTCCTTAAAGAACTTTGGACTGTAAGTCAAACTGCTGATTAGATAAAAGGAAACCTATTGTTCAGTCACCTCAGGCTGAGGGAAAGGTGTGCATCCACAAAAGGCCAAAGCCTCCAGCTGCCATCCCAGCTGAGTTTGGGGTGGCGGGGGAGAGCACAGCTCACAGAAGCCAGGTTTACACAGACTCACCCCAACTGAGGGAGGAGGAGGAGGTTTTGGGTGCATGGTGTAACCTCTGGTGAGAGGCAATAAACACCCATCCTCCAATTACGCAAACTGGCCCAGCTGTGGGACCCCCAACCCCACAGGGCGCATCCACGGGACATTCACGAGAGAGGCTTTGCCCCACAGGACGTGGTGCAACAGACCCAGAGACTGCTGTAAGTGACTGCCTGCTCCTCCAGGGGGACATGCCCGGGCATGCCTGCCTGTCCTGAGCACATATACCCATCAGATTCTATCCTTTTTGGGGGGACCTTCTCCACCAGGAAGACCAGCTGGAGAGGATCGATGGAACATCGTTGGGATCCACGGATGGTGGCATTTTCCCTATTCTGTCCCTGTCACTCTCTTTCTGTCTCCCCCACCCATTTTCCGCTTCTTTCTCTCTCTCTCTCTCTCCCCCATATCTACCATCAAATAAAACCCATATTATTGTCACTGGCATATGGTCTCGTTTGCACTTTAATTCGGGCAGAGGAATTTCCAAAGAACCTTAATAATAATAATAATAATCGGATCATAAAAAGCCACAACCCATGTACTAACCAGTAACAAATATAATCTAGTCACCTTCATTTTGCTTTCTCTCAAATGATAAATATCTCTGCCAGTCAAATGACAAGCTCAAATTTAGAAATTGCTATTTTGTCAAAAGTATGGGATATGATCTTGCAGCAAAAACCAAACTGAATCGCACTATTATTGTTTATTTCTCCTTCTAGAAAGAACAGCAATTAAATAATCAATAGGCCTGATTATCTTTTTTACCATGTAGACAGAAATATGGCAGAACTTAATATGCACAATGTCTTCTATTGTTTTCACTAGAATAAAGAAATCTTTTCTTTTCATAACACCCCACCCAAAATACCATTTTCAGTCACTTTTCAAACCTTTTTTTTTTTTTTTTGGACATAGGCTAAACCAAAATTGTTTGACAATATTGTCTACTTCCTATGAACTTGGGGAATTTTTGTTAGTTGGTTTTTATTTGGTTTTTTTCTGAGTCACAGCAGAAAGCAACAAATCCTTCCAATCAGACTTTTATTTTTATGAACATTAATTAGCAGTAAGTTTTTCCCCCTCCCCATTTCAAGTGTGTCTTATCTCTGCTTGCATTACTGCTTTCTCTTTTAACTCATTTATTCAGCCTAAGGATAGTTTACAGCAAGCATACAAATGATTAGCTAACAGAACACTTGTCAGTGGCTTCTGTCATGCATGTTGAATTTAATAATCTTTTGTGAATCTATCATCTGCAGAACATGTACAAACAGCAGATCTGGTGCAGCTGAGACAACAAACTAGATGAACTAATGAGTAAATCCTTGGGAGAAAAAACAAGTTTAATATTTCTACAGTGTGACAGAGAAGTGTTCACAGTGAGAAACATTTTAAAGTGGTTACCATGAGATGGTCTATGGAAAGAAAAAACCCTCTGCCAGGTTGTCTATGCACTACTGTCCCCACTTCTTCCACCACACAGAACAGCTTTACATTATCTAATACAAAGCAAGATGCTTAATGGTCTTTTTAATTAGACACCAAATTGGACAAACTAGGGGTTTGTTTTGACTTTCTTGAAACAATTCCTTCCTGGGAGTGATCAGCCAAGTGCTTGCACTTTATGTTGCATTAAACCATATCTCAACAACAAATCCATTTCATTCACTGACTTCCAACAGTTAACTCTTCACAACTCTTGTCCTTCTGTCTTGCTCAAAATTTACAACAAGGAAATTTTAATTCAGGTCAATAGCAAAGAATTACTATGCATTGCTACTAATAGGCAGGCTACAGGCTTGCAGCTACAGGCTACATACAGGCAAGCTGTATGACTGACTTTTATTTCCAAGGATTTAGTTTTCACTTTTGCTGAGAAAATCAAAGGACCTCAAGCCCTACCATTCACTTGCTCTTACTGCTTCATTATGCTCTTCTAACTACACTTTGGTGAATCTTGGTTGTTTATAGTTCAGACCCTACTTCTTTTCCCCTTTTTCTAACTTTAAAGATCAAGTGGGGAAAAGAAATATCAAATGCTGTCTTTATTTCACACTAAATAATTATCTCCTTTTAGCTGTGGGGTCACAATTTCCTGTCTCTCTTTTCCACTAAACTAGTTAAACATAAAGATTAGACCCCTCAGGGCAACACCTGCACATTCGATTCAAGAAAAACAAATGGAAATTGTCCTTTCCTTTCTGAGCACACCACATTTATCTACTAGATATTTAGGAAAAAAAAATCTAGTTGATTCATGAGAACAGAAGTGTAAAGTGTTTTTTGGTAAAAATTGTATGTATTTTACAATAAAATACTAGCAGCATTTTCAATGAGCATAGGAAAAGCCCTCAGATATTCCATTGCCAGTGCCGGTTCTAAACCTTGAAAAGAGACTAAAAGAATATGGAATGAATAAGAGCAGCACAGTTTCTTTCTTTATCTTCTCTCTTTCAGGCAGAATAGAAATCATAACTCCCAGAGCACTATGAGACAGACTATGGTGCTCAGAAAGGGAATGTCTGCTCCTGTATTTAAGCCCCACGGATCACATCTAGTTTGGTTTAGCAGTTCTACTGTCATGGGTGGATTTAGGAATATTCCCTTTTTCATTTGAGTGATTTTGGTGTCATTTAAGCTCTCCTTCAACCTTCCCTCAAAGTCTGAGATGGTATTTTATTGAATATTCCTTTCTTCCTATTTTGAGAGCAACTGTAAAAGGAATCAAAGTCACACTGACACACATAAATGTGTGACATCTTGCTACAACATGGCTAACCATATTTGTATTTTGTAAATGTTATTGTTAAAAGATGGTTTAGGTACACACACACTTTATCCACAGAGAAAGAAAACAAAAATACTTACTACTAATAAAGAAAAAATTTCTTTCCAGACAGTGTTTCCCTTCCCCATGAATTCCTTTTGAGTTTTCAAATGGACTATTCCATTAGGAGAGAAAAAATAATAATTAAAAGACCCTACATTGCTTATATTTCCTGAACAGGTAAAATACTAGAAAAATAGAGCTAAAAAATTTTCACAGAGCTAAGTTTTTCCACTGATCTTCCAGCCATCATTAAAATGCGAGTTCTCAGGAGAATGAAAGTGATGAGTCAGATAGAAAGACTTTCAATTTTACTTTTCCTTTTGAGGAGGAAGAAAAAAACAACCAGAACCTCTATCATTAGACTAATGATTTAAAAGAAATAAAGTAATAGAGGAATTTAGAGAGCAACATACAAACTGAGTTTAAATGGTTTTTACAAAATTGATTGATGCCACGATGATTTTTTGCCTTTTTTTTAAATAAACCTTTTATGTATTCTCAGTATTAGCATACAGACTTGTAAGTCTTTAACGTGATATCTTAGGTTAAGTCCTGGTATTCTGCTAGACAAGAAGGCCAAACATCCCAAAGGCCTCACAGCTGGGGGCCGGAAAGACTTACCTTATCTTGAGAAACCAAGGTTCTCTCTAGAACATATTTTGTAAACTAGGGTCAAGCCCCATCGGGGGGGATTACCTTAGAACAGGGAGATGTCATGCCATTCATTTAAGCTTCTCATTGGGGAATCTTTGTCAGATATGCTAATTTGCAAGGCCTATAAAATTGTATACGCAATATACTAGGGTGTGCCTTTTGGCATATTCCACCTTGACGAATTGTTGCACCTAAGGATCCTTATTGAATACCAAGGTAAAAACCCTTTTAGCCCTTCACCATGTCTGGCTCATAATTCTAGGACCAGGAAAAGGCATCAGATTAGCAGAGAGAAAAATCAGATGAAAGCCAGTCTAAACAAAATGCCATTGTGAAAGTCATGTATTTCTACATCTGGCACAAGTGAAGATCTGCATTATTACACTTTTCTATGTCAATATCTTTAAAAGATCTCTTTAGTCTTTCTAGACCCATCTAACATTTTCTTCATATTTTATATACTGTGGCTGCACAAAAACAGGATCTTTGAGAAGTGAACACCTAATATGGAATTTACTCACAAGCAGAAAGAAATTTTAACCATGGAGACAAAACTCACGGAGTTAGTACAATCATTCCTTTCAAAATAGTCTAGCAATAAAGACTTTTAGCTTGATGGACAGCTTAAACTAGGCTACCTAATATGTACAATATCTCTTGGTTTCAGGATATTTTTAAATATTAGAAGCAGCTCATTTGGTTTTATTAATTGTATAACATCATGTTGAATTATGGTAATGTGCTTCTTATAATATAATGAAACATAAAAATATTCAGTTACGCATTAAAAATTAAAATTCATAAAAAGCATTAAAATACATCTTAAAGTCCTTTCTGCAAAATTCTTTTTTCTGGCTTAAGGATTCCTCTGAAGAGGGGAACCTCACGCTTGACAGTTTACATCTATTAAAAGTGCATTCAAAATAAATCAGTCATAGAAAATCAGTTGGTTTTGAAAAAATGCAGTCTAAATCATAAGAAAAGCACAAGAGGATGAATGTACTAAGGTTTTCAAATGCAAAAATATGGCTATGTCTCTGAAAGGTCCCCAAAGTTTAAATATCTGGAGGCTGGGAAATTAGGCTTTTTTCTCACTGACCAAGGCAGCATCCAGCACGAAATCAGGCTTTTCATGTGGCATGGGGAGGATCGTCCTCTAACTGCTGTAGTTAAATGCATCATTTTTTTATAATGAAAATATTTGTGAGGTTTTATTTCCTAGGAGTTCTGTATTCTGAGTGACAATTGCTTTAGGGAACATCGACAGAGGTTTACAGGATATTTCCATCCTTATGTCTATGGTTGCCAGGAATGTGCTATACTTCTTGGGAACTTTCCAACTGAATAGATCCAAACTGCTTAGCAGACGCACCAACACATCTCCTGGACAAGATATTTAATATTCAAAATCCCCCATAAACAAATGCGTGTTTTCTTAAAAAAACAAGCGAACAAAAAACAAAACAAAACAAAACAAAAAAAACCCACCAACCACCAGAAAACCCCAACAAACTGAATCTCCTTTCATTCTCCCCCCTTCACTGCCTTTTAATTTTACTTCCACTTTCTTCAATTTCTCTATTTTTCTCACGTTACCCCCTTTTTATCTTTGCAAAACTTCGCTGGTTCTTCTCTGTCTGCAGGGACCAGGTAAAGTTTCCAATAAAACAGTTCGTGGTAGAACAGTGGGCAGATGTTACTCTTCAGACAGTGTTTAACAGTTTATTACATCTGCAGAGAATGATTTGGACAGAAAATCACAAAAGAAGGCTGAAAATCTGCTAGAACACCAGTGCAATTGTAAACAGATAGCATTGAGAAACCTGCACTTACCCAGCATAAGCTATTTTAAAAAATAAACCAAATATAGCCATTCTTTGCAGGGAAACTCCTGACGCAGCTAGATTAGCCTCACCACCTGTTATTATTTAATGAATTTGATGGTACATACTGTATTTTGAGTGGAAACCCCAGTTTAGAGGTCACCTAAACTTAGATTCTGTTGTGCTTTACTGTATCCACTGAAGTTATGTAAGGTGAAAAGGAGGACAAAAGCTCTTCTTTGGAGTACAAAATAAAGCTACCTCTTTGACAATTAAGCATCTTTGAACATGAGGAAAATCCCCAAAGTTTTCAGTTTACAAGCAGTAAATCTGTAAATACAATATCACAACTGAGTAATGTTTAAGCAATCTATTACAAGTTTCTGGTCTCATCCCTTTTTTATTTATTTTTAATTGAAATTCATATATTTTTATAGTTGGGCCCTCTCACACTGGTCAAATAAGAGTATAAAAAAGTCTGAAACAATATCATTTCAAAGAGCTTAAGAATGAATACAAAGTACTTTAGGTTGTATTTAAAGTACCCATAAAATGGTAAACTAAGAATATGAGGTAAGATTTTCAAAATCAAACATTTAAAAGTTTCAGGCCTGTTGATGTAAACTTTCTCCCAGGACTTGATTTGCAGTCCAGTTAAAAACAAGTAGAAAAAGGCTAAATTCACTTTTCAAGGCAAGTAATCAACATCTCAAGCTCTTGAGTAAAACCTTATTTCTAGGCTTTCCTCGGAGATCTGGAAAACTGAAAACAAAGCCTTTAGTTCCTTTCATGTCACAGTTCCACTGCCAAGCACAGCAAGAGAACTACCAGCTCCACTTACGGTAATTTCTCACCATCTTAAAGTCAGATTAGGACCACCACAGCCATTGGAGTCAAGGTGGAATGCTGGAGTTCTGGCCCCTAGTCCCAGGGGAAAGAGGTTCTTCAGAGGAGATAATACGTAAACTCCAGAAAATGATTATGTTGCCACTAATTCAGCATTTATTTACATACTCACAATTTCTAAACCAAATGATTCTCCCACAATATTTTTTTAATATTAGAGGATTAAATTGACATTTAGTTTGTACATGCACACACAGATTTTAATACCTTACACAGGAATTATTGTGACAAAGAAATAATATTTACTGCTAGTCGAATACAACCAGGAAGCCATTTTATGATGCCACTTGGAAGTTTATCTGTTATTAGGCAAAGAAGCCATACTGTGAACTCAAAATCAACCTTTCCTCAGCAATTCTTAAGTTCCTAAAAGCACAGCACCTAGGCATCCATCACCTAATTATCTGTTCAAGCAAAGAAACACAGCTGTCAATCAATTGCAGAGCACACTAGATATAACTGGAGTGAACCAAAGCAAAAACAAGATTATCAGGACAGAGGTTATACCTCTAATGTCTGGTCTTGTACAAAATATAATGACAGGAAAAATTCCATATTTCCCAACTAGAGATGTTAAATGTTCAGGTAAGCCTTGCTGTCAATAGTCATGATGGCAATGAAAAGAAGTGCAAAGATGACACTGAATCAGTGCAAAAAATATATGCATGTTTGCCTTTATTTTTTTTTTTTTATTTTTGGCCTTTCCCTCACCTAATCTTTATATGAAAAATTTGAAGTACTAAATATCAAATCTATAACCCTCCTTCAATACAGGCTGGAAAAGTGAATTAATTTTTTAGCAGTACATTTCTCAGTAATCATGGTGCTGTCATGAAATCATGCTTTCTAAATCCATTTTCAAAACCATGTTGCACTTCCCCACCTTCCTTTAGTCTTTTATGCAGCATTCTGGCGCAATAGCATTTATTTCTTTAGCTTTCTCATCTGTATTCTCAAAGTCTCAGGAGGATATTATGCATTTTCCCTGGACAGTCAGACAGGGAATAACACTGCAAAAAGCAACATTCCTATGTGCATTTTTCTTACTGCAACACTCAAGCAATATGAGCACACTGATATATGGTCAAATTTAACTTGCTGTTTAATATGCTAGAAGTCAGATGATTAATAATATAAGGCGTATTACTTATTATTATGCAAATAGATACATTGGTAGTATCTTGATTATTATACAAAGTTGATGGAAAATGCTCTAGCGCTCTATTTTAATTACAAAAACATCCTTATTTTGTATTCTTTGTAATTATGTAATTAGTAGTAGTAATTAGTAGGAAAATGCAGCACTTTGGTAAAGGGGTGTAAAGCCACTATTGTGGAGACTGGGACTGTCATCTGCTGGGCCAGGCTGGGACTGAGGGGCCTGGAAGGCTCACCAGGGTGCTAGTTTTCCCATAGCACTGCTTGTTGTGGCTGATGCCTGTTCTGTCCTGCAATGCTGACAACACCCACCTGGCAGATCTTTCTTTCCAAGGGCACCAGAGCTGAGAACAGCCCTGGGAGAAATGTGGGGAGAAGCTCTTATCCAAACATTGACCAGAGACTCTCCAGAGCATCCCTTTTCCAGTCCATGAGATACTTGGTGTGACAAGGGAAGAGGCCGATTTGTCCTGTGGATGTGGTTCTGCAGGGGCCCCGTCAAGGTTCTTTGAGCTCCTCATCCTCTAGCCACCTTTCCAGGGACTAGGGGTCTCCTCTTGGTTCCCTGACATATTTCTTAGCCTCAACCAAGGTCTCATGCCTCAGGATGTGCTTGCAGGGCATGTTTCCCTCCCACTGGCATGGGCTGAATACCAATGAAAGTCCTCTGGGAAATCTGGAGCTTAGCCAAACTTTTTATTGATATCACATTGCTCTGCAGTCCATGGGTGGCATTCACTTCCTTCATGGGAGCTGAGGACAGGGGATGACCTTGTTTGGAAACCGACCTCTTTCTCTCCATGCAAAGCTTTGACCTTTGCCTTCTCGTGCATGATATTGCCACTGTACCTGTCGTACAGTCTCCAGTGCCTCTCTCACCGCTGCTGCTACAGTGACACAGTACTGAAGAAACCACCACCATTTAGATCCCTCGATTCTGTACCACCACATCTAAGTGCAATTGCACAGCTGATGAGGAAGCTGAAATTAAAGTCAAGGTCTCCGCTTTCTTGAGGTAGAGACCTTGCAAAAGTTCCCAAAAGAGGACCAGTAGAAATTCTCCTCGTGAGCGGAGACTGAGATCAGGCATACTTCAGTGGACAGAAAAGAAATCCTGGTGGCACTGTGGGGATATGGGTCTTGTCCAGATATAGATAAACAGAGTCAGAAAGCACTGATCAACCCACAAAGGCAGGATTTAAATGTAAGTGTTTACAACATCTTTTTTTTATGTTTGATAAGGTACACTGATGAAAAACTAATATATCCACCAGTATTAGACCCCTGCAAAGTCACGATGAATGGTGACTGATGACTTTTGGCAGTAAGGAAGAGTCATAATTAGGCAGTCAGGCTTTCCATTATTAGTTCAGAATTGCAATCTATGCTTTAAATTAATCCTAAATAAATCTTTGACTTATCACTATGTGACTTACAGGATTTGGAAATTAAAATACATTTTCGAATTGTTTCTTAGTTAAAACACATGTAAAAAAAGAGATAGTCCAGACTCTGCACTCCACAGGTGTCAAGCTACTTCATGAAGCAAATATGAATATTAATTCCAAATCTAAGAGTATTATATTTCTAACACAAACATCCAATCTAAATTAGGCAGCCTTCACATACTAGATCCCACTACTTGATTCCTTAAGCATATCACTTTTCTATGGAATAAGATTAAAAATCTTGCAAAGGTTCAGTCCTATGGCTGAAATGAAAACACACATATACAAAACTGCAGAGCTTCTAAATATTAAAGTTTAAGATCCTATTAACTTTAAGAATTTCATGCCTAGGGTCAAATAATAAAAATAATAATTAAAAAACTTCTTGTGCCATCGCTTTTCTAAAACTGTATAACTTTTTGTATGTACCATTTTTTTCTGAACCTCTTTTTTTCTCATGTACCAAATATTGTATTCACCCTATTTCTCTTTTGTCAGTCTCTTGATGCACTATGACTGTGTTCCATCTTCTCTTTTCCTAGTACTATAACCTAAAGCCTGAGCTCAACAGATGTTAATGTCTTCAAATTCATACTAGTTTTTCCCTTAATCTCTCATTTCTTCTTTGATTTTTTTAATGAAATGTTACAGAAGCATTTTAATGGAGTTCAAGAGCTTAGGCTAATGAGCAGTTATGAACAATTCATAACTACTGTTCCTGAAGACAAACCATAAAAAAAGGTTTTCATCAGATTTTCAGTGTTGCGAGTGCCTGAGGATAGCAAAGAACAGTGGGGACATCTATAAAGGGAATTAAAAGTATTCCCTATTATTATAATGTTTCTGCCTGCTAATTAAATTCACTCAGGGGTAAAGATCTTCCGAAACCATTGCACCTTAAACTCTTCCATACATTGTGTAAGCATGATGGACCTTAGAAACACAAATTCCTTCCTGTGTGTGCCAGAACACCCTTGTACACTCATATACTTACTGAGGACTTTATTGTCTATTTGGAAAAAATCTAGTCTTAAAGAGCTGATAACAACCTTTAGAAAAAGATTAAAGCAAGAAATCAGGATACAAGTTTCTATACAGCCTACTTAAAAAATAAAACAGTGATCCTTTAAAGTTTCTTATTATAAAACAGAGTTGGTTCCTACACTAAATTCACTTTTAAAAGTAAAAATCAATCAAAACAAAATCCATTTTAAAAGATCCCACTTTCTACTCTCTGGATTGCTTTGCTTTTTATATATTCAATATTACTGACAACATTTAAAACCTAACAACTTCGAGTACATTAAAAAGTTCATATAGTTAGTTTTCTCAGTATTCAATGTCAGCTGAGTGACATAACAAAATGTAACGGCAGATAGGGATTTGTAAGAAAAAAAGAAAATTTATAAAATGCTGAAGTAAAAGTTTTACTTTAAATACTGTTTATCAGTACACCTCTGTCAGATTATGGTCCAAGTAGATGCAATTCCCACCTCCTGTTTCCTGCAAAATGAATTATAGTGTTGAATCTTTCCAAGATTAATTCAGGAAAGAACTCCTTTTAACTATGTAGAATTTAGCCTTGAATAAAAGGGTCATACTGTCTTCTTAATTACCCATTTCTTGAAAGCAGTAAGTATAGATAACATTCAATCCATCTTATGTCTCAAAAAAATTATTGAAACTGCAATTATGCTACAGAACAAAAGCATTTCTATTAAATACAAATTGGTTGAATATTACCAATAATGAGTCTTCCATCTCCATTAAACTCATCATACTATCACAAACACAGGTGTGGGTACTTTCCCATTCATATTCCCTTTCATTACTGATATTACCTTTTTCATTATATGAAACAGCAAGGAAAAGGCTGTATGAGGGGAGGGGGAAATCAGTCACCATCTTTTCATTCAATTGAAGTGATGAGAAAAGAAAGACTATTTATCTTAATTAATGTTCATTTGAATCAAATTCCTGCCTCCTGAAAGTAATGCAAAGGTTCTAAAACCTGAAGAAAATGTTCTTTGTTTTGTTAAAGGATACAAGCAAGAGGAGACAGTCATATATTTTACTAGCCATATGACCCTTGACATGGAGTCCTTAGACTCAGCTAAGACTGAGAAGAAAAAAAAAAGATGCCAAACAAAAAGCAAACAAGGGACAAAGAAAATGGCATATTGATACTCTAGCAGTTTCGGACCTAATCCCAAAGTGAGAGATTAAGACAGATGGATAAAACAAAGCAGAAGAATGCATATGGCCATTCTGAAAGCAAGTGAACTATCCGCACTTAGCAATAAACAGAAAGGATTTTGATTCAGTGGAGACTTTGGAGGGTATCTAGCCAGAACTGTCCTTACTCTGCCATCTAAGAGCTCTCACAGACACAGAGGGAGGTATATATGGGAACTGGGGGGAAGTAAAGAGGCCTGGGTCACAGACTTGATCAGTCCTGCACTCGCCTCCTGGCTGATGAGCAAGCTGAAGTTGAAAAACAGCTTTCACTTGGAGAACTCTCCACAGAAAATTATTTTTCTGGAATACCCAGTTTTTTGAAACTGAAAATGTTGCAATGGTCATGATTTCCCTACCTTCTTAAGATCCAAGTAATTTCCAGTGATATGTTTACAATGAAAAAAAACCTGAGAGTTTTTTCAAGTTTTTTCCTTCTTCTGGTTATTTCTGATAGACTGTTGTGGTGAGAAAACCTCAATTTGCCTTACTGGAATCTGATGGTTTTAGTGCTGTCCTAGGACACCAGAGAGCAGTCAGTGGTCTTGTTCCAAAAATGGCCGAAGCAGGGAGTTTCTGACTTTACCACATTTCATGCTTTTTATATGACTTTGAAGTCAATCAAGTACAAACTACTTCTCTGTTTCTCTAGAAGTGCTCAAAGTACCTAAAATCCTTCCTCTACAATACTTTGTTTTAAAAAAGCAAAACATTAGGTCAAGTGGAGCTTTGCATCTTGGTATCTTCAGATAGCTTTTGATATCTTTTGGGACAATCTGGTGCCTGGCCTTTGTATTTTACCACATTATTGAGTAGCATTTGTGATCTTCAGTCTAGACACAGTGGATTAAACTTATCAATTAGTCCGACCCCTCACTTGCCCTTTGGCCACCACAGAACAGTAGGCTTAAGAAACTCAACATTAAAATATATAATTAAATGAGTGTCATTAATCTTTATTGTGAAAGAGCCAGAAAAATACTTCAGCCCTTTGTTCTTTTCTATAATGGGGTAGGAAACTGGTAGCAACAGGCTCAAGATGTTACATATAATCTGTAGGATGTTTTTATGTTCACTTTGGCTTAAACTCAAGCTGTTGCTTCTTACTATTTCCTCAGTTGCATATCTTTGTCACATGCATTCAAGCTGTTCTAGTATCAATACCTCTGTAGCCTTTTGGTATCCAGCAATATTCATACTCCCTTGTAGTCTTGAAGCTCTGTTAATTGACTATTTTATTTAGGCTTATGCTTTTAGTATAGTAGTTCAGAGTTGAACCCCAGAGGGAGCATTCTGGAATACAATTACACCTTTTAAATTGTGATTTTTTTTTGCCTTCTCTTACAACAGCAACCATGCAGACAGATGAAAATGAAGTTAAGTATTCATGCCAATGTGTGAAACTATACGCAGAAGTATGACCAAAATTACCTTTTGATATTTGTTGACTGGCTCCTTTACCACCTGTTCAAAGAACTTGTTGCATTGTGCATTCTAGCTTCCCATATCACAGTAAGACTGATAATGAAATTAATATTGTAAATGAAATATTTATTTATGGTACTTCAGTAGTCTTAAGAAATTCTGAAGTAACATGATAACTACTGTGAAGCAGCATCTGAGCTTTTTGGCAATCCCTGAATGGCAAAGATCCATACTTTATGAATCATACTGTGTATTATACTAAAGCAGATCAGTTTCTTTATTATAGTCTGAAAAGCAAGGAACAAGAGGTTCAAATTTACTCTGCTTCTGGGCTTTGTTATCTCACAACAGAGACAACAAGCAACTGGATTAAACATAGCCTTTAAGTATGATGTGTTAAAAGCATAAATATTTTCCATTAATTTTTCTGTGAGATTCCATTTTTCTCTCCAGGTTCCAAAGAAGAGGGAGGAAAAAAAAATCAATATGAAGACTAACATGCCAAGAAAGAATGAGAAGAAATACCAAGAAAATAGGAACCTCTTCCCTCCAGTGATTTCAGAGTGAGAGGACAAGCTGGAACCAAAGTGGCAAGGAATGTGAACATTTCACCCGGAAAAGGACATTTTTCATGATAAAGTTTCTGATGTACTGCATATCACAGTGCTTAAAATTCAAAGCAGCTCAGACTGTATTCCATCCAATGTACTGGTTGGTTGTATTTCTTGGGTATGTAATTTACTTGACAGGCAGAGTTTAAATGCTTTAAAACAAACCATTGTACCAAGAACAGATGCAGCATAGTAACAGAGCTTTAAGTTTTATTGGGCTTTTAAATACAACCAATTTGTTTGGGTGAAATCTTTAGAAATGAACCCTAAAACCTGTAAGTAGAAGAATCCATTTGCATTGCCTTTTTTTCCCCTCACTGAACCACTCAAACCTTTTCCATTATTCATATGCAGAGGCTCCTGTAACTTATTACCTGTAGTGTGAAAGACTTGGCCTGCTACTGTGACTTCAGCACCCATGGCTAATCTAACTCTAGGGTAAGCACTGATGAAACTACAGTCAGCAAAAGATTCTGCCGAGTACATCAAAAGAGATTAAAACATTACACTGTCTTTTTATACCTGCCTATCCCACCATCTATTTAATCTTATGTATTAGGTAATCTAAAATGTTTTGTGTTACATTTGTTTGTTGTTGTTATGATTTTTATTTCACAAGTACTTTTAGATATAACTCTGTATATTCCAAACTCTGTGATGAAGGTTGCCTCACTTAAACAAAAGTTGTATAAATACATTCTTAAAATAAAAGTTTGCACTAGTCAAACATGAGCTTGATTCTTCTAATTCAGATAAAACACCCTAAATTTTTTTTCCAAAACCGCTACCAATCTACTATTCTCACACTGAAAATGGCACACCCCATTCCACATTTCAAATATTCCAACCAGATAAGTTATGTGAAACAGCTGATGATTAAAATAAACATATTATAGTATATTGTTGTAGGACCCCCCTGCCCCGTTCCCCTGAGGGG
>WEIT01024955.1:14658-25711 GCA_013389985.1 Dryoscopus gambensis | reverse complement strand
TTAGTTATTTCTTTGCTGATTACTATACCGTACTTAGTGTCACAGGCACTTTACATCTCTCCCTCCCCAATTTCAAGTCCCTTTTTGCTTTTTTATGTGTAGTGGTTCCATGTAATGAATGCATCTCTTCAGACACTCAGCATCCTTCCCTGTGGTGGGTAACTTCCTTGGAGAGAGACTGTGGCCCAGAGCGTAAAGGAAATAATGAACACTTATGAATGTTTTCCAATGGTAGCTCTCTCTGACCTTTCAGACAGTGACTCCCAATGAGACAGCTGCAGGAGCCACCACTTTCTCAGAGCATAGCAAGTGAATGAGATCTTACAATGTCCACCTGGAAGGTAAGCATGCTGGTTTCAGATGCTGAAACCAGTACAATATGGATGGACTTGACAATAGGGCCTGTCCCCTGAATGCCTGGTGCAACAAGGTCACTGGATTGAAGCTTTGGGAGTGGTATAGTTTCATGCTTCATGTCTCTATCACATTGTAATAAATTCTTCAGTTATATTATAATCCCATACTATTTTTCAGAAGGATCCTCTCCCATATGGGTCAAATGAGCACAAGTAATGTTCTTTCATTCCTAGTTCAAATAATCTGCTGGTTTGTAAAATACTGAGAATCCAAGAAAATCCATGGAAAAAAGCCTATGTACATAGACATTTTCATAATGCTAACAAAAAAAACTTTTCATTTGACTTTCTGATGCCACTTTCTCACTGTCTCATCTTTTTTTATACTGATTTTCTGGAAAAGTCCTATGAAGTGTAGAATTACAGAATAATTTAGGTTGGAAAAGACCTTTAAGATCATTGAGTACAACTGCAAACTTAAACTTGCCAAGTCCACCACTAAACCATGTCCCTAAGTGCCACTTCTATACATCTTTTGAATATTTCTAGAGATAGTGACCTGAGCACTTCCCTGGGTAGCCTGCTTATATGCTTGAAACTTACTTTCTTTCTCACCTAATAGTCCCATAATCATCCTTTTCTTCCTAATAGATTGAAGTTACAAAATCTCCTTTTAAAATGTGGGATCATTACATGAGCATCTTCAAAGTACCAAGCCACAATTTCTGTACTGGATCCAAGATGTAGTGCTTGAATTAAGTGCGTAGTTCTAGCACATTTTTACTGACTTTATTTCCAATGGTCTTTAAATAAACATGCTTTAGGCTATAAATATATTCCTATCCTCTGAAATCTAGCCTGTGGCCATCTTGATTAAAAGCTTGGAGAACCCCTTCAACAACTGATTTAACAACTTAGACCTAAGAATCCTATAATTTTCAACAACATTACATCATATGTTATAAAAGGCTTTTTTTAATTAGTACAATTATTTAAATAAATTCAGCATGTGGTTCTAGACACAAATATTTGTGAGCAATACCTCTTGTTGATCATCATCTAAAAACAGGAGTACAAATACATCTGTAGATCAGGCATGAAGTCTTGTATCAATCTGACATTCCTTTAAGATGAAGTAGCAAACATTTTCTTTGGCAGAAAAGAAAGAAAATATCTCTTTTAAAGCATAACTAGAAAGGTTTATTTAGGCTCTTAACATAAGTAAACTAAGGATTACAGGAATTTAGTTCAAAAACTGTTGTAAAAGACTTGTCCTAATAAGCAAAGTGCCTGAAGTAGATATCTAAAATAACAGCCGATGTCAACACATCATAATGAGATATATTATTTCGATTTATACCTTTGATTTTTGCATTACTAGACACAGTAGAACATTAAAAAACATTTTCCTGTTTCTAATGCCAATGAAATTGTTTAGCAAAACTTATGAAACATGTGAAATATATTTTTTTGGTATCTGTTATCTGTTATTGTTCATGCATGCTCTTGGATGTTTATGAGAGTTTCATGACAGAGTGGTTTTGGAGGGAGAAAGTTATTTTTCTGTTATTTACGTATAATCTAACTTCAGTTGGAATAGAAAACAATGAATCTGGAATAATGATCTGTTTAATTGCTGACAAAACAGATTCTGGAGTAGTTTCGTCTAAGAATATCTTTCCATTTTTTTCTGATTAGAAAAGGAAAAGTATTTAATTTAACGCTGAAAGGTAGATATTTAGATGACAAATATAAAATATTTTCTTTTATTCTCTCATGGCTGCTAACAGGTATATCTGTGTTTCAGCTCTTTTATTTCAAACCATCAACAAATTTCATTCAACCCATTATAGGCCAGTCATATCTCTAGGTAATATCAGTAGACAGTTAACTAGTTAACCAAAAAGTATCAGCATATTATTATGTGGGGAAAAAAAACTGTAATCATTTAAAAAGCTAGCAGAATACGTGTACATTAATTTTCAAGAAAATTAGGATATAGATTTCTTTCATAACTGAAATTTTTAAAAATCTATGAAAATAAGACAAGTCAGTTTCTAAGATGAGCTCCTTGCAGTGACTCCAGCTCGTCCCTCTCATTCCTTTCTGTGCCTTTGGGGCCACATTTCTCTAGTGCTCTACATTGCAGCTGGACCAAGCTGTAGTGAACGGTCCAGAGCAGAGCTGGAACCCCTGCCTCCAGGTATGCTCCTGGTTCCTGGTACAAGGCACCTAATCTGCTCGTGCCAAGTGTCTGGATTAAGATAGCAGGAGGTACCTGGTTTCTCTTCCCATTGCTTCTTCTGGGCTATGCTGGGGTCACCCTGGAGATACCTGCTAAGATGGTCCAATGGGCTGGTGAGGTGATGAGTCCTGCCCCTGGCTCTGGGGCTGTGTTTACACACCAGCCTAAGTGTTTGGTCATTGCATGGAACAGCAGGAGTAGTGACAGTGGTTCCTGAAGGATGTTTGAGCAGACAAAGGTGCTGAAGTCAGAAGTGTGCTCAGTAGCTGTGGACACAAGGGTCATGAACACTAATCATGAGCTAAAACGACTTCTCAGTGTGCCACAAAACTGCAGCCTTCAAAGCCTGCTCAGTTATAATTTTTTCAGTGCTGCTTTAAAGACTGTCACTGTTCAGTAATCTCTTCTAAAAGGCATATCCATACTCCTTCCTTTCCTGGAGGAATGGCAAGAGAAGTGTTTTGCTGATTGTGTTTGAGGACTACACTGGCTCCTCAGGCAGCTCCACCACATATGCAGTGGGATTCTAGTTGCATGGTGAAGGTACTTCCCATGTTCACTGCTCTAGTCCCATGGGACAGCACAGACAGGCAAATGCTTATATATATGTGAACCTTGGCAAGGTTGTCTTTGGCTTTTAAAATTTGTGCAATTACTTCAAACTGTTTGGTGAGTTAACTCAAGAGATACTACTCTTATTCAAAAACTAATTGGAAAAGAAAAACCTTTAAAAAATCACTCCACTTGGCTAGATGGTGCTAGCTGACACCCTTCTTCTTGTAAATATGCTCTAGGTCAAAGTTGTTTTCCGGGAAGAAAGCCGTAACGATGACAGACAACATGTTGCTACAACAGTCAGGAGAAAAGGAAGTCATCATGGTCCTGCAGCTGGTGGTTACCACACCACCCCGTCACACTGCTCAGGGTCTGCCCTGTCCCCACAGTGCCCCTGCACACTGTCTGCAGAGTGTGTAAGAAATCAGCAGCAAAAAAAGCTCATACCTGTGGCCACATAAACACATAAACACTTTCACCCACAGTAGTGCTCTCATTATCTGGCCATCGGAGGCAGCTAAGGCTGAGACAGGAGAGATATTAAAGGATCCTGTATGCCTAGTGTGTTCACGGTCCACTCCAGCTGGGAATGACTTCCAGATGTTAGTGTGCTGCAAATGCGCCTCCAGCCCACAGCCCAACCCTTATCGATCACACTGGACAACACTGGCACCGAGCGGGAGGAAGTGGTGGCTCAGTCAACAGCCCAGAGCGTTGTTGGTAGACTTGATCAAACGACAAGTTCTCCAGAGAGGACGGCTGGGGGAAATGTCTATTTTTTGTTGCAGGAGAAAGGTTTCTTTAATTTAAAAAATAACCATAAAAATTAGAGCCAATGCAAAACCAAAAACAATACCAAACCAAACCAAAACCCCAAACAAAATAAAAACAAACAAATAAACAAACAAAAACCACAAAAACCCAACCAAACAAACAAACAACCACAAAAAACCCACAAACCGCCAGAAAAAATAACCCTCAGCTAAAAGCCCACAAAGCTAGGAAAGTATGTGTGCCCTTATATGAATTTTCTCTTACACAAGAGCCTTTCTGAAAGAAACTTCCAATAAAGGGTTAACTGTTAAAGAAAGCAAATGTTTGGATCTTTTTGTGTTGGTTTGTTTCTTTATGATGGCTTAGTCAGCAGAGATATAAAAGTCTGCACAGATAGTTATTTTGATTTTAAATGGCATGGTTCAGATTACCTTAAATGCATGTCAAAGATTAGCTGAAGCAATGCTGAAATAATCAGGATCTGCACCACCAAACAACTGTTTCTGAGTGCAGTCAACTCCTGTTAAGAATTATGTAAGATTTTCTGTAGAAATTGTGTTCTTGAGGTATTTCTGTTTGTGAAAAATTTTTAACACTAACCTCTACAATAAAGACTGGAATTAATTTGCTGTAAGAGAGATTCCTTTCTTTCCAAGACAAGATCAGGCTCCACCTACTGAAGAAAATAATTTATTCTTCTAGTGACGATCTTCTTGAACTCCTTCAGTTTTTTAGCATGGCTATATTACTGAATAATTTCTCCCCAGATTTTTCTTCTGCAAACCCAGAAATCTCTCTTTTCTTTTTTCTTTTTTCCCTTTTTAATATAAACAGAATAACAAAATCTTTTCCTGTTTTCCCCCCTAATGTATAGCCCTGCTCTAGTAATTTCAAGTGTTCTTTATGCAAGATTGCAAAACGTGACGGCTTACACGTTCTCCCTGCAATTCACAACCCCAGTGCTGTTGTGGACAGATTGATTTCTATTTTTCTGACAAGCCATTATTAATCATTCAGTGTGGTCTTTCTATAACTGCAGGGATATGAACCTATCTGCCGCAGAATGTGTGGCACATTGCAGCCCACACCTGCACGGACTGGCAAAAACTGTGCAGCTACACACTCACACAGGTCAAGCCCTTTGTTGCAAATGTGTGGTTATTTTGAAACTAACACCAAACCTTAAAAGTATTTAGTAACCTAAAGTTGTAAATTGGACATCCTTTTGGATTTTTGAAAAGAATTCAGGCATAAATCACCCACTAGATTCTTATCTGCATCATTACGCCCTTAAATTACATTATAAACTTGTTGCTTATGCTATTTTTTTCCCTCAGCAAATTACTTAGAAACCAGATGTGCCTTTCCCCAAATGTATTATTTGCAAGTATGTACCAAATACCTTGGCAGAATTATGTTCATGCTTCGAGCTATTTGGAAAATGTTAATTTAATTTGCTCTCTTTTTGTTATTCATGTGGGCAGCCAGTCACCTAAATCACATGTTATCGTTTCTACCTTCTTACTGGCTGCCTAAATGTTTTTACTAGGAGAATTATGAGTATCAAAGGCATTAAGAAGCAAAGCCCAGGTGATTTGCAGCTGATAGGAATTTGAGGATAATAGTTATTCCTGTTTAAATTCACTAAACTTGTAGGTCACCTAGGCATATTTGTGGCTTCCATCTCTTTACATCTAATATAAATCCTGTCACCACAAATCACAGCTACTGCATGCTTATCCACAGGAGTGTTTGCCAGACACTTTTCTTTCACTGTTGGTTGCTTCATCTGACTGATGGTCCAATAAAGTCTGCATTGACAAATCTGGACTCTAATAATTAGTGCCTTATCCTGTGCTTTGGAATTGAAAGAAACATTTAGATGTGATACATACACTTAGGGGCTTAATGACAGACTTATGAATGTACTAAGTAACTCAGAGTTGAAGACTAGTGTGCGCTGCCTGGACATATACATCCATTAATTCATTTTTATTACCAAATTTAATTTGAAATTGTGGTCATTTCTTGCTTTTCGAAATTGATTGAGATAATAAAAATGAACTACATTCCAGGTAACAGTTAGGCCCAAAGCAGTGTTGACACTTTGTGGTAAGAAAGGTAAATATTTACTTCATGAAAGACCTGCCAAGCCCACAAATTCTGTGAAAACATGAGATTTTAGTTAAGTAAGCAACAGGCTTGCTTTCACAAAAATAGCATTCTGGTAGCAGGTGGTTTTCATGGGCACTTTTCCCCAGAATTGCAGCATTCTATTTTACAGAGAAAAAGAATACTTTTGAAGAAGTGCTTGGAATGACTTGTCTCTTTTGACCAGATTGGAAGATAAGCACATATATTTTTGTCTGTTCTGTGGTTTTTCCAAAGATTACATCTATTTTTTAAATGTTCCAGGCTTGGTGCATCATTAAGATAACGAGTACTCAGCTTCCCCAGCATCACTCCTTGCCTCTTCTGGCACACTTCCCGGAAAATGCATCTGAAGCCTTGTTTCTCTGGATAAGGAGGCTAGGACAAAAAGAGAGGTGCTGCTCTCTTTACACGTGTCTGCTGTAAACAGTTGTGTATCGTTCAGCTTTGTTTGCTCTTCACAGAAATAGGAGATGTGAATTCTCTGAGGACTTGCATGTTTTATGACTTTTACCTGCCAGATACAGAATGACTGAACTCCCTTATACCAGATAATTGCCATATTTGAGCAGATGGGCTTAAGAAAGCGGGGCCGGGGGGGAGGGGCACAAAAACAAAACAAACAAACAAATCCACCAAAAAAACAAACAAACAAGACCCCCAAAAACCAAAACAAAATAAACAAACAAACAAAAAACCCCAACCAGAATGGTGTTTTCTTGTTCATCTGTGGTTGTCTGGGGTAACATGCCTTCTTTTTTCTGACAGAATAACACAACTTGAAGAGAATGCTGAGAGTGGTCATGCAGAGGTAAAACAGAGCCATTAAGGCAACTCATGGGAGCAGAGGGGAATTTCAGTTGTGCATATTCCTAATTTCCTGTTTCAAATATTTTTTAGTCCTTCAGAATTACCAGGCAGACCTGCTCTGCAGACTGGTCATTCCAGAACGTCTCTGTAAATCAGTGCCTTTGTGACTACAGCATAAAAACCTCACTTCAGCTTAATACAACAGAAGAAGGTTTGGAAAGTGCAGGTGCAGGCCCTTTGCCAAGGGTCTGTGGTCTTCATCAAATCAATCACTACCTCTGCTGGAAATGTGAAGACACTCCTGCTTAAAATAGGCTGTGTCTGAGTAATGCAAAATCTGGGCTGTATATTTAACCCCAGCCAAGATTGGTCATGAGGGAAGTGGAGTAGAAGAGCAGTGTGGCTTTCCACTGCTGCTTCTGCTGTGGTTTGGGGATTTAAAGAGGACTTTGATTTCTCACCCTTCCTGCCCCACATCACAAACTCTAATGTTACCACTACGTAAGGATAGGAAACATTTTATAATGGTGGAGAGAGAGCAGAAAGTGAAAAAGAAAGGCTGTAGCCTTGTGTCTGTGCAAAACAGAGTATCTCTCAGTACTGGTACAAACCACGGTTATCTTCACCGTCCCCACCAACCCTCAGGAAGAAGACCTTTTTGTCTCTGTACACTGGTGCTCTTGCCAAAGCAGCAAGGCACATGAAAAGGCTACATTTGGGCAAGCCGAAGTGCAAATTTTATACTGTGCTAGCCGCTCCACGGTACTTTAGTAAGGGCTTACCAACTTGCCAGCCCCGCAGTAAATGTGAGGAACATGATCCCTTTTTGCCTGAGGAGTAAAACACCCCACATCACAGAGAGGTAAAACAGGTAGCAGGGCACTCAGTAGGCAGCTGTATTCATAAGCCTAAAAACTTGGCTGTATTTATCTGCTAGTATTAGACCTCTTCAGTGTGGCCGCACACTGCACTGTGAGACACAATGCAGCAGAAAAACAGAGCAATGAATATAGAAAAGGTTTGGCTTGGTTTGGTTTCCCTGTCTTTTATTTACTTACCTAAGTTCAAATTAGATAATCTCTACAGCTATTGGCCTCATTCCATACCATACTACTGACCTGCTCCCTAGAGAGATTTGTTTCCAAACCTCAAGTTATTTCCTTTAAATGTAACCTAAATTAAAGAGCCAGAAGAGGGGTAAGTGAGTGGTGGTCTCTTAGCGAAAAATCTGTCCATGTTCCAAATTTCCAAAGAGGTCATTTTTCAATTAAAGGGCTGGAGTTTTGGAGGGGAGAGCAGAGATGCATGATGAAAAGCCTTCCCAAAGTTGGTACCTCGTTTCTTTTGCCACTTTATGCATCTGCAATTCTAGAAAAGCCTCTCTTGCATGCTAACTGTCCTGGCTGTAACATCTGCACAGTGCGTTTAATTTTTTTTTTCGCTAAAGCCCGATTTTTGCAAGTGACCAGGCCAGCTAAAAAGGACAAAGCAACTCAGGAATACAATTTCAGAGAAATCTTGGCAAAAAGGTAAGCAAATTCCTGCCAGGTTGCTCAAAGCTGGATGCCTGCAACAGATGCAGGGGGAGCCTGGACAGCCAGCTAACTCCCTCCTTTCAGCCCCTGGGGCTCTTCCCACGCTTTCTGCCCACAGCCCTAACCCTATGGGAGGTCTCAAGAATGGTCAGTGAAGGATGCCCATCTTCCCTGTGCTGAAGCACTGAGCAGCACAAACATGGAGGCAGCTGGAGCTAGCCAGCTCCTTCCTGCCATCAACAGACCAGGCAGGTCTCTGGCATCCCCTCCAGGCTGGGAGGAAGGAAGGCTCTTCCTTCAGAGCCTTGCTCCCTGTGCTGTTAAAGCACTGCTCAGCAGGCAACTTCAATGCCATTTTTCACTTGCCCACTGAAAACCTTCCCCATGCTTCTCACTGGCTTATTTTGCCATCTGTAAATAAATACAGGCCTCAGAAGAAGGACAGCTTGCCAGGTACATTTATTTTAACTGCTGTTGTCATCTACAGAGCCCCTCCTCTGGTTTCATGTATCCCCATATTTCGGCCATTTAGTGACTACGGCCTTTATTTTCACTGTGTTTAATTCCACCCCATAGGACAAACATTTAAATACATGTAAATGTATTCCAACCACAGTTTCCACTGCCCAGTGCATACTGTGTAAATTTGCCCCTCCCCAGCATGTTTTAAGGTCACTTCCATCAGTTCAAATACTGATTATTCATTATATCAAGTATCCAAAGTGATAGCTGATGACAGCCAGGAAACCATAAGCTGCCTTGAGGCTTGTCTTCCTATCAGCCCATGCAGCTGGGTGATGAGGGACTTCTTTTCCTGACATTGAAACTATTAGGTTGCTGCAGTTTGTTTGGTTTCAGCTTACCATAATTGCTGCCATTTCCACGGTTGATTTGGGCTATGTTTGAAGTTGATGTACAATACAAAGTATGCTGCATGTGTAGCTGCTCCCCATGTGTCAAGACATTAGAGAGAGAGAGTGTGTGTGTATGTGTGCATGTGTGCATATATATAAACATCTGCCATGTAGCTGTCTTCTACTTACACATGTCTGGGAGGGGTTTACTCTACCCAGGGCAACTGAGTGTCTTAGCTGCCCTCGCAGTGATAATCATTCAGGTTCCTGCTACTGGGGAGATTAATTTTGGTTAGGTTGGAGCAGAAGGGGAGAAGTAGGATGACTAGCAGAGGGTAATGCATATAGAGTTCCAGACCACAAATCTCATGAGCAGGGAGGTGTATGAGGATGTGAAGCCACCAGGGTGGTGCTTGTTCATGGTCCTGGGACTCTTGTCTCTCTTTGAGGAACTGTAATTCAGTGCAGTCACAGAGCTCCTCTTATCACAGGCAGCAAACAGATATTTATGGCCCCCAGAGCTGGAGGGAACCCTAGCCCAGGAAAAAACTGGCAACAGCTGCCATGGGAAGATAGGGCAGTTCTTCCTTGGAGCTGCTGACATAGGACCTCAGGACAATGAGGTAAAAACACTTTCTTGGATGAGTCTTGCTGTGTCTCAGGTTCTCATTTGTAACTGAAGGATAACAAAGGTGCTGCCCATCACCTTCTCATACATTTGTGGTATAAGCTCCATCAGGACAGAATCGTCTGCTAATATATGTTGAAACATTATCCAGTCTGATGGCAAAAAGGCACTGATCACAAGTGTGTTACACAGGCACCTGAAGAATACGTGATAAAGGGGAGAGTAGTGAAACATATTAATGTACATTTTCATTAATAGAAATGAGACAAATAATTTCAAGGTGGATTAGGATTTTTATTATCCATTAATAAAAATATATACAGACTTTCTGTGAGTCTTACTTGCCCTATGCTGACCTATGCTGACAATCATCACTTTATCCCTTTGAATCTCCAGAAAGTAATCATATAAAGTAAAGAGGATGGAGGAAGTCACCACTGGAGGGGCTTTTTTGAAGCCATAGGAGAACCAGAGGTGAAAGAAAGAGTGCTCATGGGTAGGAGGACAATTCTTCACTGAATCTCATACTTTTTTACACTGTTGTCTTGGTCTTGTTGTCTGGGAGACACAGAAGCATATTATTAGGCAAAGATAAACACAACTAGATAGGTGATAGAAGAGAGGTGCACACACATGATATGTTGAATAAGCTGTAGTGGGTTGTCATGGTTTGACACTGGACACAATGCCAGTGCCCCATGAAAATATATTTTTACTAATAATGGTTGTGAGATGTGACCAGGAACAGAGTAGAGCAGGCTCAGACTTAGAAATAAGAAAAAAGAAACTTTATTAATCTACATTAAAGGAAAGAAACACACAGGGAACAAAATTAAAACTCTCCGAAACATTCCTCCTCCTCCCAACTTCCACCCTTCCCACAATCAGACAAAACCTTGGATTTCCTGATCAGTTAACAATACTCAAATAATCAAGTCTCAGTCTGTCAAAGAAGAGAGGAGTCTCTCTTGTAAACCACAGTGTCCTTCCATGTCCGGTGCTCTCACCACCATCCATGGACCGAAACTGCCCTCAGGATTCAACGATGCTTTGCCAAGTACCACGGGCTCCGTTTTTGGGACAACAGTCCCCCCCATTTTATAACCCCTGGGGCCGAGGGTTTCTTCTGCTCCGAAGAGAGGGGG
>WEIT01024955.1:489-14372 GCA_013389985.1 Dryoscopus gambensis | reverse complement strand
GGGGCGGGAGGGTAGAGAACCATCTCCTCATCTCTCCACCCTTCCATCCTGCAGAAACTGGCTCAGTCCCGTTTCCCTTCCACCCTCTCTCTCTCTCTCTGGGTTCCGGCCTACCTCTCTCCTCAGGCCGCATGGCTGCCCCTCCCCCACCCAGGCCCAGGCCCCAGGCTTCAGGCCTCAGGCTGGGCGGGGGAGGACATCTGCTCCCTTCAACAGCCGGAACACAAAAGGAAATTCCTCTGGGATTCTCTCCTTTATCTCCCTGTGTTCTCAGAGGTGACAAATCTCTTCAGTGGTCATACCAGGTGTCAATATTCAGTCTGACCACTGGTTGGTTTGACTATAACTTCCTTAAAAAACTCACTTCCTCTCAAACCAGGACATGGGTGTAGTGGGTGGACTAGAGGTGGTTTTTCATGTGTGTCTGAAAGCGCTGCCCATGACAGTTAATGGGATGGAGGCTGCCATGTTTTGCTTCACACCTTGTTCTTCCTTGATGGTGTAGAGGAATATATACAGTGCAGATAGCTCCGTGTGCAGCTGCAGTGCAAAGGTGCAGATTGAGCCTGATGCAAAAGTAATGAACTGGTGATGACTCTTTGTATAACAAAGGGCACAGAGACCTGTGGCACCAGGTTTATGTGAGCAGACACTCAGAGACACAGCAGGAGCTGAAAACTCAGGAGGAAGAGCTGAGATTTTCCCATGCTTGGACTATGAGGATATAAAAGATCAGGGGTTCCTTTTCTGTATGTTGTCCTTGGAGGCACCATCTCGAGCTGTTTTTGTGTTACCGCGCTGTGAATAAATGGCTTTGTGGAACGGGACATCTGAGACTCTGCCATGGGAAACCTGGGCTCAGACAGGTAAGGAAGCCTGGTCTGATTGCATGAGAGTGGGGTGTGCAGGGAGCCATGCGGGGCTCCCATCGGGTCACTGGAGCTCCCTGCTCTGAAGGGGCTGCAATCTCAACAGTGGCAATCTGTGGTGGTGGGGCTGTGACTGCCAGAGTGGCTCCTGGATGGTCAGACTGGTAATTTTCCTTCACAGATGGGAAGAAAAAGTTATTTCATGGCAAATACCTTCCCAGAGATGGAGATTGCACTGAAAACAGGGGTTCCACTGTCCCAGTGTTGCTGGTGGATATGCTGAGTGAGATTCCTTGTGCCTGGCACCCCTCAGCCTCATGGAGTGCACTAGGGCAGGACTTTGGTAAATACACATAGCGAGCAGCAAACCTCCTTAAGCTGATGGCAGCTGTGCATATGTCTCCTCTATAACTGTAGTTAAATCACTCAGAGTACGAAGATGCAAGGACAGAGCTCCTATCTATGTACTGAACTAGCCCAACACTCTGTCCAAGAGCAAATGCTAGCAGAAGAGGGAAGGAACAGGAAACAAGTACAAGAATCAAATGGTTACAGCTGTGAGGGCTGTTCCTGGAGCGCTCAGTGACCATGGCCACAGAGCTGGGCCTAGATGTGGCTCTGCTCCAGAAGTGAGCTGTTTAGCTTTCCTTCATCCTTTTTGGATAACTGGACCTCGGTAGCTCATTCAAGGGCTTACTTTGAGATCTATAGGTTAAATGCCACACAGGGATTGAGCACCAGTGTATAATATGGTGTAGCTTTGTACAAGGATGCGGAACTCAGGGCCTGGCTTCAGAACAGTTCAGGTCTCCCAGATGAATCTACATGCTGTGTGCTCTGCCATCCCGCATGTTCAGGCCTGCACCCCTTCTCCCGCAGAGGCTGATCCACTTACTGAGGCTTACTGATGTCTGCTCCTCTTGAATGCCCCATCTCCCTCCTACCTTAGCCAGCTCTGTCCCAACCTATCTGGTTGTGCTGGCCTGAGACACCTAGGTGGGTGGATTACAGCCTGATTTTTTGTGTGTGATCTGAACCATGGCTAAACAGCAGTTAATGTAACTGTGCAAGTTTATATTTGTTCCCACCCGTACTCTTACTCACTCTCAGGATGCTGGGACATCACTGATGGACAGATGTCTTTGGGAGAGCAAGGATTTAGATCCTAACCCCTCTGGGAAGGGTCCAGTGTTCCCTTTCCTGCCTTCCCCATTCCCAGATCTCTGCAGGGGACAGGGACTGGCACATCTACCTGCTTATTCAAAAAGCACCACGGAAGCAAAATGCAGGGGACAGTTTCAGCTCTGCAAAAAGTCATGGTGGCTATCTAACATGAACTCTCCTTGACATCATCTCCTTTTCCAGACCCTCCTTTTCCCCCCACTCCGTGAATGGTTCATTTCAGCATCTCATGATACACCATCTGTAGCCCTCCCTACCATCACAACTTCAGGAAGCATTTTTGACCCATTAGTCATTTGTCCAAGCTAACACACTTTTGGAAACACTACAGATGGGCTGCAGACACTGTATTTGCTGACACTGACCATAATCAGAAGCATTTCACATGAAAAACTGCTGGCAGCTGCAATGCTGACTGTGGAAAAGCTGTAAAGAAGTTGCAGTAACAAAAAAGAAATTAAAACAACAGTGAACACCCCACACACATTTGGAATTGTTTTGCCATTCACATGAGGCTCTGCTTCAAGCAGTTCTTTTTCTCCATCATGCTTGCAGAGGTCCCTCTGAGCTCCCAAGCTTGGGGGTGACACCTCAGCTCAGGACAGGGTGCCCCAGCCAGACCTGCACTCATAAGGTGACGAGTGGCCAGTAGTCTACCATACAGATGTCCTGTAACAGGCCATATAACTTACCCCCCACACCATGAAGAAATGGTATCTCCAGAAGCCTGTCATGCGAGGTTTCTCTGCTTTTTTTGCTGCTGCTTCTGCTGTTGCTGTTTGTCCTGGTTTGACAGGAAGGGAGTTTTTTAAGGAAGGTGTAGTCAAACCAATCATGGATTAGAAGTGAATATTGACATCTGGTATGGCCACTAAGGAGATGTGTCACCTCTGAGAACATGGGGAGATAAAGGAGAGATTCACGGAGGCACTTCCTTTTGTGTTCCGGTTATCGAAGGGAGTGCATCTCCTCCCTCACCCAGCCCGAGGCCTGAAGGCCTGGGCCTGGGGCCTGGGTGGGGGAGGGAGGGGCAGCCATGCCGCCTGAAGCCCTGCGGCCTGAGGATGAGAGGTAGGCCGGAGCCCAGAGAGAGAGGGAGAGAGATGGAAGGAGACGGGACTGTGCCAGTTTCTGCAGGATGGAAGGGTGGAGAGACAAGGAGATGGTTCTCTACCCCCCTTCCCCCCTCCCAGAGAGAGCGAGAGACTGCATCTGTGCCGGCCGAGCGGAGCGGGGGAGGTTCCCAGTGTGGGAGTCCTGGAGTTCCTGCGTGTGTCCCGACAGCAGCAGAGACTTTTTAACCCTTCTCTTCCTTGGAACAGAAAGCTTTATGAAATATTAATCCTCCTGAGCAGTGAGAGTGAGAAGGGAAAGACAGCCTGGAATTCTGTGACGTTAAAGAAATTGATGGGAAGAATTTGGTGGGAGGAGATGATGGAGTGGCTTTGGCTGGACTTATCTTGTATAGCCATAGACTGAACAATCTGTCTTTAATACGTGAGACTGCAGTTAGGTGGATGCAGTGGCTGGATGCCAGATAAGGCGACCTGCTGCAGTGATGCTGATGCCAAGTGGATGAAGAAGGAGAGAGGATGAAGAGGGTGGGGTAATGCTCTCTGTCTTCAGCGAAGAAGACCAGGAAGAGGGTGTGGTGGTTCCCTCTGTCTTCGGAGCAGAAGACCAGGAAGAGGGTGTGGTTGTGCCCCCTCTCTTCACAGCAGAAGAAACCCTCGGCCCCAGGGGTTATAAAATGGGGGGGACTGTTTTGTCCCAAAAAGGAGCTTCTGGTACTTGGTAAAGCGTCATTGAATCCTGAGGGCAGTCTCAATCCATGGATGGTGGTGAGAGCACCAGACATGGAAGGACACTATGGTTTGCAAGAGAGACTCCTCTCTTCTTAAATGAACTGAGAATTGATTATTTGAGTGTTGGTAACTGATCAGAAAATCCAAGGTTTTGTCTGATTGTGGGAAGGGTGGAAGTTGGGAGGAGGAGGAATGCTTCTGAGAGTTTTCATGTTCCCTGTGTGTTTCTTTCCCTTAATGTAGTTTATTAAAGTTTTTTTTTCTATTCCTAAGTCTGAGCCTGCTCTGCTCTGTTCCTGATCACATCTCACAGCAGTAAAAATATATTTTCATGGGGCACTGGCTTGTGTCCAGTGTCTAACCATGACACTGTTGCTGGTTCTACGCTCATCCTTTCCCTAGTGTGGAGCACAAAGGCCTTGTTCCTCTGGCAGCACAGCAGATGGTTCATAGTAGACACACCAAGTCCAAGCTAAGCAGAGCAGCTAGGTCTACAAGAGCACAGTAATTTTGATTTCCTGTTTAAAAATAAAAAAACAACATAGGAAATACTTTCTTTGTTGGGAAGGGAAGAGATACTTTCTTTGCCTTAGCAGAAAGTGGTTGCAAAATCAAATGAAGATTAAGGAGATTAAACTGGAGGGGATGTCAAGCCATGAAAAGGTGAAATACTGAAGAATACCCTTGCAATGTTTTTTTCCAGAGGGAGTACAGGATAAGAAAGTCAGTTCCATGCCTAAATTTATTTCACCATTTGTGACTTTAAAGACTTTTCGTTCAGGGGACAAAAAGAAGAAATAAAGAAGAGAAAACGAATTCACAAAGTCCTACATCTGAATAAGCCAAAACCCTCACACTGAATGAAGGATAAATCCTTTCTGCAGTGATACAGTTGTTTGAGGGAAATCCTATACCTCTTCTTACATGCCCATACTGATAAGAACACTAGAACAGAACAGCATTTTATACACATGATAAGGATAGTAGAACAGAACAATATTTTACTTTTATCAAGGACAGTAGAACAGAACAGCACAGCCTTGGAGAAATAGATAAAGGATGTAACTTGGGGAAACAGAAGTCATGCAAAACACAAGCAGGGTGCCAGCTCAGCTCTGCAAGGCTGACAAAGCAGAAGTTATACAACACAGCGATATTCAGCCTCCTCAAAAGCAGGAACAGACATCTAAAAAGGACAGTGGACATTGAAGACAGACCCCAAAGAATCATATAATTCTAATAAGGGGTGCGACTTTATCAAATAAAGTGAAGGAAGTGGGAATAGCTATTGAATATGTAATCAGTGTGTATGATAAAACTCTGTTTATCTGATGCTTGGCAGACTCTGTTAGAGGAAGGATCCTCTAAGTGACCAGCATGCTGCAATAAAGAATGCTTGCTTTCTAATACTCAAAACTCTGTTAGAGAGTTTCTATCTGACCTATTTTAGTATCAATACATTCACAGACTGTTCTCTCTAACCATTAGAACTGATGCAAAATCCACCCAAGCATTAGGATTTTACAGCAAAAGGGTCATTGAAATCAACAGTCCCACTGGCTCACCTCAGAGGTCAACATTTTTCGTTGATGAAGTAATGCATTTTTTAATGAACTTCATGTATTTTTACATCTATCTTCATTAAGAAATGGGCATAAGAGGCCCAAATGAGTGTAAATACAAAGCAGAGTAGAGTTTCATGTTAGGACCTAAAATGAAATCCAGGGCTTACCTCAACCTGATTTAACAATAGTTAGAACTATGATTGCAACATTCATATTGAGATGTCATGTGATACAGGCAGACCAATCTTGAGCAGAGAGCTTTAAACAGGGAATGACAAGGGACAGTGGTGATGACACACAATCACCGGCAGAGAGTACATAAATTAGGATTAGTTAATAAACCAATGTGTGCAATATTCTGGTGACATGGGCTGCAAACCACTTGGAAAATGAAGAGGCAGATGAGACCTTCTTTTGTCAACTGGAAGAAGCCTTTTGTCCTCAGGCAATAAGCCTCATGTGCCAGTGTTTGCTCACTTAAGGAGATTGTCTTGTCCAACCCCCTCTGCTGGCACAGGGACAGCCTCAGCTTCTCTGTGACTTTTGTTACATAACTAAGGAAAGCTTTTGCATAGTAAGACATGATCTGACTTCCTGGAAAACAAAAATTGTCTTAAATGGATCTGACATAAATCACTTTAAATGTGATTTGTTGAAAGAGCACACATGTGCAGTTTTGAAGGAGAGCAGGAATACAGTCTTTACTCACTAATAACCTCTAATGAATTCCCATAAACCAGCATGGAAAATTGCTTCTTAACAATGACAGCACTGTAAATGTCTGAAACAATAAGGTTCTCCTTGAGGCAGAGTGGTTAAAAATTACTGATGGAGGGATCCCTTAATGGCTCCACTCCCAACCTCTTCCATTTGTATCGGGTTGCACATTCTCCCTTGAGTAATGTCTACTGGAATAGACTGGGCTGTGGAAAAAAAAATATTTTTAGCATTAATGACTCAACATTAATAGAGTTAAGAGTTTCTGAATTCAGCATGAAAACACATTATGTCAGGAACTAGTGACAAATCCTAGTTCTCCAATGTCAGGTGGATTGAGTAACGTCTGGAAAGACTATGATTCTAAAACAAGCATCTGGACATGTCAAAACAGTTTATATATCCTTTCTGGGGTGTGCAAAAATGAAGCTAACTATTCACTTCATTTAAAATATTCTTCATACCCCCATGAAACTATTACTTAGCATACTGTAAACATTTCCATTTTTTAATACAAATGCTCCCAGCAGCTAAAGCTGGTTTAGTACAACAGTAACTTGAGGGAAGAGGTGTGAAGTAGCACCTTTTTTTACCTACTTTCTTAGGGGGATAGACATGGGGTTTTAACATTGAAATCAGGACTCTTTCTTAATTTCCATTTGTTATATGCTCACAAGAGCATCAATGAATATTGTATGAGTCAGTAGAATCTGGACAACAAATAAGGTTTGTCTCCCTCAGAGTATCCATACTTGGATGAAAGCAAAGCTGTCTTTGATCAGGTAGAGCCTAAGCTGAAATAAAGGCAATAAAAATGTGTGGAATTTTACTTCACACAAGTACAAACAATATGAAGAAAACCAATTTCAGGCTTCTAGGAGTGCAATTCAATTTCCAGATTTTAAATGTCCTTGTTTTTTCAAATCAGATGATCAGCACCTTTAGAAATCTCTCTTTCCTGTTTCAAAAAGCAGTATTGTCCTATGCCTAGATGGCTTCACCATCCAGTCCAAGATGCAGCCAGTGCCCTTGGGAGTATGTATCATTCAAATTAACGTTAATATTCAGCAAAGTGTTAACAACAAAATTTTGATAGTTTGACTTCCCAAAGATATGCAGATCCAGTCCAAACAGCTTGAGTTTTACTGAGCTGTTTGCATAACTAGAAAAAAAGTTTACAATAGTTGACATGATTTCATGAAAAATGTCAGATTAAAAAAAAAAAGAAGTATCCAAGTTTTTATTTATTAAATTCTGTCTTGTTGACTGCTTTTGTTTTGTTACTTTTCCTAGTTTCTCTGTTCTTCTATTCACCGTAAAGGCATCCTGCCAAAAATAAAAGTTTCCATCCTCCCTTCCTCCCCTCCCCCTGAAACAACAAAAACACATTTTCAAACCACAAGAGTTGTAAGCATTATAATTTAACTGTATGTGGCACTGAGAATTCCTCATACAGCTGTATTTTAAACATCTGGGTGCTCTAGAAATAATCTGCAAGTATATCAAGAACACTTCTGCTATGTGAAAACTTCCACACACANACTACCAAGTTTCAATCAACAAGATGTTTACTGCATTGTCAGATTCTCAAAAGGAAAAAAAAATTCCAAGCCAAATGTTCATAATTTTGTAAACTGCTACTGAGCAAAGACCCACAATTTTGTACTTCACTTCTACAGATTTAAGTTTTATTCTAGAAGAATACTTAAAATACTTGCCTGCTTCACATAGTTCAACCCAGTAAAAATATGAGCAGTTTTGCTCTCCTGAATCTTTTTTTTTCTCTTCTTGTTTTAAGGTTCAGAGTTTTCATCTCATAGCTGTGACAAAAAGCAGGGCAGTATAAAATGCACATAGAGCACTGGCTTGTAGGAAGAAATTATGTAAAGAGCTTCTGTTCTTTATCTTCCCTCACAAGAAGGTTTATATGAAACAGAATGATCAGAATGGTATAGAAAAAAATGTTTCATGCAAGATGGAATTAAACCTTGGGATTTGTTCCCATAGGCAAACGCTAAGGTCACTAGAAAAGGCTAGATGCTTGTGTAAACCTTGAAAACATCAAGGCCAAGCATTTTGGAAGAGTTATTAAAACATACTCTTCAGAGCTTTAGCAAAACTATAACTATTAGTAATCAAGACAATCCCATGTCTGCCAGTTTCTTGCACTATTGTCTGGAGCATCTGGCACTGACAGCTCTCAGATGTGGGATGCTAGACTAGATGGATGATGGATGTAATCCAGTTTAACAGTCTCTACATTCCAGTTTCACTGTATAGAGGTTTTTTCAAGGTTTTTTGCTCCACCATGTAGAACACAAGATTTTCCTTTAAAACCTTCTGCACTGCCTTGTGCCAGAACAGATAGAACATAAAGCAGATTTTTACAAGAATAATGTTATGAAAGACAAAGGTGCTAGGCTGTTTCTTAAGTCAGTTATTTTGCCCTTTACACCCTTTTCTTCTTTAAAAGAGGTTCTCATTATGAAGAGCAATTGTGAAAATTAAGTGTTAATTAATCAAGTATTTTTGACTAGTACTATGTTAATAGAAAAACAAAACTATTTTCTAGAGATCTTACTCCTGGAATCTGTGCATGAAGCAAAAGTTCTTTCACAAGCAATCTTGGTGGGGTTTTTTTTGTTGTTGTTGGTTTTGGTTTTGGTTTTGTTTTAGTACCAAGCATTTTAGAATCAGCATTTTAACCCAGTATCAATTTTTAAACTTTAGGCTCTGATTTTAACTGATGTGACTCCATGTGTCTGTATTTACCTCACTAGAGCCAAAGGGATAGTAGGAAACTCCAAGGTGACTGGACTCTCTCCCCACTTGACTGGTAAGAATCACTCAGGACATAATTCCCAAAATATGCTTGTCTAAGTTCTTTTTAAAGGTGAAATGTCAGCCTGTCATTTCACCCTTGCACTCCAGCTGTCATGGTGACTCTTCCATTGACAACTCCCTGAGTTACAGGAAAGCAGTGTCTTGGGCAGAGCAAAAGTAGATTTATCTGGGGCTGCAACACTTTTTGACAGCATAGTAAATGTTTCCTTGCCTGTTTTAATGATGCCAATATTTTTTAATCCCTTAATAGAGCTCTGTAAAAAAACCCCAAACCCTTAAATATACAATTTTCTGAAGCACATCTGGTATGATCCTAAAACTGAAACACACACTTGGTGAACTTAATTGAAAGGCTTGCCTTCTCCAGCAATATGCACTTTCTGTCTGCAGCAGAAGAAAAGGTGGAAGTCTCTCACAATACAGTATTATCCAGAGACATACAGATCTGACTTATCCTGTCCTCAGTAATATTAGACACATCAGGATGCAGATCGACTACAAAGCATTCCTTAGGACAATTGCTGAGACCAGCAGCTGCTTTTCAGATAGCATATTAGCGTTGTTCCAGACTTTCCCTCAGACATACAGTAACTAGTTGCTTAGCACTGCATGGCAGGGAGGCAGAGAGTTATGTGAGATGCCTGGGAGAGCAATTGAGCAGGGTACAATACTGGGAATTTTAAAAATGCCTCAGAGATAAGAAGGAGGCTGCACACATATCGAAACAGGCAGTTGTGAAATAAATGTCACTAATTTTTGCCAGCAGCAAAACAGTTATCCACAGGGCTGTGGGGAAGGGCTCCGCAACATGTGAATGGTAGAATCTGGTGGGGGACAGGGTGGTGCAGGGATTGCTGTGAGGCAGGGACCTCTCTGCCCTTGGCACCATATGCTCAACTCCTATTAAGCTGAGCATTTTGGTGTCTTTTCCATCAGTGCTTTTGGTAAGGTCAGGAGAGCAGTGCCACTTTCCACCTATTAATTCACCATGGCAAGAGCAGTCCCAGAGGTCACCAAATGGTTCCTTTTGGGGAAAAGCTAGACCAGCAGATACATTCCAGGAAGTCAACTAATGCAGTCCAGCCACTCCTCTACACCTTGTCCAAGGAAAATCTCCCACCCACGTAGTCAGTGGGCCTCTGCATCACCACTTTCACTACACTGCTCTGCTCTCCCTATGTTGTACTACTTGCAGCTGCAGGAAGTTTGCCTCCCTCCAACAGTCCAGGCAGGTAACATGAATTTACAGACTTTGGTGGACAAAAGGCTAGTCCTCATTCACCATCATCAGCTCTGCTTGCTACATTTTCAGTAGCATCAGCAACTGAGACACAAAAAATATGAGCAATGACTTATTTTTGCTAGTTATGCATGGTCCATACCTGCCCACTGACTGACCTCCAAAGAAAGTTTGTGCTGCTTCACAGCCTGCAGTGCTGTGTTGTTTAAAACCACATTTAAGCCATCGCCTTAAAATGCACCCTTTAGTTCTTTGAGATGAACAGTGCAATTGAAGCAGATGAATGTGGTGAGGACTGCTGCACTGTGTGATAACCTACACAGTGCAGTGTATCTTTCCCCCTTCTGCAGGACACTGTAGACAGTAAGTTTTACTTCTGTGTCTCCCCATCATCATTTCAGTAGGTCTTGTGCAACAGCATGATGTTATTGTTTTTCAAAATTGCAGGGAGATGTTTAAATTTTAAAACCAGACGGTCACTTACGAAAACAACAGTTCCTTTTATATTATGCCATGATATCTTTCACATTTTCTTTTACACATATGTTGCTTCAAAAACAGCTCAGTACCCAAGCATAAATCAACTGTCAGTATCCATTTAAAGATATCCTACTTGAGACTATCAGGATGTCTGTGGTGCAATATATTTAGACAAAAAACATTTCTATCCTTTAACAATAATCATGTTTGGCCTCTCTCTTTTTTTTTGCCTTTTCCTCTTCAATCACAAAATATGGACCATGAGGTGCTTATCTTGTTACTCAGTGATACACAAAGGTAAATTCTGCATTTCCTCTCCAAGCACCTGGAAGCTGACTAGCCCAACCAAGGCTTCAGTGGAAATCAACTAGGGAAAAACTGAGTGAACTAATTACAGCAGAAAATAATAAAGAGGAAGCCCACATCAGTGTTGCTTTTAAGGAGGCTGTTTTTAGGAGAGGAAGGTGATGAGCTGAATGAATGAAAAGCAGCATGGCAGTGCAGGCAGCTGCCAAAGGCCTGGCCAGCAGTTGTCAAAGCCCTATAATGGGAAACAAAATATGAGGAAGGACAGGGACTCTGACTCCAGGTACACACAGTGTAGTGACTGATGGTGACACCCCTGTCCTTTCCTGACTGTTAATACTGTAGCTCACCAGCATCACTATATCCCAGTGGTTGGCACGTATACCCCTGGCTTTTATCAGCAAGGTGCCAACACACATCCTCCCTTCTAAGGTCTCCCCACTGAAGCAGAAAGAGTGCAGAAAGACCAGAAATATCTCTTCCACACTTGCACTGATTTATGTCTATCCTTTTTGAAACTTGCAGTGATCCACAGGCATGGAGAGAGCCTTCCATAATGTTGTACTCTGCATCCTCCAGGAACGGTCCCGATCTTGCTGCAAGATGGTCACCCAGCTTGCACCGGGCCGCTGCCTGGCACCAGATGAGGGCAGCAGCGGGTCCATGGGACACCAAGGAAGTGAGCAGAGAGAAGCTATTCCAATGAAGCTGACCGAAGGCTGGCTGAAAGGAGACAATAATGAAAATTGGTTGAGACCCAGCCCAAATCACTGTCAGGGACAAACACAGACTAGATGGCTCATCTTGCTGGGGAAGGACCCTAATGCCGTGCCATTTCTTCAGCAACGTGAAACCATTAAACCCAAAATAAGAAGAATCTTCACCCTACTTTAATATGGCTGTGTTTCCACAGTTGCATCTTTTTAACTACAAACATTTCATGCTTTAAAGATTCAAGGAATGATTGTGTTACACAGACAGTCTCTTTTATGGAAACCCCATAAAATACCAATATGTTTAATTCTGCCTAGCTGTCCTGTTGCTACTTTGAAATACCCAGTAATCTCTACTAAACAGCCATCTTCTCTCCCACAGGGCCTGACATAAAAATGGGTTCATCAGAAAAATAAATTACATGTTATCTTTGCAGAAAAAAATGTTAGTTATGTATCCTTGCAATGGGCTCCATTAGGTTTTCATACTCCCTCTACCCCTTGCTTTCTCCCTGCCTCCCTCTTTCTTTTCAAGAGCAATTTTTAAAGCAGTAAATGGCAGGATTCCAGGAGTTATGTTACTGCCAAAAATTAATTTAAAAAACAAGTGGGAGGCTGTGAGCTGAAAAAAATAAAATGAGTGGGAAATGCATTCCCTCTGCATCTGGGACCTTAGATCTAGGCAGTATAACTGATGGCATTTTACCTTGAAAATAGCTCCTCATCCTCTGTCTCTCCTGTCCACAAGATATGGCTGACTGCACTGAGCTTTTCCCTATTTTTGCTACAAGAAGAGATAAAACTTCACTTTTGCAACTGCAGCTTGCTGGTTTGTATGGAAGTGAGTACTCCTAGGTTTTACATGTTCCTTGTTTATGGTAGTGAGATTGTGGCTGAGAAGTGATGTGGAAAACTAGCTTTTAAGAAAAAGATTTGGGAAAAAAAAGTAACTGGATGTGTTTACAGAAGGGTTGATTCTGTCACTATGTAGTGGAGTGGATACTTTCAACAAAATTACTTCTGTTTATTTTTACAGCCTTTTCCTCACATCCACTAAAAATTAGTGCCTTTCACAGCAGCTCTCTGGGACAAGTCCAAAACAAATAGACTGAAGTTATCCCCAGCCATAGCCTCAGCTGAGCCTGGGAAAGACTCAGCACACCAGGGCAGATGCACTCCACTGACCTCACAGGGTGTCCCTGACATCGTTAGTGACAACTCATTAGGAAGACGCTCTGTACCCTTGTTGACCTCTTCTGCCTCTTTTCAGTTCTAAAACAATTAATTTCCAACTAAAACAAATGACAGATTTATGGATTTAAGTAAATGGAAAAATGATGCGCTCTGTTTTTTCCTCCCATAATACCATAACATTTTATATGCTTCCTCGACCTGTCTTGAGATAGTATCTTCTTGGATCTCTTGGTGTAACCATGATCTTAATCCTGAACTGTAATGTTTAGCTCAGAAACTGTCATTTACAGGTTAATTTAAGACCATTTCCCCCCTATTTTTATCACCTTATTTTTATCTACCTTGAATGATATCCAGTAGATCCTTCTACAACTCTTCACAGATGTCCCTCATCTTTTCTGGTTTCATCAGCACATTTTTTTTATGTTACTGCTCGCTGAACATAAAAGGTCCCACCACAGATCACCATTTAAGCCACCTGCTGACATCACCCTCCTCCAAGAATTGGTGATCTATTCATACATGCCATTTCTTACCCTTTATCAATTATTTATCCATTTAAGGATCTTCTGCCTCATGTTATGTTCCTTAAAGATTTTGGCAAAAAAAGGTCTGTCAAAAATGTCTGGAAAAATTAGCAGTAATTGGCCAGTGAAACACCTTTTATCCATGTGCCTTTATGCCTCTTTTGAAACTGCTATCATGTTTGTGAGGATGTGCTTCCTTTTACAAAGGCCACGTTGACCCTCCCTAGATTGGAGATTACTTAAACATTCACCAGTTTTATTGAGAGTGCCCCACTGATAAATCTCTCTATGCTTTTGAAAGGCTAAGAAATCAACAGGTCTTTGAATACATTTAGGTTCAATAAATTAGTCTTTCAAATCCAGAGTTCAGTACAAGGACCAAGGGTGGTATCCTCATGGCAAGGTACTCTTGGTTTAACCACTTTTGTACTTCCAGATAAG
>WEIT01024899.1:335-17604 GCA_013389985.1 Dryoscopus gambensis | reverse complement strand
TGTGTTTTTAATTTTTTTTTTTCTCTACAAGCTTCATTTGCTTGATATGATTTCTACTTTCAGTCAAAAGGAAAAAAAAAATTAGACTTTTCTGAAATGTTGCCTTGACAGAGAAATAACAAACTACAGTTTTCATTTTGTGGGACAGCCTTAGATACCTGTTGCTTGAGCTCACCGATTCTCTGGTATCAGCACAGGCACAGAGAATTCATGGGAGGTCAAATTCATAGGAGGTGAGCATTGTATGTCTGCCCTTAAAAACCTGCCCTACAACAGGAGTAACCTTCTGACAGGGGACTGAGTGGAAATAGAACACAGCTCATTCTTCAGAATCTCTCTGCATACAAAAAATAGTTTCTGACTACCATTACCTTCAACTACTCCTAAGCCCACACCTAGGAAACATCCTTCACAGCTGCCACAGACCATGCCTGCATCACTAGAAACATGTGCTGTGCAGAACTCAAGAACAGTTTAGCGAAAATCTTAAGTCTTTCTGCAAACTATAACTTAATCAAGCACCTTCTGAGTCATATAGAATATCATGATTAGCCCTGTTAAATCCAGTATATTGCATTTCAATAGGAGCATGAAAAATCACGAGAGAAACCATTTTCAGATTCTGAAGAGGGGCATCAGATAGCATGGAGATATTTGAGAAACAACCTTTTTGCATGCTAACACTGTTAAATAAAACCTATATACTGACATGGAGTATATTGAAGGAAAAGGCAGTATCAACAGTTGCCAAACATTTGTAAAAAATTACATAAATATTTACCTTTTGTGGGAGAGTTAAAATTCTCTTGCTCTTCAATGAATTAAATGCACGGAATGATGGAAACAGAAAAAGAAATCAGCAAATTTAAAGTTAGATAAAGAAATGTGTTACATGTGACAATGGCATGTACAGTAGGCAGTACTCCAGCATATGTAAAAGTAATGTAGAAAATTAAAGTGATAAACCATGACAAATAATAAAGCCTATGACTTTTTCTTTAAAATTAACAGGAACAATGATGTTACAGAGAACCAGATTGTGGAGTCTTTAAGTATTCTGCTAGAGAAGTATGATCCTATCCAAATCTATGAATGACATAAGAATCTTAAAATTGCTTTAAATATCACTCTTACTTCTGAACCACAGAGTACTATTTTAGGTTCTGAAGTTTCTTCTGTAATAATGAGTGTTACAAATTTGTTTTCTATTAACTGAAATCTATAATACACAATAACCACTGGACTATTGAAAATCCGGTTTTAAGGAAAACATAAAAGATTATAAGGCTTGAACTCATTTGCAAAAGTCAGCAGTGCTAAGAAAAATACTCTCCAGCATGAGTAAGGATTCCACAAGCTGCCTCAAAATGTGCAGTGACACCTAATAATTTAAAAATAAAACCAGAAAAATGGAGACAAAACAAACAACACTGATAGACTGAAATCTAAAATGGAAATGACTTATTCTTTTTCTTCTGCCCCTTAATTTTTATACTGATAGATTTGAAAAAAAAATTTTGACTGAAAGGGTTTCATCTTTTACCATTACCACAACCATACTCTCACTGCAACGACACTTCAATGATCAAATACATATACACAGAACTGTTTTACTAGCACTTCTTTTTTTTTTAGGATCCTAAGTTGGTTAAATATAGAAAGATATTTGCGACTCAATGTCTTATTTGGCAGCATACTGATTTTCTGTATGGAATTCCCATTCTTATTTGTTAAGAAAAAAATACTGGACATCAGAACACTTTGTTCCTCTGTGACATGACTACCGTTGTACAAATACCACACACATGAACTTTATACGTGTAATCCCCATTCAGTCCCAGCAGAGTCTTCATGTAGTTTTCCCTCATGTAACAGCAGCACACACACACACACACACACAGGTGCACTTCACCTTCCATACAAGCACGTACAAAGCTCGTGCAGCTTTTTCCAACATGAGCTAAGAGACCTAATGCTGGATGCACATTTGCTTTGCTCAGTGTCACCACATGAGCCCTACTGCTGTAACCAGATGCCACAGGAAACACACACAACCACACTGCTTCAGTCAGGTTTACAGGTGTTCTTTATATGGAAACAGACTGCTATTATCGCAAACCTTACTCTTATTATATGACTTCTGAAATAGGAAACTAAATTGTCAAAGCTATGAAAAAGAAACCATGCTGTGAAGACCCAAATGGAGGCAGATAGAGGGAGTAAGACATGTTTTGCATGAATTAGTCCTGAAAGACTGTTTCTATACTACAATCATTGCACGTTTATATAGTTGGTTCATAAACTTCAATAGTACTTTTTTTTGTTTGTTATTTACTTGCTAGATTACCTAATATAATCCCTACTAACTTCTGCTGGCATCTTCACTTCCTTGATCGATACATTGGTCAACCATTATGCAAAAGTGTAGAAACCCACCCTCAAATCATATTCAAGCAAGAATTCCTGTGATGTTTGATAGCTGCAATGACAGAGGACAGACGGAGTAAAGATCACAGAGGTATCCTTTAAACATAAGTATAATTTAAAAACCATGCAACTACATCACAAAGTTCTTATAGAAACAGCTGAAAAGCAACGTCAATGCACCCATCTTAATGATTTGCACAGTTCCACTCAAACATGATGAAAATAAAAAACCAGTGATGCAAATCTCTTACAGCCCAGCACAGAATGACATATTGAGAATACATCATTGTCCTTACCATGGCTTCGAATTTCACTGCTTTAGTCACTGAGCCAAAACATCTTCATAGCATTAGGTCCTTTTATAAGATCATCCATTAATTAAAAAAAATCCAAACCACTTCTTTAATAGCTTAAGTTAGGGAAATTACTATTAAATTGTGGTGTCTTGAAAACAAACACAGATACATCTATACAGGACTAACTTTCAATATTGAAACATCTGAAGACCTTTCAATACAACAGCATCCCAATGTGTCTTACACTCTACACCCTGCTGACAGGGTTGCAAAGGAAATAAATACAACTATATCTTCCTTGAATATGACTGTAATAAAAATAAAAATCACATTGCCTGAAAAATTCAGAAGCCTACAATCTTAACTGCAACCGCTTTTTAAAGTTTGTATGCCCTCAAATTGCTATTATTTAGTTAGAATTGTCTCAAGTGAAAATGACTGTGCNAGTGAAAATGACTGTGCCCCTCCTCCACTCTAAGGCTACACAAAGTTGCTCTTCCTTTCATAATATAATCACCAAGAAACCTGTTCTTTTTTCGCCTTTTTTTTTGCCAGTGTGAATTATAACGCTGTTTTAAGGTTTTCGTCCTTAAACTTGACCTTTTCCTCTACATTTAAGGTTGTTTCTCCATTCCTGATCAGTAGTACCAACTCTATTCTGTAATGGAAGAAGGATCACTCCTTTCGTCTTCTCTGTAACAATTACTTCTGTTAGGTTTTTTTTTTTAAGTATGTCTATTATTCAGGACCTTGTAAAACTATTTTGTTCTCCCCTAAGTTGAATTTTTATGATTCTCAGACTGCCAACCAGAGTAGTAACTAAGACAACATCATTTGGTAGAGACAAGGAAACAACTGGTTTTTTAGTTCAAGTTTAAACTTGACAACAAAATGGGATGTCTGAAATATAACTTCAGTCAAGCCTTACTAGCATTGATATGAACACTTACAGTTGATACCTACAGACTGAAGATTAGTAGTCAAAATATCACTGTTTCTCCACATGAAAACTGCTACCAGTCTCTTGCTCCTTCATTAACCCTTATTAGTTCCATAATGAGAACTTTAAAGACTAATAAAATTACTTTACTGGATTCTTCTACGTCTCCTGAATGTGCAAAAGGGCAAATAAGAAGCCCATTTTTGATACACAAATATGCAATCTTTTTGCAGCAATCACTACGCTCTGTATAAAAGACTTAAATGTATATATGTGTATATTTACATTCATAGATGTATATATTTACATTAGTATTTGACCCTAATGAAACAACAGGATTTGTATGGAATGCAAAGAAGTACTTTACTATAAAAATGATACTTTACAGCATATCATATAGTTTTTCCTTGAAACACATGATGTCAAGATGACCATCAAAATATAGGAAGAAAACGCACTTTGAAATACTTCCGATGACATTTGGCTATTGCACTAGATTTTGACATCATCTCTATCTATGGTGACTGTGAATTTAAGCCATTAAGGACACACTCCAGTTCCAAGCACAGTTAATGCAAATCTTTTACAGAATTCAATATGTTTTGGATTCAATACTACATTAAGGTCAGATCACTTCTGGTCACTACATTTGACCCTGGAACTTATTTGACAGGAATTACAGAGGTGAAACTAATATTAAAATTTGGTACTGTAAATCAGAGTAAGTACTGTGGTCTTATGGCCTTACGGAATTTAATTTCTTGCAGTAGTATTAAGTTAGACATACCAGCATATGTATTTCAACAGATACTGACAAAATTCTTTAAACATGTATTATAAAATCTATTCAATTTAGTGCTCCTCTGCAAATACATTCTGAGCCTGAACAGACCTTCAAACGTGTGTAAAATAAGAAAATCTCCCTTTCAGAAGTAAAGTCAGATGACACCAAAGTACTGTGTGGAGAAGGAAACCTCTTTAACCACTGATTCCATGTGCTGTAGTACAGCCATAGTGACGCAGGCGGCACAATTTATAACAACAGAGCAAACCACGTTGCATCCTATTTGCACATTTTATATATAAGGCGCAAGCATATTAACCACAAGGGTAAACGAGAGCTCACTGAAATGGCATCACTTTACAAGTGTTCACAGTATCAACAACGTTATAAACCTATAGTAGCTTTGGCCTTCTACTCAACTTTCATTTTTTCTTTCCTCTTCTGTACCCATCCCATCTCTACTCATTTTCACAGTAAGTTCTACATTCATTTCCAACGCCTTCAACAAAATGTAAACTGGCATTTGACTCTCACACACCAGTTACCAAGACCAGCAGAAAGATGATATATGAATATGGAAAGGAAAGCCAAATCAAAATTAAATTAAAAGCTAATTTATCATTATATATTGTACCAAGTTCTGAAATTGAAGTAGAAATATGGAAGAAAGTTGAAATTCATTACTTATTACATTTCCCTATAAAGCCCCCAACTTGCTAATATGCAGAAATAGAAACTCTAATATGTAGTTTGTAACTAGTTTATAATTCCGACAGTACTAGATTCACTACAAAATGAGAGGACCTGAATAGAAAGTTTAAAGTTAATAAAAGCCACTTATATCAGTATATTAGTCATTCAAAATAAACACATTTATAAAACAAGAGTACATTTTATATGTGCTAATTGAGAGGTTTGTATGCCATCACAGCTCAAAGTCTTAACATCAATGCAAAGTGATTACAGATTAATGCAAGCCATCATACACAAGAGCCTCACTGGTAATCTGTCATGATAAGGTGGTCATGGTCAGCAACTTTATCTGTTCAAGAATGTGATCTGCTAACAGTTCTGTAATGCACTACAATATTTCATCATTATAATAATTTCTTTAATTTCCACAAAGAAGAAAACCTTGTAGTATGTGGCAATCTCAGTTGTTGCTTATAGTCAATGAGAAAACAGGATTTTTTAAACACAGAAGAAAACATGAATGTACAAATACTATCCATTGTGCCACTTCATTTTACCATAACAACTCATTCTCTGTATGCAGTATGTTGCTAGAAAAGGAAACAGTAATGTACGTTCTTATTTGATGTTAGGATATAAAAAACATCTTCCATAACCATTGCCTTTTTCAGAAAAGAGCAGCACTCTATGTCTGATCAGTTTATTCTTAAGCAAGAAAGGGCTGGTGACCTGTGCTCTCACATTTCCCGTGGTAATTATTTTCATTCTTTAGTCACTGAACTACGAACTCCAGAAGAAGAACAGAACTGTGACATTTATTATTAATCTATGTAAATAACGCACAACAATAAATATAAACCACAAAATAAGAAGTGAGTAAGACTCAAAACTTTTACTCTGTTGGTTTGTTGTTGTTTTTTTTTTTTTTTTTTGCTGACAACATACTAGATGTGTTGGAAACTACCACAACTCTAATAGAAATTTTAAACATAAAAGGGTACTAGAAAATTAAGGCAATTAAAGCACATGTAATAACCCACTGGTCAAACGTCACTGGATTTCCCGAACTACAAAGATGCTTTCATTCTCTTCTATTGCTTTACTGGTAGAATTATGGCATTGGACATGTAGTTATGCAAGAAGACTTAAAGTAAAGAAAGGTAAGAAATCAAAGAGTTTGAGCTATCACAAGCTCATTATTTGATACCTTGCTCTATACTGCCACTTCTTACTGGAACTTGCGGTAGCTGTCTTCCCCTACGACTGCTGAAGGAGGTGTCTGCAGGAGGAGACTGCGTGGGACTTCCTTGCTGATGTGTTCTGCAAATGAAATTGAGATAAAAGCAAAATAAGGCAAACGAACAGACATTTTATATTCTGAATTTTAAAAACAAATTAAGTTGCAGGTACTGAAGATAGGTTTGAAAAAGTTTGCATTTGGTCTATGCCATATGCACATACTCAGGTCTAGATACCTAGTCAACTTAAAAGGCCTCATGTTTAACTTCTCTAACTACCTTCAGATATGGAGAAATTACTTCCTTCTGTTTGTCTGCTTGTTTACTTCATTTATTTTTTTTGTGGTTTTCTTCTGGTTTGGTTTCTTTGTCATTTTGGGGGGTTTTTTATAAAGTAATAGTGAAAAACCATTGAATGAAAAGTAGATTTCCAAGAACCATTCATGATTATGACTCACAGTTTCTAAACATTCTCCTGCACTGGTACAAGGCAATATAAAATGCCACTTTATGTTTTATTAAGTTTAGTATTCCCTTTGTGCTGATGCAATAATTGCACAAGGCCACACAGAACTGGACAGCAAGTATCTATTCCCATAGGATAGCCTGTGTTTTTTCCCAGAACTCAAAGAAGGAAAAAGACCTTTAACCTTTGTGTTGGGGTGGGGTGGGCACTCAAGGGAGGGTGTGCGTGTGTGTGCATGCAAAACACGCACAAGAATTTTAATATTCATATCTAAGTAAATATCCTAAACCACTTTGGCCGAATTCTAGTTAGCACTGTTTCAGAACATCTTGGCTACTTGATGTCTTATTCATAGATACAGTTTTGGAGTGTAACACATCAAACACCTTTGGAACCCTAACATTTAAAATAAGTATGGGCACCTATAATAACTGTGGGGAAAAGGTTTAAGAAAGCAAAACAAAGATGAGAAGCAGTAGATTGCTGAGGAGAGCTTACTGTGAAATGCCCTTGCCAGTTACAGTAATGTCACACTCACTATAGTGGATAATCACTGTTTATCAAGTCCCAAGTGGATAATTTGTAATTTAAAGTAGCACATTTGTCCAAGTTCAAAATACTTTTGGCTTTCACTAGGTAGATCAACTGACTTTCTCTTTGCCTCTAAGATCAGAGTTAGCTGTGTGAACATGTGATTTCTGCACAGTGTTTAAGAAAAATACTTTGATAATTTTCATACGGATACAGAACAAAACACAACAATGGAAGGACGAGACACAGCCAGTCTTTTAATTTGCATAACTATGTAAGTTCATCAGCAAGAAGTACCATCTGGATGGTGAAGATAGATGGCATAAAGGATATGGGAGAAGTATAAATACCATGAAGAGAGAATAATCTAGAGTGCCAGAATGAGTGAATGTGCCATGTATGCTCAGAGAAGCACCACATCACACTGAAACCTTGGAGGCAGAACATGAAAGCTATGCTGGACATATAATAGCAACCTTGTCAGAAGTGGAGAAGGTGGCGCCGAGCCTCCGGATGCTAGGTGATGTACAGGGCATAAGGGTCTGACACTAGCCTGCTCACTCGACCTGGAGCGAGCGTGGTGTTTTCCCCTAATGACTGGCTGCTCAGTCGTTCGTGGGGGTGGAAGTCCCCTTCTAGAAAGACATGGTAGCAGACCCCTAAAACATCAGGGCCAAAAAGAAACTGTTCAGTTGTTAGCTCCAGGCACACCTTCCCAATGCCCCCCACCATCAAAGAACATAGCAAATCCTGGCTGCATGACCAGGGTTGAGGTTTCAGACGAAAGTTGTTAATTCTGAATGCAAATCCATTTTCAAAATGACAAACTGCAGAACACTCACCACTGCAGATACACATGACCCTAACGGTGGAACTGTTGAACTGCAGTGCTTATAGTGGACAGTTGGCCAAAAACTCTAGCTGCACCCTAAACACAGCAAACACAAACTAGCAACACGTACGACAAAAGGACTAGCACAGTGTAAGCTATGAATACTTGGGTTTACTACAAAGCATTTCTGTTTCTAAAACATACCTTCTATCTTTATTAAAAATATTAACTGCTTTTCAGTTAGTGACCTAAAAAAGGACAATATGGAAGTACATCTGTGATTACCTTAGTTTCCTTTACAGTTTGAAATAAAAAATCTATTTAGGTACCTGTAAGTACTAAAACAAAAATATAGTTCTAAAGCAACTCTAATGAAAGTATAAATACTATTATGCAGTAAAATGATTAATCACATTAGTATAATAGAGCATAATTATTACTAGTTCAATAGCTGTATACACTACAGGTATGAGATAACCTGAAATATTTCAAGTTTGTAGAGTGCCAAAATATTCTATCTGTGCCTTTTTACTCTTCTTTGACTTTCCAAGAGGGCAGCCTTTTGTGAATGGTACTACTGTATCAGAAATTATATCAGAAATTTCAATTCTTTCTTGTGCCATCATTTCATCATGGGGTGGTTTTGTTTGTTGTTTTTGGCTTGTTTGTTTGTTTGTTTGTTTTTTAATTTCTGCAGACTTATGAAATCTCCCTTCAGACACCCAGCACAACTTCCCCACAAGATACGGTCAAGGTATCCAAGGAACTGCCTGGTTCATATGACTATCATACACTAAGAAGTAATCCTAAAAAAGCCCCTATATATGAAATAACACAAAGCTGCCTATCAAAGATAACAAACAGGTTTGGATTCAAAACCATTTCATCAGTAACAGTTCCTGTGGAATAACAGTCACAATGCAAAAAAATTAAGAGTCTGTTGCTTGAGCTTGTATTCTCTCTCTTGAATCCAAACATTTCTTAAGCTTAACAGCTGGTTTGCCCAAGTGATAACCATAACATTCTTGTAGATACTGAATTTCCTGATTCTGAAACATGCTTACAATAACAAAGATGACCTGACTTCTGAAAATGTCTGTTTCTCCATGCTGACTGCAAAAGTAATCCACGCCAACTATTGAACATAACCAGGTTTAAAGCATCTATCAGACATCTAAACATCATAACATCCATGAGGTAAATATGGACCTCACTCTGTGCCAGAAAGCTCTTGTTTCTTTTTACTATGGATAAATGCTTCAATCTAACAAAGTCATCATGTTCTCAGTTCCGATTTTTTTTTCTTTTAGAAGCCAAATATCCAGGAATTTATCTGAGAGCCCAGTGAAACACTACAAGTCTGTCCCGCCATTACAGAACAGGACAGGACTTACCTGCAACTCAGAAACTTATCTCCTTCTCCAGTAATACTCATTTTACAGACATGTCCCCTTCCAAGAGAAAGATAGAGGATCTGCTTAACTCAAATGAAGACAAATCAGGCTTAAGATTTGCATTAGCTGGGGTATTACAATGAGATGAATATGCTTCTTGGGGTGCAAATGAAAAGAGAGATAAAAGGAAATTGAAGAATAACTAGAATGGAGTTAAGGAATTGCTGTCCTGGGAGAAAGATCTGTTGCTTGCAGGAAGAAGCCTGCAAGTGGCTGATCGGGAGAATGAGACAAAAAGGAACAAGGAACAAGTATGGAAGACAAAAGCTAGCAAGAAAATGAGACAGAAGTGAGATAAGAAGTAGAGAGAGAGAAGAGGAATCTGGAAAAAAAGTGATACCTGGTGAGCAGTGAGACTGTAATGAGCATGTACATGTGTGTCTCATTTCCTGGTTTCTCACAGAGGAAGGTGACACTGCAAGCAGCAAACCTATTAATTCAGCTGGCAGTGGCCTACAGGGGAATCCTACAGGTTGCAGCTCTGCTAGCATAGAAGAAAATTCAAATTCTTTTCCCTTCAGACTGATGCCTCAGTAGCATTCTGCCACCTAAGAAACTATAAAGAAAAACTAAGAATAAGAGAGGGTCATCAATCCAGCTCACCCCTGGCATAGTGTTCAATGCCAAATATAGAAAGTACAGTTAAAGACTGTATGTATCCTAAAATATGACAGGTGTCACATCTGGCATTTCTAGGGTGATCAGTTAGGGCTGAAAGAAAGCATTTTAGGATTGGGATGAACCAATTTTTGCTCATTCATACAAGAATAGAAAATTATTTTTGTATAATCAATTTTACTCCTTCAGAACAGTTTACTGAACCCTAACTAGGAGGCTAATCTCACTGAATTAAGAGAACTTTTAGGCTTTATAAACTATCCTAAAAAGGCTGCCTTTTTCCCTTTTATGTACATTTTCTAAGCTGTCACAATACATAGAAAACTTAATCTTACATAGCTCATTGAAATGTTTTATAGAGAAGCTGACAGCATGCTGATAGGTTATTCCAATAATCTGCTTAACTAATAGTAGACACGATTTGCAAAGGGCAAAATAAAGACCAATTGTAAGACAAAAATGAATATTTGAAGAAATAGTCTCAAGTTATATTTTACAGGAAAATACACTGCCTGTCCTATTATCAAAACTTTCTGGCCCTAGTGCAATATTACATCCATGACGGAATACTGAACTGCAGCATTCAGACTTATTTAGACATTTTTGTCTCACATCTAATACTAGTGAAACATTTTATGGAAGTAGAAGCCTACAACATGTGCCATGGAGATGTAAAAAGAAGCAGTACAATTCATATTTCCCTGTGCTCTTGTTCACTGGGTTCATTGCTGAATTACCAAGAGCCAAACCTTTTGGACATCAGTTACTTTTCAGAAGTCAGAAAAAAATGGGGGGAAAAAAGTTTTAGTGATCTCTGTGGAACAACAGTCCTCGATTCAATCACAGCAAGGATTTCTGTCACCATTTAGGTAATCTCTCCAATTTAAACTGGAAAAGGACCTGGGTTGCTGTGAGAACAGAATCATCCAACTCAAGGAAAATGTAACCATTGCTTTTGGATCAGGAACTATGATCTGGGACTGCAAGCAGTAAAACCGAAGAAAAGCTCTGAAGTTTTGCTACATAATGTGCATTTTCATTGAAAGTAGAAATGTCTGTGTTGTTCAGGGAAGTTTTTAAGCTCTTGCAATGTACACAGATGTACATTTCACCTCTGCTAATCAAAATGATGACATAAACTGATTTCTGACAAAGGCAGGATCTCATCCCTCCTCACTGCTCTTTTTCAGTCAATATACAGGGTTTAAAACTTAACTAGATGTACTTATTATTCAGTATATATCTTTATTTTTTCACTTTTTCTTAAGAATTCAAACATGTAACTCCATACTACTGTAATTTCAAAGTTAAAAGATATAATGAGAATACAAATTCAGAAAAATTCTATTAATACAAAGAAGTTCCAGTCTTTATATTAATTTCATGCAATGATAGATTTAAATGTGTAACCTAAATTTTTTATATTTTAAAGTGAAATTCATTTGATCAGAGACATTTTGAATTATTAATTTACTATAGCTATCTATTTCTATAATCCATTATGTTTTTTCATCCTCAAAGTTAATGTGGAATAAGGATTTTTTGAAAAAGAATCAGTGTTAAAGTGCAGAAAAGGACTTCCAGTCTTTGCCATTGAGCTTATCTGCAATGATGGAGAATGCCAGAAAAATTCCATATGTATGGAACACAGTGCTAGTAATACAGATACAAAATATATAATACTGTAAATTATGGCAATACAGCTTTTGGTACTGTCACAGATGTTCTAAAAAAGTCTTATTAGAGGTATATTCCAAAAACTGGAATCAGACTGATAATAAGAGATGCTTACACATCAATCAACACTCCTACCTTTCCGTTTCAGCTGCAGGGCCTTTCCTAGTTTGTTTTTGGCTGCTATATCTTTCCACCTTTCTGGACTGCCTGTGAAATGACATGTCAGAAAAGAAATAAACAAAGAAGAAAAAGAATACAGAAATATGAAGATTATTTATTCATGTATTATAAAGGTACTGAAATAAACGGTTGACAGATGAGAAAGTGAAAACTATCATCATAAACAGGCTGGTGAAGTTGAGGTTTAAGAGACATTGCATTAATTAGGTTTGATTGAGGCTTATGCTGTGAAACTTATGAGGTACCAAAACAGGGAAGAAAACATTAATCCTGACTGAGCCTGCAACTAATTTCTACTTCACAGCCTGTATTTGACTAGAAACATTGCCTCCTCATAGGCCTATAAGTAATCTCTTAACAGCATGAGAAACAAGTAGACAGCAGGAAAAAAACCTTGCAGAAAGAACCAGAAAATACTATTTGAAGGTTTAAATAGATTTTAAAATTGTTTTTAAATCTAAACTTCAAAAGCAAAACTGCATCATATCCAATTTAAAAAAGACTGTCACAATATTAATAAAAATCTGGTTTTTAAAAAACCTCATTCTATTACTTTTCATAGTTTTTAGAAACAGATTAAACCAATTCTACTTTTTTCCTACTCAATATAAATAAGTTAGAAATTTATTTCACTCCTTCACCCCTTTCCTAAACAAATCCTTTACAGAATTCATCTGACATTTGGATAGTGAGGCACTAGTTACCTCAGACAATCTAAGCACTTACTTTGATATTAAATAACAACAATGAAGAGCAAAATGAGTCTATACATGTACGAACAAAGGTAAAGCCACGTTTCACCATTATTACCCAGGACTTTAAATATAATATGTAAATCTCTGCAAGTCTTGTGTTCCAAAATTTTCTGGACTATCCATAGTAATGTTAGCATTTAAAAATTAGGATTTAATACTTTAAACCTCAGAAAATGATCAATATATATTAGTTTTCCAGAAGAAAAAGTGTTTCAGGAGTGGTCAGAACCAGGAAGTGATGATTATTCATTCCTAGACCAGAAATGCTGACAAACTTTAACACATGCAAGATCTTGCAATGATACAATCAACATCATATACTAGGCTATATAAGAATTACTGTGGGCAAAACAGAGAGATAAAAATAATATTTAAAACAATATGTTTTCCTTTTAAACCTTTGTGGTTATAAAGAGCAATCCAGTGCCTGAACTGGAAGAGACCTAAACAGCTGTGACATCAAGTTATACCCAAAGAACATAATCATAGTGGATTTTCATTATTTTTACCCACTGCAATATTTGATGAGCATTATATTGTGACGCAGTAGATTCCACAACAAAGAAAACACTGCAGCAAAATAGAAAATGGTTTCTGCATGAGCAGAGGTCATTACCTGATGCTTTCTGGATTTTAAAAAATATATTTCTCACAAAAAAGTAGTATGTCAGATTAAAAACTGAAATCCCTTTTGTCCTCAAGCTATTTTTTCAGGTTTCTTTTTTGTATATTCTCATTACTTTTAATTTTTTTTTCCCTTTATAAGTACAAATATAAAGCAGATACAGAGGAAAATGCACATATTAAATGCTGCAGGTTTACTTAAAACCTACAGTTAGCAAAATATTTAAAGTTATGGCTAGATCTACTGTATGCATCAGCATTAGCATTCAAATTATGCCACCCTCTTCATTTTCTGTTTAGTTGGTTCTGTTTGGGGCTTATTGTTCTCGTATCCTTACGTAGCTTACCTAGATTGTGACATTGCATACAATGGAGAAAGAGAGCGCATAGTGAGTAGTTTTAGTAGGATGGAAAAGCTAACAGCCGGACATGCTCTCCTGTGACAAGTAACAAAGTAATACACAGCACTAATGAGCTGAGTACACTTATTTCTCTGCTTTCAGGGCTGTCCTTGAGAGCAGCACATTCTAGAAATTACTTAAAATCAGTTTCCTTCCTGTTTCCTCCCTCTGGCTAAGATGATGCTGTACACATTTCCAATTAGCTCAACAGCCTCCTGCAGCACTGGAGTCCTGGCTCAGCTTGAACACACTGAGGGCATCAGCAGGCGCGCGTTTACAGAGAGCTGTCCTTTCCTGCTCATGTGCAGTGTACGAAGAGTGCGCTCACATCTTACTCCAATTTACCTCCTAAATGTACTTCTTTGGAGGAAAAAAATGTTATCAATGAATGATACATGCATATATGTACTTGTACATAAAACCAGAAAAAAAAAAGAAAGAAAATGTGTGAAAGTATGCAGAGCATATGAAGAATATACACTATAACCAATACCTCATTTACTTTGATCTACGATTTGAGTAAATAAGGATACCTCTGTGCTGCTCCAGGTTTAGCACTTAGGTGGTCTACACTGTCCTGTTTTGGAATGCAAGACTCCAGCGTCCTTCTTCTTCACAATATTTGGAAACATGGATGTGAATTTGGACGGAATGAGCAGAAACAGAGAGATGGTCACATGCAGTGAAGGTGGAGACATGCAGTCAAATACATAAACAAAAAAGAATTAAGTCACTATCTATTGAAAACAGCTGTATTTCTCATTTTCCTCTTCCAAACACTATAAAAGTTTAGATGTAATATCAACAATCTAAGATGTCGTGAAGTATAGAATGACAGCCACGACAGTATTTTTAAAAACCATTATACTCTACATGTTGAATAGCATTAGTGTTATTTAATAGGTGCTATTATCCTCCTCGAGAATTAATCTTGAGAATAAAGAACAACATAGTATTGTTCATTAGATTGATATATAAACATATAAAAAACCTTTTTGCTTAAGAAGACGCATATTTTGTCATTATACTGTGAAATTCTTCTGAAAATGCAAGTAAATTTCCTAATTTCATGTATTTTGATGAAAAATTCATATTCTATTGCCACACAGTTTGCTACAGTAATAATTAACAACAATTCAAGAGCAAAGTGGAATAAATGACTCTTTCTTTTTTAAATAAAAAGCACATGGGAATACTTCTGAACTTCTTTCGTATTTTAATTTCTGTTGAAGCTGCAGAATTTGTTCACAGCTTTCAATTTGGCAAAAATATTATTATCCCGGTGGTGCATTATTAGTTTTTGATGAAATATTTGATAAGATCTATCAATGAAAGATTTCTTTTCCAATACCAAATTTGGATTGTAATGAGAAAACTCAGCAAAATTTGTGGTCCATTAATGGTCTAAATTATGTAATATATTTGCATCTATACCCCCATTAGGGTAAGGGAATGCTAAAATTTCTCTTCAAGATCATAAATCTTCCAACTCTCACACCAAATCATTGAACAATATGTATGATATATAGACAAGCACTACATATTGTTTTATATACAGACAAACTTTTTACCATTCATTTTCCAAAGTTCCATGTGCCTCAATATACTTAACAGTTTGTGTAAACAAATCTACACAAGAAATATGACAATATTCCCACTGAAATTAAAAATTACTAGTTCTGAAGTGACAACATAACAATTTTATACAATTCGGTGTCCAGTATTCTTAAATGATTTATTACTGTACAAGAGCCCTTACGACAAGCCCTCAGTGGTTTGCAGTGAGTGTTACTTGATGTAGCCTTAAAGCCACCAAGAATGTCATGTTCCATACTTCCTGACTTTTACTGACGTTTCCTTACAGGCTGGATCTGCACGGTACCTGAAAGTACCAGGAGGGCACTTGCTCTGCAGCTGGCTTCAGGTGGCTCTGGGACTAGCATCCTTACAGATGCATGCATGACTGACAGAAGCTACTTCTCTTAACTGAAAATGCATGAGAATTCATTTTTTTAAAGGCTTGTTTTATCCAGTCCTGGTTATATGCTGATATTATATGCAGACTTTTCCAAAAGAACAGTCTGAATAAAATTTCCACCTACCATTAAACGCTCAGCTTTCATTCACCTTGTTTTTATCATCACTTACAATTTCAGAGTTCTCCAGATACCCATCTGTCTACACTGTAGACATGAGACATTTAGACTTTATAATTTCTAATAGAAAAACTCAAAATCTTTCAAGCAATGAAGCTCTCAAATTCGAAATAAAAACTATCCATTAAAATATCTCATAGAAATACATGATACTACCCAAACATTTGCAAATTTTTGACTCTGAAATAATACATAACTCATGTCTTCATCTTATCAATGTATCAAGGAGTCACTTCTTCCTGATATGGCAAGTGAAGAAATTCCAGAAGAACAATCTTGCCAAAACATTTATTAAAATTTATGTTAATAACCATTAGAAATAAATACAATGTTGAAAAAAATAATTTATCAAAATTATAAATAATGCATAAGCCTAGATTTAAGAAATTTATTCAGAAATATATCTTGATTGCATTCTATATGCAAATTGGACCCATTTGTAATATAAATCTGTAGTGTACTCAAATGAAGAGTAAGACGAAGTCTGTCAAAGTCAATTAATCTGTGAAATATGATTCAAAAGCTGTGATAAGCAGGCAGTTAGTTATCCCTGCTGATCCATCAGCCATTCCCCAACAGCCACTATTTCAGTTGTCAAACTGAAACAAGCATATCTTAAAAAAATTTAATTATTGAACTGAGTAGTATTGGCCCACTGCAATAAACATGTGAATTAATCAGAACAAATGTAAATTTACAGAGTAGAAAACAAAGATAAAGCACCTTTGATTCCTTCACTGATGTTCTCTCTACAGACATGCAGTGCAAAGAGCTCAGTGTTCTCAGAACTCTTAATGTAGGAGAAAAATCCTGGAGCTGGTAAGCTGCAAACACTGAGGTTAGCTTAAATTCCTTCTGTGTTCATCAGTGACTGACTGCTCATCACTGGGTTTTGGTGGCCAGACTGCACGCAACACTTACAAGAAGGCACCGATTTCACATAGAAAATTAGACTGCTGTTTATCCACCTCAAAACCTTTCCCATAACAGATTCCATATCCTACAGATGCTTTACTGTAAAATGTTTGCTGGTGAGTATTAGACATTTTCAGGCTTTCACCACAAAATTTTAGCTGACATAAAAAGGCTTACTATTTGGCACTGGGAATGGTAGTATTTGGATGAAACCTCATTTCACTGATTTTTTCAAGTCTGATACTCTGAAGTCAAAGACAATCTTTCCACTGACCCAAAAAA